>CM076573.1:25246799-25833677 GCA_034641835.2 Pinus albicaulis
TTCCAAAGACAAAATGTCTCTCATCAATGATATATCTAGTGGCCTCCTTGGTGGAATGCCTCTATGCAGTGAGACATCAGTGTCAAGAGTGGACCATACCTATGCTTGGGCAACCTTGCCCTTGCTCTCACGGCACAATAGAGTCTGCCTCCTCTTTGCACTAGCTCTCTGAAATAGAGAAGGGTGTGTGCCTCTTGTTAGGGTCCTATAAATATAGGATTAATAATTTGGAATTGACTTGTGATAGTCTTGTAAATATGTACATACTTTGCCTTTTGCAAGTTGTTTTCCCATATTTTGAAAAAATAAAAAAAATAAAAAATCAAAAAGAGGGTAAAAGTCCTAAAAGAAAAATCAAAGGACTTAGAAAAAATGATATACCCCAAAACGAAAAAGATGAATAAAACATGAAAGTGTGCAAGTCTAAATTCCACTACTTTTTACTTTTTGCAGCTGATTATGGAAGACTGTCAATAAATACCATAATCCATGATGATTTGAACTGCTTAATCTTGACTTGTCATGTTTCAATTTACTTGTTTTAGATAGAGAATAAAGAGTTGTCAGACAGTTTAATCTTGACAATTCAGTAGATAGGTATAGAGTAAAAAGGAACCCAACAGTTTAATCTAGGTCCTTGGATGAAATAAGGTAGAATTAGATAGTTTTTACTGCTTTCAAAAGAATAAAATGTTCAAGGTTACTAGCTCAAATGCACCTGCACAAATGAAAGAAAAAATTCTAGATTAAAGATTGGGTAGGTAGAAGAAGGTGGGAAAATCATTGTAAATATATTTCACTGGGCTACAATAACTAATTTCCCCTTCCCTATAGCTATTTGACATTCTAAAATTTCAGTCAAAGAGGCTCAAAGAATTTCTCTGACTTCTTTTGGGACCAGATCCAAGGCTCAATGATTGGCTAGTTGAAAATGTTAAATTTTTATGTTAATCCCAAAATTTACATCATCTGCCATTCATGCATTCATCACCATGAAATTTCGTAAGTAAAGACTCCATTTTTACTTAATGATACATAAATCCACCATTTGATTAACTTCCTACATCTCATAAAGCATAAAAACCCTCAAAAAGACATTATATCCTAAGTAAAGGTGGTGAAATTATAAAATGATAAGCTTTTCTTTAAGTTTTCACTTAGTCATCTAGTGTATTTTTGTGTTTTTCATTTTCCCCTTTGCCATATTAATCTCTAACTTATTTATTAATTCCCTATATAAATGACACTTTCCTATTAATATAACTTCTTTTTTGACTAAAATATCCCCTAAAAACCCACTATTATAAACTTTAGCCAAATTTTATTATCCCACATCTTTTAAATAAACACCCACAATAAAACCCTTTTGGTTAAAATTAACATTACTCAAATATCCCGCCCCCCTACAGTTATTAAGCCTATTTTGGTTTAAATAGCTATATAATAAAAATATGAAGGAAAGTTTTCAGAACACAATATATGTTTGAATAAATAAAGCCTTTCCGATGCTTCTTATGTTGTTTTAAACCAAGGTTTAAATGCATAAACCCTTTTTGATATATTCCACATACCCTTCATTATCCTCGTGCCTCCGCATTCACCCATAGCCACCCGATTAGCCATATCCTTTCTAATCTAACGGTCATGAAACAGCACGATATCTAGTCCCCAGGCCCCACCATTCCCAACCATACTCCTCCCTGCTATTGTTGTTAGTATGAATTCTTCGTCGAAGTGTACGAAAAAGAACCACTTTAGCTTCGCATAACTAATAGCCCTAACAACAATAGAGGCTGCCAAACATCTTCAGATCTGCGATTAGTAGTTAAAATGCTGCAACAAACAGATCTATAAATGGAGAGACATTAAGCAGTAAAGTAAAGAGTTTGCTCCATGCATCCAACAGACAAGACAAGAACACGATTTTTTGAACGAATTTTTATATTACAGGGCACCTGGGAGGAAACAAGAAGGTGTATCCAGATCTCCTCAATGGGATGGGTTCTTTGTAGTCCTCAGCACTTCAGATCTAAGCTTTCTCTCTCTTGTAGATATAGAAAACCCAATGCAGAAGATAGAGCTCAATGTGGTAGAAAAATGAGACCAAGTGTATAGATCCAGAGTGATCTAATAGGCAACAAAAGGTGAAGAATGATGGGGAAAACCCTCCTATTTATAACAAAATGTTGGGTCATTCTAGATCTTGGTGCATGATTAAAATAATGTTAATCAAATCTAGATCCACCTCTATGGAATATTTTATTATTATTTGTTGGAGGGAAAGGGTGTTTGACTTGGGTCAAATCCCTTGATTAGTGGAGAATAAATAAATAAATGATTTATTTATCTTTTTAAGGAAGTGGTTGGGATATAATCAAATAAATAATGATTTATTTAATTAATGGTGGTTGATTTGGTCATATTTAACAAGGAATATTATTTAAATAATTATTCTTAGAAAATAATAAGATAACTATGGGTTTATCTCATTAATTTCTTTGTTTTTGGGTTAAACATGACTGGGAATAATAATTAAATTATGGTTTAATTAATTATTCCTTTTGGGGTTTCCTAATTAACATAGTGAAAGCAGTTTTACTTGGGGTAAAGCTGGTCTTACATGGTGTACTTGGGTCCATCTAATGATGAAAGGTTAGATGACCAAAAAATGGTGTAACAGATTTCCCCCCAGCGTGCGAGTGTCAGGAGCAAATCGTATGACCGAAGTACGTTGTAAGAACACAATCACTAGACAGCAAAAAGGGGTGTCAGAGAGAGAACTGTGAGGTAGATAGTGTGCTGAAGGACTAGACCCTGAGGAGACGAGACTCGCAGGTGCAACAAGTCTCTTTTATGAGAGGGTACCTGTGCTGAAGGCGGCGGGGGAGGTATACCTATGCCCACCGTGACAAAGTACAAAAGAATAGTGTGTCCAGTAAACAAGGGACCGAACCATAGAGTACAGCTGGCATAATCAAGGGCCAGATAAAAATACAATGAAGAGTCTCACATACATGCTGTGCCTGGGATAACAGCCAGGACTAGTACAATAATATCTGAGTACATGAGATGAATACAACCCAAATGCCCCCTGTAAATGGGGAAGGGCTCACAAAATCTGACTGATACATGCAAATCATAGAGGTGCTGCAAGTGGCTAAGGCCAACATCATCAAAATCGGGAGCGGCATCAAAGGCTGCAATGAAGAGGTCATCCGGGCATGTGGGGGGCTACCTGCAGGGCCACCCCCTCATGAGGGCTGAGACATCTCACACACGCCCAGGAATCATCAAGAGCTGCTGCTGGGTCACTGGACTGTCCAGTATACGAATCTCGATCATGCTGAAAGGAGCTGGAGAAGCAATCAAGTCAAAGGGAAGTGAGAGATCCCCCTGCCTGATCCGAGGCACCGAACAAGAGTGGAAGCTGGAACCAAGGTACACCGCCCTCTAGACCTTGCTTATGGAATAAATGTGCTGATGTCGACAGAAGGAGGTCCGCCGTAGGTGAGGCAATGAGAGATCCTCAACTAAGGCACGAGAGAAGAACAATAGAGCGACGGACAGACTGACACTAATGATGATAGTGGAAATGGAAAGGATGGAGTGGCGAATGGACGACTTCCCTTGTTAGAGCATAAAGGGCATGAATGACATGGCAGCGACTGACACAATATCGAAAGGGACAGAGGACAGTGGGGCTGAAGGTCATGATATGCGACACAAGAGAGGAACCAAGCAAAGAAGAATAGAGGGCTATAGTGGGGTGCAAAGGGACGCAGGATAGACTCCATGAATGCAACGATGACTCAACTTGGATGCTCTAAACAAGGGCGACTCGATAGTGCTGCCACACAGTGAAGGCCCCAATTGGGGACCATGGAAGCATGAGTACAAGGTGGGCACTCATGACGAAAATCGACACGGACATGGACGAGTAAGGGGGCAGTATGGTGCCCTCAGTACAAGTGTTGTAGGTGAGGAAATTCGATTTTAAATGGAGGTGAGGTAACTTCGCAAGGACGAAATGGGTCCAGGCGCAGTAGGAAAAAATGAAACAACAGATGCTGGCTATCTAAAAGAAAATAAAACATGCATTTTCGAGGGGAAATGCTAAGGGTAATATTTCTTAAGATAGAGTGCATTGCGAGGGTTAGGAAGGGGATGGCCTTCAAAATCCTCTAAGAGGTATGCCCCTTTGCCAAGATCCTTACTAATGATGTAAGGGCCTAGCCATAATGAGTCAAACTTCCCATGACCCAGGACATCATGGGCCTGGTCATAGACTAGAACAAGGTCGCCTTCGTGAAAAGTGCGAGGCTGGACTTTTCGGTCATACTGAGCTTTGGTGCGTTTTTTGGCCGCTTCCATGGTTTGTAATGCAATACGGCGGTCTTCGGAGGCACGCTCAGGCATGATAAGTCATTGTTCTAGCGGTTGGGTGTCAGGGAGAAGCTCAACGGCTAGTTGCAGAGAAGGGATTTCACGCTCGATCGGTAAAACTGCCTCCTCTCCAAAAACGAGGTGGAAAGGGGTGAACCCGGTGGCGGTTTTAACAGAGGTTCGATAGGCCCATAAGGCAGGAAAGAGCATGAGATGCCAGTTGGTTTTGTGCTTATTCACTGTTCGTTGAAGCATGGTCTTGAGGGTTTTTTTGACTGCTTCAACTTGGCCATTACCTTGGGGGTAATAGGAGGAGGAATATTGGTGCTCAAAACCCAACAGTGAGGATAGCTCACGCCATATTTCATCTTCAAAATGTCTGCCATGATCAGAGACCAGATGCTTGGGAACCCCGAAGCGAGCTATAACATGGTTAAAGAAAAAGAGGGCCGCGGTAGCTGCCGTGTTGTTGAACGTTGGCATGGCCTCGGCCCATTTGGTGAAATAGTCGACCGCCACGATGATATACTTGTGGCTACCAGAGGATGGCAAGCGACACTCCATAAAGTCGATGGCCCATTTACAAAAGGGACCAGTGGAGACGACCGGATGGAGGGGAGCTGGTGGAGCTCTCGCCTTAGGGGCGAAATGTTGGCAACTGGGACAGTGTTTGACTGCCTCGATGCAATCACTGAAGAGGGAAGGCCAAAAATACCCGGCGCACATTATTTTTTGGGCAGTAGCGAGACCGGAGAGGTGGCCACCACAAGCGCCGCTATGGCAGGAATTAAGGACCTGTTCAGCTTCAGCGTGTGTGAGGCAACGACGAAGGACCGTATCAACCCCGCGACGATAGAGGTCGTCACCGATAAGAAGGTATCGGGGGGCTTGGTGTCGGATACGTCGGCGGGCCTCACGGTCAAGGTGGAGAGCGAACTTTTGGGTTCGCAAATAAGTGAGAATATCACCGTACCATGGGTCATCGGTAGTAATGGCAAACAGGTGTTCATCAGGAAGGTCGTCATTAACGGGAGGGTCTTGCGATCCGGTAGGTAATTCAGAAATGAGCTCAGCGAGGGCTAAGCCTTTCTTACTTTTTGGGGTGACAAATTCAAGGTCGAATTCCTGAAGAATAACGACCCAACAGGCGTACTTCCCAGTAAGTATACGACGACTCAATAGGAAGGCTATAGGGTTGGAATTTGTCACAACCTTGGTGGAGCGCAGGAGGATATAATGACGAAGTTTTTGGACTGAGAACACGACAGCCAGCGCTAATTTCTCGTCATAGGAGTATGAGACAGGGGGTCCCACAAGGTTCTTGCTGACATAGTAGATCACATGCTCAATGCCATGGTCATCCTCTTGGATAAGGACTCCAGCGACCGAATAGGTGGAAGCGGAGATATATAGGATGAAGTCCCGATTAAAGTCGGGAGGGCGAATTAAGGGAGCAGATGTGAGAGCCTGCTTGAGGGAATCGAAAGACTCGTGAGCATGGGTATACCAAACAAATGGGATGTGAGAGCGTAGGAGTCTAAGGAACCCGTGTGCGGTGGTGGCATAGTCAGGGACGAACCGACGGAGAAAATTAGCTTTGCCTTGGAGGCTTTGGAGCTGGCGGAGGGTACGCGGGATGGGGAGTTCAAGAATGGCTTGAACTTTCAAAGGGTCAAGAGTGATACCGTCCTTAGACACGATGAAGCCTAGGAGACGGCCGACAGGAACGCAAAAGACGCATTTCAACGGGTTAAGGCGGATATTATACTTGCGACATCGGAGAAAAATGGTGCGCAGATCGTGTATGTGTTGCGCCCGATGCTTAGAACGCACCGTGAGGTCGTCTAAATAGGCAAGGATAATATGAGCTAAGTCGTGGAAGCAATAAGACATGGCCCGTTGAAAGGTGGCGCCGGCGTTTTTAAGGCCGAAAGGCATGACCCGGTAAGCAAAAGTTCCCCACGGACTAATGAACGCGGTTTTTAGTTGATCAGCAGGACGGATAGCAATTTGGTTGTATCCGGACAAACCATCCATGAAGGATAGGATCTCATGCCCCGCACACTCGTCAATGATTTGGTCAATGAACGGTGTGGGGAAGTTGTCTTTGGGACAAGCTTTGTTCAAGTCGCGAAAGTCTGTGCAGACACGAATGGTGCCTTGTTTCTTGAGAACAGGAACAGGGTTAGAAACCCAAGTGGTGTGTTCAATGGGGTAAATGAAACCAGCCTGCTTGAGCTTATCGATTTCGGCTTTGATAGCGTCACGTCGGGAAGGATGAATGGGTCTCATCTTTTGGCGGACTGGTTTGGCATCAGGCCAGGTGTCGATATGATGTTCGACAATGGCAGGATCGAGTCCGGGCATTTCAGAATAGGACCAGGCGAAGATATCGCGGAATTCTTTGAAGAGCTTGGTATAAGTTTCAATTTCTTCCGGGGTGCATTGGGCACCCAAGGTGATGTATTCTTCTATGCCTGGTTTTACCGAAATGTCAACTTTGATGGTAGATGAGATATTGGCCATGTTTCCTTCTTCGAAAGCATCAGGTGCAGGGATGGGGTGTTTGAACCAATCGACTGCATGAGGGATGAAGTCTTTGGTTTCCACAACGTATTGGTCATGGGACTGCTGTGGGAGGAAATATGCGCGATGGTGCATATCATCCCAGGGAAAGTCGGGGTTGGTCATGGCTTCCATGATGTCTTCATCAGATTGGAAGATGGGAAGACTGGAGGAAGGTGGGACACCCGAGGAAGTAGTGGTGGGGGATGGGTCATCATGAAGAGAAGGGCTCGGATGGGCGATATCAACAGATCCAAGGTCGGCTGAGGAGCTGAGGGGATCGGTAGGTTGAGTGGCCGGTGAATTATTTCTCGAGGATGATGACATGTACAAAATGGTGTTTGAGGGTTCCGTTGGCGTGATAGTGGGAGGCGGAATGTGAATGGGGGTAGGAATGTCCTCTGGTCTGATCGAAGCGGCCTTGAATTGACGGTACATGTCCAAGGAGGAACGATACTCGTCAAGGCGGGGACAGAGGTGGGTGTAATGGCCGTGAAAATCGCACAAGGCACAAGGGTGGTTTGTGCGCAAGTGTTTGAGTTTTGGAAGGGAGTCGGGGATAGTGACATAGACTTCTGGGATATCAGAGTCGGGGAATGTCTCGTTGACCAGAAGCTTGAGGTGTGGCAATTCAGGACACATGTGAGTGGCGTGACCGACGATATCACACAAAGCGCATTGAATGGCGGGCTTTGGTGGTCGTGGGTGGGTAAGAAGTGTCGGAGCGGCCTGGTCCTGATGGGTTGCCCCCTTACGAGCTTTGCCTTTCTTCCCAGGATCCGTCGCGATAGGAGAAGGGTCCTGTGGAGGTGCTGGGGGCACAGTGGCTACGGAGGAAGCGAGGGGGACCGGTTGAACCGGTGTCAAAGCCATGTAAGGTTTTGGGGTGACCAGGGGGAGTGGCGGCTGGGGGATCAAGGTACCAAACCGGAATGCCCAAGGTCAAGTTAGGGAGGGAGAGGGTGGCCATGACGGGGACAGAATATACTCCGGGAGGGGGAGCTAAGAAAGGGATCTGCCCAGCAGGGAAATGACCAAGAGGGACGGCTCCAAGATGGTTAAGGCTAGGAGGAACTGATCCCGGAGGATAAAGGGGTTCAGGGATACCAGATGTAGGGGGAGGGCCAGAAGGAGGAGGTCCGGCTGGCTGAGATTAATGGCTAGGAGCGGGTTGCAGAGAGCGAGGGGGAGGTTGCTGACTAGCCGAGGCAGACTGCTTATGGGCAGCCTGGGACGATTGCATCATGCAAACATTCGACAAGCTGGGATCAGTGACCGAATGAGGGAAAGTACCAAGTAAGGTGGAATCTTTGTAGACGCCGGGGGAGACACTGGTCAGAGAATCGACGGTTTGCTTGTTGGCTACAGAAGAGATGGTCGTCTCAGAGGAGGTCTGAGACGGCGGCTCATGATAAGATAGTTGGTCAATAGTGACTATCTTCCCATTGTGTGGGAAAGACATCTTGCGGAAAACCGCGGATGGGACAACAGACATGGCATAGGTGTAGCTTCGCCCCAATAGAATATTGTAGTCTAGAGGGGCGTCAATGACTTCGACGTCAACGCAAACAGTCTTACCGGCGAGGGTGATGGGACAGTTACGAAACATGCCAATAGGCTGGGAGGCATGACCGTCCCACGCTCGAAGGGTGATCGTGGAAGGGGCCAGCTCAGGGGATCCGAGTTGCTTCCAAACCGAGGCGGACATCACACAGGTGGATGCCCCGTCATCAATTATACACCGGGATACAGTGGCGTTCCGGATTTTGACTGGGATTTGGAAAGCAACGGAAGGAGGAAGAGGAGGATGGTCCGATTGAGTGGCGTCAAAAACAATCATTTGGTCATCAGCAGGATCAACAGCGCCCACGGCAGATAGTAGAGCCTTCTTTTGGGAAGGGCACGACTGGAGGAGTTCCAGTGTGGAAATGGCAGCAGGGGATTGCGCCAAATCATCTACTATACTATACGATTGAGCGGCTCGACCGGAAGAAGCATTTCGGCGTAATGGGCCCTTTGGAATCTTTGGATGAACCTCAACTTTGGGTTGAGGGATGTGTAAGGGGCCACTGGATGTCAAAAGAGGCTCTGTAGAACCTGAAGATGGAGGCTCGGGAGCAGACTGAGCAGGAGGCTTGGGGTACTGGCGAGACCGAGTTTGAAGGTGAAGGTCGACGGAAGGGGAAGGATCGGAGCGCATCATAAGGATCTGGTAATCAGAGGAACCATAAATGGACGAGGGGGTGGCTACATGGCTGTTGGGGGGTTGGGTAGCCACGAATCCCTGTTGAGGGAAAGGATCAGTGAACACAGCTGGCTGGGTAGTGGCCACATTAGGAGGAGCATGAGGGGAGGCATGTTGTCCGCGCAATGTGGCTTGAGACTCCCACATCTGTCGCATCTGGGGTAAGAGAGGGCAATCGTGAGTGTAGTGACCGTAAACACCGCAACACGAACATGGCTTGTTTGTGCGAAGCGGCCTGTCCGGCCTGGGCGGAATGCCCTGAGGCTGGTTGCTCGTGTTAGGGTCCGGACCAGAATTGGGACCTCGGTTACCGGGGGCAGATGGGTTCTGGTTGCCTCTCCACCTTCTTTGAGAAGAAGGGGGATTAAACGCACCCTGCTGCGCAAATACTTGCCCTGGAGGGGGTTGTAAGGGCTGTTGCAGGTGGTGAGGAGGCAAGGGAGGCGGAAGCGCATATGCTGGAGGAGCTGGCGCACCAGGCTGCGGATAAAAGTAAGGGTTGGGTTGGGCAGCATTGAGGTAAGCGGGAGGTTGGGCAAAAGGAGGAGGCATGCCGTATCCTGGATACATGTTGCCGGGAGGGGGCAGAGTGCTAGAGGTGCTGGCCCCCCCCTGAGGAAGGCCATGGCTCATAGGAGGGTGAGCAGAGGGGTGGGAAAGAGATCCAACAATACCGTCGGCGGAATGAGACGCCCCCGGGGCGTTAGCGCCACCGGGCCTGGGGATGTCAGGAAGAACGGTATAAACATAACCAGATTGAGCATAGATCAGGTCATATTTTAAAGCTATTTGGAGGGCGGCTTCTTCAGATTGAGGAAAGTGAGAGGCAACATCTTTGTCGATGGGAGATGGGAGGGTGCGAAGGAACCAGTCCATGTAAACCCGATCTTCGAAGGGAGGGGCTCGACATAAGCTCCGTCTTCGTCGCCATTCCTGAACATGGGCAGAAAGGCGTGTGGAAGAAGATTGCTTAAATGAAGTCAAGAGCTCCGTGCCAGTGTCGTATCGGAGAGGGAGTTGGAAGTACGACAAAAAGGCTTGGGCAAGAGTCTCGAACATGGTATGGGAGGAAGTGGCCTATTCGACATACCATTTAGAAGCTTCGCCGGTAAGCGTGCGTTGGAACAAACGAAGACGGATGGAGTCATCGGTAATGGAATTGGAGGAACACCACATGTGGAAAGACCGGACGTGATTGGTTGGATCTTCTCCATTAAGGCCCTCGAACTTAGGGATATCAGAGGGTAGCTTGGTGGGCATAGCGGGCCAGGTAGCATTGTGGTGAATAGGGTCATTAATCAACTGATGGAAATCGGGGAGGCTGAGGCCTGCAATGTACGGCAGCACAGGGGTGGCCTGGGTAGTGGTTGTGGCAGTTCCGCTAGAAGTGGGGCCGGCATTGGGGCCGGGGGAACCGCTAGCGTTAGGCCCTGGACCAGACATAGTGAAGGTAACAGGGGGAGAACCAGAAGGAGAAGGAGGACCCGATAAATCAGGAGAGGAGTCGGAGTGCGGACTCGAAGGTGGACTGGCTCGACGACGGCGGTGCGGAGCAGGTCGATCAACCAGAAACTGAGGGTGAAGGCCAAGAAGTCTCCGGGAGAGGCGCCTTAGGGGCGCAATGATGATAGGAAGAAGGAAACCGACAAGGGCAGAAGGGGACAGAATCAAGAAAGGTCAAGGGCAGATAAGGAACAGTGACAATTGATTTTAGAGTCTTTGCCAGGCGGTGTTAACCAGGCGCTTCTTCTCTTAGGGTCAGTGTGTGGTGTGCGTTAATTTTAATTTTTAAACCCTTTCCGTTGTTGAGAGCAAGAAAAAGTGTGCTGCGTAGCTGAAAATAAACCTACAGAGAACAGAATAAAACACTAAAATAACAGAAAAATAACAGCTACGTATGCATCTATTTAACCCAAGAAGGTGGGTCTCTCACAACTATGCTGAAAAGAAAGGGAAAAACTATGTAAAACACACATAAAGGGAGCTCAACAGATCTAGGGTCAAAAGGGACAGAGATCTAGAGGATAAAGCTGCAGGCAAGAGGTGCAGATCACAGCCAAGAGACAGAGGCAAGGTGGCTGGAAAAAAGAGGGAAATCAGCAAATAAACGGAGGGGGGAGGCGGAGGCCTTCAAAGGAGGTCCAAACAAAACGACAAGAGGTGATTTGAAAGGAAAAAGGGCTGATTTCAATGGATCTGAAAGGGAGGTAACAGATCTGGAAAAGAGGGGGCTGAAGCTCTGAAACCGACGGCTGAAACAGCTAAAAATCTTCCACAAAAAGTGGAGGGTACTAAAGCCCTAAGGGGCTGGGTTCCCACTTAGATGAGTAAAAACAGATTAGATCTTGGTCGAAATGGGGGGGGTGCCGGGAATGAGGAGGTACAGAGGAAAACCCTGGCGAGAGAACACGGCGGAGAACCCGGAAAAATTGCGAGAAAAATCTTTGGAAAAAGGCGAGGTCGCGGTTCGACGTCTGAGTTCGGAGTCACGAGAAAACGGTGAAAAGTGCGACACAGGTCGGAGGTCGCGGATTTTGGGGCCAAAGTGCGACCCCCGAGACCCCCCGGTTCGGTTGTCTCGGTGGCGGATTTTCGGAAAGGTTGCCGTCTCGGTTGCGGGTGGTGTCGCTTACTGCGCAATAGGGCCAGAAACACACGGAAGTTAGAAATTTTAAGTTTTTAGGGTTTTATGTGAGAAAAATGACATGGAAAGAGAAAAACTAAGTAGCTGAAAAGAAGCCCTAGGGCCTGAAGTAGCTGGATATGCAGGAATATGAAAAACGACGGCGGTCGTAATTTAAAACCCGTGTGGAGTCACCATTTGTTAGTATGAATTCTTTGTCGAAGTGTACGAAAAAGACCCACTTTAGCTACGCATAACTAATAGCCCTAACAACAATAATGGCTGCAAAACATCTTCAGATCTCCAATTAGTAGTTAAAGTGCTGCAACAAACAGATCTATAAATGGAAAGACATTAAGCAGTAAAGTAAAGAGTTTGCTCCATGCATCCAACAGACAAGACAAGAACACGATTTTTTGAACGAATTTTTATATTACAGGGCACCTGGGAGGAAACAAGAAGGTGTATCCAGATCTCCTCAATGGGATGGGTTCTTTGTAGTCCTCAGCACTTCAGATCTAAGCTTTCTCTCTCTTGTAGATGTAGAAAACCCAATGCAGAAAGTAGAGCTCAATGGGAGCAAATGGTAGAAATGAGACCAAGTGTGTAGATCCAGAGTGATCTAGTAGGCAACAAAAGGTGAAGAATGATGGGGGAAACCCTCCTATTTATAACAAAATATTGGGTCATTCTAGATCTTGGTGCATGATTAAAATAATGTTAATCAAATCTAGATCCACCTCTATGGAATATTTTATTATTATTTGTTGGAGGAAAAGGGTGTTTGACTTGGGTCAAATCCCTTGATTAGTGAAGAATAAATAAATAAATGATTTATTTATCTTTTTAAGGAAGTGGTTGGGATATAATCAAATAAATAATGATTTATTTAATTAATGGTGGTTGATTTGGTCATATTTAACAAGGAATATTATTTAAATAATTATTCTAGAAAATAATAAGATAACTATGGGTTTATTCTCATTAATTTCTTTGTTTTGGGTTAAACATGGGCGGGAATAATAATTAAATTATGGTTTAATTAATTATTCCTTTTGGGGTTTCTAATTAACATAGTGAAACGGTTGCAGGGTAAAACTGGTCTTACATGGTGTACTTGAGTCCATCAATGATGAAGGTTAGATGACCAAGAAATGGTGTAACAATTGCGTTGAAACTCCACCGTAGAGCTAAACCCTTCATATCGAACGGCTTACATTTAACCCTGGGCCCCACCTCGAATTTCCACCGCAACTCTTACAGAATAATCCCGATCATTTGCATCATCAAAGCAAATTGAACGGTAGCGTCACTTTGTGCTCCCAAAATCGATCGCTCGATGTTTTTCCAAATTCACCCTGATAAAGAGTGTGTATTTTTTAAAACCACCTCGATGCAACGTGGCGTGTTTTTTCATTTCGATCGTGTTCAATTGGGTAAAAATAGCTACCACCCAAGCTGAATGACGAAAAAACCACTTCCCGCTTTCGCATTTGAAAAAATCAAACGACCTACCACCTTTGACAAGATCCGTATTTAAAATTTCAAAGTTTCTAACTTATGATATACTATTCCTACCGTTTAAACCGCGCATGTGAATTGTAAAAGAGCTCGCATACCGTATTAAGTCACTCGACCGTATTCAAAGGCCTTGTTTATCAATTTCTTGTCCCAAACTCAAATTTGACCATAGATCCCCTATTTTGAAGACCGTAGCCATTCTCTCGCACTAATGATTCGGACACCCAGCCCTGAGGAACAATCTCAAAAGTTGGAAAACCCTATCAAAGCTTCAAATACTTGCTATTTGGAGGTATTTTTTCGATATACAGCACTGCAAATTTTAAGGTTAAACCATATATAAGTAAAGTGAAGTCTCATAATGAGAAAAATCCATTGGATAAATTTCAAAATGACTGCAAAACAAAGCCAAACCATAGGGCCAATTTTTTTCCCGTAAGTTTCTATGTTCTATAAAGCTTTTTTCTGAGTCAATTTCCTCGATAAAATCTCTCAAGATCAATTCCAAGACAAAAAAGGTTTTTAGGCCTACCAAACTCCTTTTTACAGGCTCTTAAACCATTCAGAAACCCCTTGCTTCGTCTTATCCCGCGATCAATCCTCGGATAAACCCTAATTGAGCAAAAAATCCCAAAAGAAGATATCTAGTTAGCCTAAATTGCTCAGCCACTACCCTCTCGTTTAAAATAAATTACTTCGCAAACCATTTAATCTTATAGAAGAAGCCGTAATGCCTAAAAAATAGAGTTAAACCTCCACTACGACAGATCTCATTCCACAAGTCTTTCAAAAAGCCTTCAATCACCTCCTGCGTACATTTCGCTTTATTAATAAATTGTTTGATTTTTGCAGTGTTATTATCGAATAAGAAATTGGGCTATCTGTCTAATACTAGTTGACAAAATTGTTTGGTCAAAATTCTCAAATTTTAATTCAAAAGCTTCATTCAAAAAATAGTTTGTATACAAATAAAGAATAAAATCAAGTCACAAAGAGATCGAATGATGAAATGTGCACGATCGAATGGTAAAATTGAAATCGTAATTCACAATGACAGAAAGGAAAACAAAACATTACCAAAGAGCATCGACAGTTAAAGTGATGATGTAAAAGTCGAGTGAAAGTTAAAACAAAGTTACAAGAAAGCAATTAAAGTAAAAAATTAAAATTTAAAAACACGCTTAGTAATGGTAAAAAAGAGATGAAAATACTTTCACCAACAATGAATTTTATCCAAAGTGAAAGTAAAATAGTTAAAAGAACAAAAAAGGTGAAAAGATGAAAACATAACAAGAAGGAACATTTTTGTAGAAATTTCATGTTTAAGTCATTTTTTTACGTAAACTATAGTGACCAATTCAAGATAAATTTTGAAAAACCTAAAGGCGGGGTTTTTTTCCTAAGATGTTCAACTACACAAAACCTCTCTCACTTTTTCTAATAGCTATTATGGGTTTGTAGATATTAAACAATATTTTAAAGCACTTTTTTAAAACTTCCCTGTTAAGTTATCATTTTGCAGAGAATATCTAGTGGCCAATAAGAAATACATCATACAAAACTGAAGGAGGTTTTTTGTTCCCAAGAGCACTATCTACAAAAATCTATCTCACCTTTTGCACAGTCATTACGTAACAGGAGATACATAAGCATATTTATAGCCTATTTTTTTTCGACTCGTAGAAACTCTATTTTAAACATCATTTTTTGCAAAGCTTATCTTGAAGAGCAGGAGCATACTGTAGGGAACTCAGAGAGGTTTATCTCACCAAAATATTTATCTACACTATCCCTCTTTCTATTTTTATATATTTATTTCGGATTGAAATAAAATATATCATCAGATCCCCTAGTTTTTCCCATCGTTTGAGCAAAAGTAATGCACAAAGAAAGGAAATAGTTAGGGACTTGGATGCCTCATCATCAACCAAGAGTTGGATCAAATTCAAATTTCCTCCTCTTTTATCACCTATCCATAAAAAATAGTGCCAAATAGATGCATTAGTTTTGAGTTTCCTTTAATTAATTTCATTTATGTAAAATAGCTTTGAGATATTTTTGTAAAACCAATCTTGATATTTTTTCAAGATATTTTAGTTTAGAATTTGTATAAATACTTCACTCTTTGAAGTCTTTTGGGTGGAATAAAATTGTTGAGATTATTATAGATATTTTTGCCGGTTCTTTGAGGCTCATGTGTTGATTACATAGCACGACTGGACAATTTCCAACCGACTTCTATAACTCGGGATTCATGTGATAAAGCTAATGAGTAAAGTGATTTCTACCGTCATTGTTTCCTCTTTTTTCGAAGTTTCATTCAATTTCATATATGTGTTCTAATATGAATGATTAATTAGGAATATTATTTCAGGATAAGTGTAAAAAAACTCCTGATCTTAACTATCTTGATCATTTCAATGTTTTCTACTAATTTCCGTACTTGGGAATTCTTTATTGCTCCCAAAATTCTGCTTTGACTCCTCGCTCTCCTTCCTCTTTTTTTTCGATCAAAGGATCCTTCACTCGCCCTTTATCTCGAAAATTAAGCCATCCCATCAAATCAAACTATTCAACATCCGAGGGTTATCTACCTTGCCTCGAATACATTAGCATCCTTTTGGCCTTCCCTTCGCCTTGCTTGCTACATCTCGACTCCCATAGCCCAATGACTAGTAGATCCCTCTTTAATTTGTCTCCAAGTAATCTTATTCCCACCAAAACATTTCACCACAAAAACCAAGTGCCCAATCATACTCTATGCCTAAAATTTAATCCAAAACAAAGTTAAATCGTAAAGAGAGATCCCTCTCAAATTTAGGAGGGCTAGATCCCTAGATTTCAAAAAGTAGGTTTGTGGTTATCTCTAGAAAGTTACAAAGTTTTAAATATTTCTGATAGAAAATTTACTCAGAGTGATAACATAATGGCTACCATACTCGGGAAAACTAACATTTTTCTCTCGGAATATTTGTGCTATGTTCGGATCCCATCTATGATGGTGGACAATGATCGAAACTATATAAGGGTTAAAATAATCCACTCCGCGACTCCATTGTCCAAGATCCAGAACTCTCAAAGATCGAAGAAACACCATAACCAAAAATCCATATTGCAAATCATTAATGGTGATACAAGATGACAGTGTCCGTGTCAAACCCTTTCATCTCATGAGATTTTCAATGAACTCAAGGATGCTATTAGAACTTCAAATGTTTCTTTGAAAAAGGATTTTCTAAGAGCTTTCTTTCTTCTTTTGAAATCAATAAAATATTCTCCAAACTTTAAAATATGTGTTCTTGAGTTAGTTTCTAAAAATATGAAAAATGACATTAAACTTTACATTCTCAAATTCAGTCCTCCATAATTTCCAAGATCCTAAAGAATTCTTGGAAAATATTCCTTCTCCTAGGCAAGAGGAAATTGTACTACCTTTTTGACTTGCGGATTGAGGATGGTTTATTCTTTCAAGCACAAGACTGAAATAATAGTTTCTGAATTTAATATTAAGAATACAACTAATCAATTGGTCATTGAAAACCTTAAAGCACAAATCTATAGCATTATGCTTTTTGATGATCCGATAGCAAATTATATGAAGAATATTTTTTAGCTCAAATCTGCATAAACATGTTTTATCTATGAGGATCAAATATATCACAATTGCCATTTCACATCATATCTTTGATTATGAAGACACATGATCAAGTTATACTTCCAAGTTTGATGAAAATAAGTCAAATTATCCATTCATTGCTACAACTACTTAACTCGGCTTCATTGGAATTTTTGTATTTCCCGATTCAACAAAATTAGGGTCAGATTAGAGTAGGTAGATGAGTGCAAATAAGTTCAAATCTATGAGCATTTTTTTTAGTATTCAGCTTCTCGCCTAGTTTTGGAATAATTCATTAAGATTTAAAGCTAAGGAGAAGGTCCTAAAGATATTTAAGATCTAATCAGCTTTGGTTTGAGAATTGTGAAAAAGATAGTTTTAGATCGCATTTTACCTTTGTAGAAAAAGGACTATATTCAGTTCAAGATTTTCAGCCACAACAAATGCATGTTTGGGATTAGCCCAATGGATCGAGCTACTAGTCAACTGGTGTTCTTGACATCTCACAAGGAGATGCCATCCCCATGTGAAGCCGTTGTTAGGGTCCTATAAATATAGGATTCATAATTTGGAATTGAATTGTGATAGTCTTGTAAATATGTACATAATTTGCCTTCTCGTAAGTTGTTTACCCATATTTTGAAAAATAAAAAAAATCAAAAATCAAAAAGAGGGTAAAAAGTCCTAAAAGAAAAATCAAAGGACTTAGAAAAAATGATATACCCCAAAAGGAAAATATGAATAAAACATGAAAGTGTGAAAGTCTAAATGCCACTAATTTTTACTTTTTGTAGCTTATTATGGCAAGAGTAGTCAATAAATTCCATAATCCATGATGAGTTGAACTCGCTTAATCTTGACTTGTCATGTTTCAATTTACTTGTTTTAGATAGAGAATAAAGATTGCCGATAGCTTTTAATCCCCGACAATTCAAGAGATAGGTGTAGAGTAAAAAGGGAACCCAAAATGCTAAAATTGCTTAGTTACCCTCTCGTTTTAAAATAAATTACTTCGTAAACCATTTAATCTTGTTATATAGCTTTAATGCCTAAAAACAGTAGTTCGGTTAAACCTCCGCGCATGCATTTCATTCCATAGATTCTTCAAAAAGCCTAATCACATCCTCCCTCCTGCGTATCCTCCTCGATTTATTAACAAATTGTTTGATTTTGTGAGGTTTTTACCACAAGAAATTAAACATCGGGCTCCAATACTAGTTGACAAAATTGTTTCCTCCAAATTCTCAGATTTTAATTCAAAAGTTTCATTCAACAAACAGTTTGTATACAAAGAAAGAATAAAATCAAGTCAGAGAGAGATTAGAATGATGAAATGTGCACAGTGAATGGTAAAAGTGAAATCAGAATTCACAATGACAGTGAAAACAAAACAGTCAAAGAGCATCAGAGTTAAAGTGTATCAGGTAAAAGTCATAGTGAAAGTTAAAATCAAGTTAAAGAGCAGTCAAAGTAAAAAAATAAAATTAAAAATATATTCAGTAATGGTAAAAAGAGAATAAAATAATTTCACCAACAATGAAGTTTATCCAAAGTGAAAGTAAAACAGTTAAAAGAACAAAAATGTTGAAAAGATGAAAACATAACAAGAAGGAACATTTTTGCAGAAATTTCATGTTTAAGTCATTGTTTTGCAGAAACTACTATGACCAATAAAAGATTAATTTTGAAAAAATAAAGGAGGTTTTTGTTCCTAATATGTCCAATTACAAAAACCTGTCTCACTTTCTAACATCCATTATGGGTTTAGAGATATTAAACAATATTTTAAAGAACTTTTTGCAGAAAATTCCTGTTAAGTTATCATTTTGCAGAGAATATTGTGGCCAATAAAAAATACACCATACAAAAATGAAGGAGGATTTTGTTCCTAAGTTCCCTTTCTAAAAAAACCTATCTCACTTTTTGCACAGGTATTACCGAACATGAGATACATATGCATCTTTACAGCCTATTTTTAAGACTCTGTAAAACTCTGTTTTACACATCATTTTGCAGAGCCTATTGTGGAAAGCTGGAGCATAATTTTAGGGAAATTATAGAGGTTTATCTCACCAACATATTTATCTAAAATAAAATCTTTCATTTTTTACATATCCATTTCGGATTGAGAAATAAAAATATATCATTGGACCCCAAGTTTGCTGAATTTTTGGAGTAGAATGCACAAAGAAAGGAAATAGTTAGTGACTTGGATGCCTCATCATCAACTAAGAGTTGGATCAAATTCGAATTCTCCTCTTTTTCATCACCTATCCATAAAAAATATTTCCAAATAGATGCATTATTTTTTAGTGTCCTTTAATTAAGTTCTATATATGTAAAACAATTTGAGATATTTTGTAAACCAATCTTGATATTTTTCAAGATATTTTAGTTTAGAATTTGTATAAATACTTTACTCTTTGAAGTATTTTGGGTGGAATAAAATTGTTGAGATTATTATAGATATTTTTTCTAGTGCTTTGGAGGCTCATGTGTTGATTACATAGTAGCAGACTGGACAATTGCCAACTGGACTTCATAACTTAGGATTCATGTGATAAGCTAATGAGTAAAGTGATTTCTTATTGTCAATGTTTCCTCTTTTGAAGTTTCATTAAATTTCATATATGTGTTCAAATATGAATGATTCATTAGGAATATTATTTCAGGATAAGCGTAAAAAACTCCCTGCCTTAACTACTTGATCATTTCAATGTCTTCTACTAATTTCTGGAATTAGGAATTATTGATTGCTCCCAGTCCCATTTGACCCCTGCCTCCTTCCTCTTTTTCCAGATCAAAGGATCCTTCACTGCCCTTTATCCTGAAAGCAAGACATCCCATCAAATCAAACTATTCAAATATCCAAGGGTTATCTACCTTGCCCTGAGTACATTAGCATCCTTTTGGTCTTGCCTTTCAGTCTTGCTTGCTACATCCTGACCCCATAGCCCAATGGACTAGTAGATCCCTCTTTAATTTGTCTCCAAGTGATCTTATTCCCACCAAACCTTTCAAACAAAAACCAAGTGCCCAATCATACCTAGCCTAAAATTGAATCCAAAACAAATTTAAATCATAAAGAGAGAACCCTCTCTGAAATTTAGGAGGGCTAGATCCTAGATTTCAAAATTAGGTTTGTGGTTACCTCTAGTAAGTTACAAAGTTTTAAATATTTCTGATAGAAAATTTACTAGAGTGATAACGCCTCTCATCACATGATGCTTCTCTCTCTCTCTCTTCCTCCTCCTTCCAGCTGCAATGCTGCACAATCATGCTGCTCACTGATTGTGCTTGGACCTCCATGTATGATATCCTAGGGACTTCCTTGCAAAGATGCAATAATCCCTCTAGTGGGAGCAAGAGTTCCTCCTCCCTGTGCATGAGGTTCTAGATCAGCTCTAGAAATGACAGCGATGTTGCCCTCAGTCTCCTCAACATGAGTGAGAAACCCTCCAATGATTGGATCCTCTTTTGGAAAAGGGATCTCTTTGCCTCCTTCTACCAAAATACCAGATGAAGGTCTTGCCTCCAATAAAGTATCATGCAAGATATCAGCCCCCTTTATGGTTCTTTGAAGTGATTTTGAGTCTATGGTTTCTTCCATCACATGCAAGGGTTTTTTTTGTTCAGAAGTGTTTGTTTCCTCCACATGTGTTTCAAAATTCTTCCTACCAAATCTTTCCATAAAAGTTCTAATGAAAATTGCATAGGAAGAATTATTTGCATTCTTCAAAGTAAAGGACTCAAATAACCACCATGCATAGACCTTACCTCCAAAGTGCAGTGCTGCTACTCTGATGGCTTCATCTTCAGAGATGTGATGCTGCTACAGAAAAGTTCTTAGCTCTTCCACCCAAGCCCTAGCTGAACATGTAGGGGAGCCATCAAAGATAGATAGAAGAAATTTACCCATATTATGCTGTGTGCTCCCCCTCACCTTGACCTTGCAAAACTCCGGAAAGGTGACATGAGCTCTAAACTTCTAAGTTTGAGACTCATACCCATGCAAGAACCCACTAAGAGTTCCTCTATTTGGCATCCCTCCTTCTTATTTCTTCCTTATGGAAAAACTGGGCATGTGACTGTGTTGTACATCATAGGGTGTGATTGCATGCTCACATTCCCTACAAGAAAATCTAGAGTTTGGCTCAGCTTCAAACCCTCTTGGAGATCCCGTACATATCTCCCTCCTTATATTCTCAAATTCTTCATGAGTGCTCTGTACAGATCTTGGAAGAAGCTTTGTAAGCTTATCTCCCTTTTTCTCTCCACATAGTGGAGTCTTCATCTTCTCTCTCCTTAACAGCATAATGGTTGAGATCCATAGGCTGAGCCAAAATTATGCTTTGATTACCGTTGGGGTCCTCGTGATTTGGTAGATTGGTATACCAAGTGACAGCGCAACATCAAAACCGAGTCTTTAGAGTTCTAGAACCTAGCCTTCCTAGTCTCAAGAGGGATCTCAATTGTTTACAAAGATATGACCCGATTGCTTGTAAAAGGTTTATTTTAGGCTAGTTATTAAGCATGATTTTGTTTGATTGTTTGTTTGGGCATGATGATCTAGGCAAAGATAGATAGAAAAGGGAAATCTCTAAGCCATTGGGAAATGGAGTCAAGTGGAAATTGTAACAAGTTTGTAAAGGGATTAGGGGTATCAAAGGGAAAATCTAACTTGGCTAGGTGGATCTACAAATTATTTTAGATGAAATGAAATGGACATCAAAGGTTTAGAATGAAAAGTATAACTAAGGGAAATTAAGAATCCTTAATTATATGTACTTCTTAACAAAGGGACTTAAAACATCATTTGAACATGAAGAGGTATTCCATAGATGTGGCTAACCATGAATTCTACAAATCACACTTAAAAATAACAATTTCAATACAAAATTTTCAAAGGAAATCTAGGAGTCGAGGAACACTCTATTTCATCCAAAGATTTCACTTTCAAGGATAAGAAAACATTCAAGATTCACAAATAATCGCATTCATAGAAGAGGGAACTCTTAGACATCTTTGATTACAAACATATAAAGACCTTCAAAAATTTATTTAAGTAAGAACAAAGGGTATGATCAAAACAAAACCTCTTTGGCAACCGTAAAAAAAATGGTACTTTAAAGGGAGACTTCTAAACAATTTTCAAGAGGCAACAAGTAAGTAGGGAAAACCATAAATCATTCTTGAGACCAACTCGTCCCGAACTATGTCTAAAATAAATAAGAATAAGGGTTCAAGAAAGAAATTAAGAATTTTCTAGAATGCCTCGAGAAGAAGAAAACATTAAGACAAAAGTGAAGATTAAACAGAATAAGGTGCTTTCAAAAAGACATTTCTTAGTCTAAACTTTTTTACTCTACCGTAATAAGAAATAATTAAACAAAATGGAAAAACAAAGAAAATATTAACAATTTATAATACTTCACCAACAACCAAGCTCAAGGATCCAATGACAAACCTTCTCCATCAAAAAAAATGTGTCAAAAATATCTACAGGTTCCAAGACATCGATTTTCTTTCAACTTCGGGTACAGAGCTATGTATTACTTCAAAAAGAGTCATCAAAATGCCAACTTTACAATGAGTTATAATGCAGTATTTAGTGTTGCAAATGAGGAGATGGAATTGATTTAGGGTTCAAAATGTTATTAACTACAGATTAAATGCATTTCTATCCTTGAAAACCATGCAAGGCATATGCGAAAAATAGGTGCAACTACTTCTCTCGTTTCAATAAATCTATATTAACTTCGATAGAAAGATAGGAGAAAAGATTGAGTTTCACGGATTATTCTTATCTTTACACAACCGTCCCGTCGATTAAAAATATCTTCTTAGTGTAATAATCACAATTTTCCCCTTTGAGACCAAAGGGAGGCTATAGGTGGAAACTAGATCTTTTGGAGAAATAATTGCCTCCCTCGTTGATGTATTCGAGGCCTTTTAGCCTAGTTTTCCTCTCATTTCATCGCTAAACTATTTTTTTATGCATCATCTCGCTTTTGCCTTCAAAAATCATCATGCTATCTTTATATATAATTCGCATGGTTTAAGTCTTTTAATCTTTCATGCTTTTGACTTAACCTCTTGAACTTTTAATCTCTCTCGATACTCTTCATTAATCTTCACTGTCGTTTCTTCCGTTTTGCCGGTGTATAGGTGGCTTTTTGTGTTGGAGGGTTTTGAATGAATGGTCGATGCTCATGACACGTCTCCTTAAACATGGAATAAAACCCTTTTGTTTCCTTTTCTACATTGTTTTGAGCCTTCGAGGATTATCATCCCAGCCTCTTTGTCACTTTGTTTCGATCGTGAGAGAGCCCGCACATTTTGGCCGCTATTAAACCTACAATTTAAAACATAAAACATTTATAAAAACTCCGCGCTTGTGGATTTGGCTGATAACAGCAGGCTCGGGGAGGCGCTGCAGAGTGATGCAGAGGAAGGGATTATTGTAGGGAAGGGTTCATGGAACAAAACTAGGAAGAAACAGAAAAAATATTTTGAATTTGGGCGCGAGTAGAGGCAAGGAGGTTTTGGGCGAAACCGATGCATGCTGCACGTTTGAAAAGGGTGGTAAGCGGTGAAAGGTCCCATACGTGCAATCGCGATATGGCTCTTAGAGAGGTTACACGTAACCCCTAGAAAAACCACTTATTTCATGTTAAAAATTCACGGAAGCGAGGTTAAACAAGTTTGTGTGCGATACAATCTTGGCCGTTCGATCTCGTGAGGAGACGTGCAGATCGACGTCGGCACGTCGCGCGATACAACACCGAGGCATGGGGAGAGGATGGAGTGGGGCTAAGGGCGAGATGGTTATGGGGCCATTTGGATCGAGATCTATATCAATGGTTACGATTAACCGTGGGGGGACCGAGGGGTACGAAAGGACCAAGGGCCGGTGCCTCCGTAGTAAATTCTAGTACCATCGATGAAGATATTTTTGTGGTCAAAAGAGTCAACTCATGGGGAAATCAAAGAGTTATTTTGTGTGTTGATAGTTCCCATGGGAAAAATAAGAGGAATCGATGCGAGCCGCCGGATCGTGAGTGATGGATGGATGCGATTAAGTTGGGGGGATCGACAATTGGTGGAGAAGAGGGTCAAGGAAGGAGGAATTTGGAATCGTGATGTGCCGATGGCCGATGGGAAGGAGCCGCAGCGATGGATGGAGGACCGTTGGATCGATATCGAGATCAACGATGGATATTTACTCGAGGGATCACTTCAGCAGGGGGAAAAGGGTCGGGGGACAAGGGAAGCTGGAAGTTTCAATGTGCCGATGCGATGAAGTGTCGACTGAGTGATGCGATGGCGAGCAGGTGAGAGCCATCGATCTAAAACAAGATCAATGGTTGAGATGTAATCGTGGATTTCACATCGCCGGGGGGAAAAGAGAATGGGAACAAGGGAAACGCCAAAAATGTTAATGGGTCGATGGGTCGATGGTCGTCGGATCTCGAAGGACTCAGCCGCTAGGATTTAGTCTGAGAAAGGTGGGTAGAAGGGGACGCGCAGTAGATAAAAATGAAAAAATGCGAGATTGCTATCAGTTGCGATCTAAAAATATCAACTGGGTCCAGCATTATAGCGTATGCACAAGAAGAATGAATGGGGCGAGGGAGGCAGAGAAGAGAAAGAGCGATGGCCGTTGGATCCGGAATGATGGCCAGATCTCATCGGTGGTTCGACCACATCCGAAGAAAAAAGGAAAAGGGAAGCGGAACTTAGAAAGCGCGATGCACCGATCGCCGATGGGCTTAGCTCTGGCCGTGGTAGCAAGTCATATGGAGGAAAAAGGGTTAGGGCCTAAGCTGGGGGAGTGCTTAAGGCCTTCTTTTAATAAAAGGTCGGAAAAAAGGCCTAAAAAGTGGGTTTTTGAGCCTTTTTTGAGGTTCCGATAGGATAAAGGTGATTTTAAACCAAATAAAGGGGAGTTATAAGGTTTAAAAGGGGATTTTGGAGGAAGTGAAATAATACTGAGGGGAAAATGAGGGAAAAATGGGGGAAATGAAAATGGGGGGAAAAATAGGCTAAATGTTGTGAAACTAGCTCCAAAAAGAGAAGAAAAAGAGATATCAACGCCTTAGAAATAAGCCACTTTGAGGGGGGCAACCTCCAATACATTACATAATGAAAAATTCTTTGGATGATTCAAATTACAAAACCTCCTTTTCTATATATAGGAGTCCATGGGGCCACAATGTAATCCTAGTGGGGCCACAATGTAATCCTAGCCGACCTAACAATAATAATTTAAGGGAACAATAATAACAATATGGGGGTTACAAGGGTACAATAATAACAATAAGGGGGTTACACTAAAAACAATAAGGGACTAGACTAGTAATATAGCGACCTAACATGCCCCTCTCCTTCAAAAAAGTGTTGTTCTCAACGTCTTGAGTAGCTTCCGAGTGCTTCGTATAAAATTCTCATCCTCCCATGTAGAATCTTCAAAGGGGTAAGTTCTTCTAGTTGATGAGATACTCCGAAATTGATTGATTCCATAGCTTTCAGTTCTTTTTTCTGTGACCACTTCAAGTTCCAATATGATTTTTCCTTCCTCATCAAGTTTTTGGCAATATTGTTTGAATTGGAAGATATTCACCTATAACCTTCTTTAAGCATGAAACATGGAAAAATTGGATGCACTCATGAAGAAGCAGAGTTCCAATTTGTATGCCATAGTACCAATATTTTTCAACACCTTGTAAGGACCCATAGTACTTTGGCGATAATTTATTATCCTTCTTAGCTTGCTTGAGGGACATTTATTTGTATGGTTGTAGCCGTAAAAATACCCGCCTCCCTACATAAAAAAATTCTCTCGCCGTGATGTTGATTTGCCTATTGTTTCATTCCGATTTTGTTCCAAATTCAGAGTTGTTCTTTAAGAGTTGGAGAACTTCTTTGTTGATGCTCGATGTGATCTTCCATCGTTTGAACCTTCGAATTTTCTCTTAAAGATGATGTGATGGATGGTGGATGACATCCATAAAGTGCCATAAATGGGGGTCATTTTTTTCCTGAGTGATGGAAGGAAGTGTTATACCACCATTCAACAGAGGTAACCACTTGACCCATTGCGTTTGTTTATTAGATACAAAACAAAAAATATATCCTTCCAAAAATTTATTTACTATCTCAAGCTTTGACTACCGGACTGAGGATGATAAGATGAGCTATGAGCTAATTGAGTACCACAAACAAGAAAATAACTATGTCCAAAAATTTCCAAGAAAATGGGATCTCACGTCAGTCACAATAACCTTTGGGTTTCCATTGAGCTTTTCAATTGTGTCCATAAAATGTAGTAGCAACCGTACTTGCTTTAAATGGATGAGTTAATGCACAAAAGTGTGCATACTTGGTAAGTGTATCAACTATCACCATGATGACACTCTTCTCCTTCGGACTTAGGTAAACCTGTGATAAAATCCATTAAAATATCCTCCCAACATTGACTTGGAATGGCTAAAGGTTGTAGAAGACCCGGGTCTTAATTGTCTCAACTTTATTCTGGTCAGTAAAACAAACATTCTGCCAAAAACTTTTTGAATATCGTATTTAAGGCCATCCCAAAAAAAATTCTTTTCTTCACCCCGTGGTAAGTTTTTAAAAATCGTGAGTGTCCTCCTCAAAGGAGAATTGTGCAATTCCAAAAGAATCTTTGTTTTAGTGGGGAATTCTTACAAAGATATAAGTGATATTTGTACCATAAGGAATCATTTTTTCCAAGTAAATGTATCGATGTACTAGGATCTTGTTGCAACTTTTGAATGAGTGTCCACACTTTTTTCTTCCTTCTTCCATTCATCTCTTGCTTCTGTTATCCAATTCATTTGGATAGTAGAAATGGCACAAAGCAATGCTTCCACCTCTTCATTCTTTCTTGAGAGTGCATCGCAACAACATTTAGCTTCCCTTTTTTTTATATTATTTCAAAGTCATAACCCAAAAATCTTTGTGACCCATTTTTGCTACTCTTTTGAAGATAGTCTTATTCCAAAAAGTGCTTAAGACTATCATGATCAGCTTTTTAGCTTGAAGTGTCTTCCCATTAGGTAAGTTCTCCATTTATTTAGTGCATGCATTATTGCTAACATTTCCTTCTCATAAATAGGTTTCTGTAAATAATTTTCCTTTGGTTGGATGACTTTCAAAAGCATGGTCCTTCCTTCTTGCATTAAAATAGTACCAATTCCATTTCCTCGAGGCATTACATTCCACAATAAAGGTTTGTGAAGTCCGGCATAGTTAAGACCTGTGCTAGGCACATTCCCTCTTTAAGATGTTCAAAGGCCTTAGCTGCTTCAGGAGTCCATGAAAATGCATATTTGTTCAATAATGTTGTTAGAGGTGCTACTATTCTCCCATAATTCTTGATAAACTTTCGATAATACCTCGTTAACCCGAGAAATCCTCGAATCTGATTTATGGTTGTGGGACTTTCCATTCCTCAATGGCTTTAATTTTTGTTAGGGTCTACCTAACACCCTCGTGGAGATACAATATGACCTTATATTCCACCTCTTGTACTCCAAAGAAAAAATTTGGATGTTTTTGCATATAATTGTTTCTCCGCAATAGTTTGAGCACTCGTCAACATGTTGAACATGATCCTTCCAAGACCCGTTGTAGATTAGTATATCATCAAAAAAATACTAGCACAAAATTTTTATAAGGAAGGGTTTGAAAATTGAATTCATCAACCCTTGAAATGTAGAAGGTGCATTGGTAAGGCCAAAAGGCATGACCAAAAATTCATAATGACCCTCTATGGGGTTCGAAATGTTGTTTTCGGAATATCTTCGCCTTCATTCTAATTTGATGATACCTTGAACGAAGATCCAATTTGGTAAAATAAATTGCTCCATGTAATTCATTCAATAATTCATCAATCACGATGAATGGGAAATTTATCTTTAATGGTGAGCTTATTGAGCTCCCTATAATCCCAGACACATGCTCCATGATCCATCCTTCTCGTGTACCAATACCGTAGGAGCAAAGAAAGAACTTTGACTAGGTATGAATTATACCCCGCCTCTAACATTTTTGGCAATCATACGTTCACTCGCTCTTTTGAACTAAGGATATTCTATAAGGCCTGATGTTTGGAGGAAAACTCTTGGAATCAAATGAATAGCATGATCATGACTCACAAATAGGTGGGAGTCCCTTTGGAGTTTCAAAACCTTGGAATGATTGTCCAGGAATTTTTGAGATCTCCAAAAATAGATGATTTTGATGTTGGAACTTAGTGTACATAATTGTGCAATTATGCCTCCTTGTTATTTATGTTTAGAATCTTTGTCATGACATTAGAGCTTATTATCTTTCCCAGCTTCCCCTACAATACCCCGTAATTCGACTTCCTCTTCCTTCAAATACCTCAAGAAAAATTTCTTGAAAATTAAAAAGCTACCATCCCCAAAGATTGTAACCATTGTACTCCTAGTACAACATCAGCACCTCCCATGGAATGGAAAAGCATTGGGACTATTCAATACATATTTCCCATGGTTAGCTTGATATTATGGAATTTTCCGAGAAATTTATAGTTCCTCCATTTGCAACCATCACTTGACATTCTGTGCCGGGTATAGGAAACAATTAAATTTCTCTGGCTACCTTACAATGAATAAAATTATGGGTACTACCCTGAATCAATCAACACTATTACCTTTTTCTTCTTGATATGTCCTTCTATCTTGAGAGTTTGAGGACTCGGTAATTCCCGCCAATGCATTACACGATATGGTTGGACTCATTTCTTCCTCTTCTTGGGTTGGTTCCTAGTCTATATCCTCTTCTTGTTCATTTTCTTCTTCCTCTTCACAAATCTATGTAAAATAATTTATTCTCAAGCACACTTATGACCTTTAGTGTATTTTCTATCACAACTTATAGCAAAGCCCTTTTTTCTCTTTTTTTCCTTCCAATTTCTTGTGGTTTCAACCTTATAGGTTGTGGAAATCTAGGAGTAGCAACACTTCCCTCTTTATAGAAGTGAGTGGTAGGCTTCTTTGTCGCCATAATTTTACATTCAATTTTTTCTTGCCAACCCGAATGCCTTCTCCAATGAATCGTGTTCCAAAACATGAACTTCATGTTGGATGTTATCCTTGTAAAGTACCTATGAAGAGATCAATCTCGTGTTCCTCGCTGGAATATCGCTTACCCTTATATTTAATTTTTGGAAGTCCTCAATGTACTCCCCCATTAAACCCTTTTGTCTCGAGATTTATCAATTGGCTAAAGAAGGTGTTGCCTCTTTGTATCCTCATAATGTGATATCATTTCCTCCGTGAAAAATTGACCAAGTAACAATTTTTTTTATGGGAGCAAAGCCATCAATACCATACAAATGTATTTTGTTCTAAATGTAAAGCTGTACGCATACCTTTCGTGGTGTTTTGAAAACACATTATGGAGATCAAAATATTGCTCCATCTGTAGTATCCATGTTATAGGATCCTTTCCATCAAACTTTCTCATATCCATTTTTTGGAATATGGTGGTTCTTACCTCCAACATTAGATTTTATGAAATCACGATTAACATTTATTTTTGTTATCATCATGAGTTTCCTCTACTATCTTTTCACCATTAGGAAACATTTCTTGTATCAACTTTGTCAAACCTTCCATGTATGTTTTTAGATCATTCTTCATGTTTTTCCATCTTAGCTTCCATGTCATCCATCTTAGATTCCATGCCACGCTTCCATGCCATCCATCTTAGCTTCCATGCCATTCTTCAAACCATCCATCTTAGTTTCCATGCTCTTCTTCAAAACTTCCATGTCATTTTTTTGTTGCTCTTTTGTTGTAATTTTGATATGTCATGTTGCCATTCTTCGTCTTCATGAATCATAGTACTAGCCTTCTAAAAGGCTTAATGGGTGTTGAATTATTTTTAGGGGCCATTTTCGAGAATCCAATAATGATATCTATTCTATAATATGCCCTTGGAATCAATTCAACTTGATTCTAAGACTTATGTAATTCGGAAAAAAAATACACACATTTTACTTGCTTTTGAGGAGCTCGATATTGAAATTGAATTATATCTACAATTGCGGATCCTCAATATCTAGAATTCAGCCTTGTAGTACCCTCTCGAAGATTATTTAAAATTCCACAGATCTGATCTGATTTGGATTCTTCAAGGCAAAAGTTATGTCCAATCTCCCACAATGACCCAACCTTTTGACCGGTTCAAGAGAGCGAAATTGTACGACTTGCCACGTGTCACCGTTTTCCTCCTTTGATCTCTAAAATTGATATACCAAAAACTCACAGTCCATGTAATTGTGGCCACCTTTATAGAATTCTAATCCGATGCTCGAGAGAGAGAGCTATGAATATTTTTCCCACAATCACCTCTTTGAGAAGAAATTCAAGCCTCAAAAAGACCTAACTTCCACAAATCATATCTTCGAAAAAATATTGCGAACCAATATCTGAAAATTTGCGATGATGTTCCTTAGGATTGCAACTTCGCACTCTAAAAATGTTAGCTTCTGAACCTTCGTAGAAAAAAAATTATTACGAAAATACCACGATGACCTCGTTTAGGTTAAATTCGTGAGCTACAAAATGACCTAAATTGCATAGATCATATCTCCCTGAAAATATTGCGAACCAAGCTACTGAAAATTTTGCGATAATGTTCCTCAGGATTTTGGCTTCACATTCTAAAAATGTTCAGATTCTGAACCTTCATAGAAAAAATATTATAGCGAAAATTCCACGATGACCCGGGTTGGAGCAGCGAAACCCTAGAATCTCAAAGCTCGATACCAAATGTTGTGAAACCAACTCCAAAAAGAGGAGAAAAGAGATATCAACACCTTAGAAATAAGCCACTTCGAGGGGGCAACCTCTAATAAATTACATGAATGAAAAATTCTTGGATGATTCAAATTACAAAACCTCCTTTCTATATATAGGAGTCAATGGGCCACAATGTAATCCTAGTGGGGCGATAATGTAATCCTAGCTGACCTAACAATAATAATTTAAGGGCACAATAATAACAATATGGGGGTTACCAGGGTAGAATAATAACAATAATGTGGGGGTTACACTAACAACAATAAGAGACTATACTAGTAATATAGGGACCTAACACTAAAATAAAAAGTTCTTTGAAACAGTATGGGTGATCTTTTTACAAGGCATAGAAGAAGTTTTTAGTAAACTGATATACTTAGGGATAATGAAGGTCAGTGAGATTTCTAGAACTCACTATGTTTCTGTAAAATTTTGTTTCTAGAAATCTGATATTTTCAATTTAGTCATCTTTGGATAAGATCAAAATTATTGATGACTAATAAAGGGCTCCACTTGGGGGAGGACAACTCCCTTTCTAGGTGTCGTGTATCCTCAGATTATTAATCTCCTGGATTTTAGCACGTTGCCTTATCCATTGAGAAGAATTTCTTTATTTTCTTGCTGATCTTTCTTTTTAAAAAAGACAACTTTTTTGACAATCTGTAATATATATTCCTTTCATATAATATCTCTACCTACCCAATCCTACTTTTCCTAGCATTTTTTTCTTCTTTAAGTGCATTTGATCTAGCAAACTCCTTTCGACATTTTATTCTTTTATTGAAAGCATGAAACTAATCTAAATCTACCCTTATAACTGCTATGAGTTTAGTTTAAATATAGCTGAACCCTATTAGCTTTCTACCTAACTACTATCTTTCGTGATTAAGTTATCCGACAAATCTTATTCTCTATATTTCTAAAATAGAAATTTAAATACGTACAAACCAAGATTAAACTATCCGATATGTTGTAATACTATAGCATGAAAAAACAAAGCTTCACATAGAGCTGAAATTTACGTAAATTTAAAACAAAATTGTGAAGGCTTAAGATTTGAAAATTACAAGCATCCTTCTTTCTTTCCATGACTTAGATTTTGATATGTTTTGAGTCATCCTTTTTCTCTTTTCTCTTGGTTCAAATTTTGAGCATGTTTGAACCATTTTCCTCTATCTTTGGCTCAAGTTTTGGTCTGATTAGAGCCATTCTTCATCAAACTTATAGGGTTCAGATTTAAGCTTGTTTGAACCTCTGTTTTTCTATCCTAATCTAGTCTACTCGATAAGCCAAGTTTAGACAACATTTTAGCAAATCTTATTCACTAACCTATCAACAAGAATTGAAATTTATCTAGTCATGATTAGGCATGGAATACATTAGGTCAGATATCTGCACACAGAGCCGTATGACCAAATAACGTTGTTCTTTTAAAGTAGTGGCATTTAGACTTGCACACTTTCATATTTTTCTCTTTATTTTTTGGTATGGGGTTGCACCTTTCTTCTTTTATTTCTCGCCCTCTTTTCTCTTTTTCTATTGTTTTTTGATTTTTTTTCATTTTTTCTCATGCAATGATATGTACAATGGATAAAAAAAATTTGAAGTTTAAGACTCTTTGATTTAAGTAGTGCTTCAACATCCCGCCATTGACAAGACCTCCAAACATATTTTCTCCGTTTAACTCTCGCAGTAAAGAATGCATTATGACCCTTTATAGAATGAATGATGTAGGGCCCTTTCCAAAAATTCTCAAAATTACCATGTTTTTCCCTTTTCTTCCCTTCTAGAATCCCACTTTAGAACTATATTTCCAACTTGGAAATCATTTTCTTTAGTCCTTTTGTCAAATAATTTCTTGATGCTTTCTTGATCTGCTTGTGTTCTCTTGTACACTTCCTCTCTAGATTGTTGTAAATGAATGGTCCGATTGATTCTCCTTTCGCATATCATTCTCTTCAGCTTGTACTTCTTGAAGGAGTTTCATGTGACTGAAATCCTAGAGATGTAGGGAAAAATTGCATCCATGCCATAAACCAAATGATAGGGGGACATATTTATAGATTTCTTGGTAGTTACATATGTCACTCTATAAAGCATGAATAAGCTTACTATGCCATAGATTTATGATTCTACTCCAACATTTTTTTGATAATATTGACAAGGAATTGGAGGATTCAGCTAATCCATTTCCTTGGGGATAGTAGGCGTAGGAATGACCCAAGGTGATATGGTATTTATGGAAGAAGTCAACCATTCTTTTAGATTGAAAGCAAAGCAGATTATCTCGTGATAATTTTTCTAGGCACAACCAAATCTGGGATAATATGTTGGTTTCAAGGGACTTGATAATGACAAAGTCAGTAGCATTACTAGAAGGTATGGCTTCTATCCACTTGGTAAAATAATCGCTAGCAGTGAGGATCCACTTATGTTGGGTCAAGAATATGGGTGAATTTCCCCAATGAAGTCCAAGCCCCATTGTTGAAAGGAGCCTCAACACTGATGGGATGTAAGCGTAAAGGTAGGATTTTTTCTCTTGCCATCAAAAATTTGACACTTATGGAAAGACATGACATGTTTCCGAGTGTCCGGGAAAAGGTGGGCCAATAGCAACTCGTGATTTGAGGATTTTATTTGTTGTAGTCTTCCAATAAAGATGTCCTCCACATTGTCCCTCATGCAACTCATGCATGATTTTTCCCTGCATCAATCTCAAGCAAAACTTTAAGCAATATTCCAACAACATGTTGATCGCTGGTTGTCATCGATGTCAACCCTAGCTACACTGTAGGGGCTAACCCCAATATTTCATGGGAATTTTGACCTACCAAATCAATATATTCTCAGGGTCAATAATTTTTTAGATGGTTTCTACTTGTCAAGATGTTTCCGTTGATATATGGCACGCCATGTAATTCTTCACGGTTTGAGAGATATTCATGTTTCTCGAAGTTTGTCTCCCGCTAGTGGGCAAAAACCCCATGGGGTTGGGGCATGGGTCATTGAAAAGTCATACTAATATTTTTCATGCTCCTAAAATCCCTCCCACATTCACTGTTGAAGCCCCTCTCAACTTAAGCATTCATATAAATTGTGATCTTCATTTCTCCTTATGCAAGTGGATTTGGCCATGTAAACATGTCATCTTGGAATTTTTCGCTTTTAACCTTTTTTCTACAAAGGTTCAAAAGCTGAAATTTTTTTATGAGGAAAAGAAGAAATCCTCTGAGGAAGCTGTAGTAAAAATTTCATATCAAGATGCACAACATTTTTGGATATATGATCCGTGTAAGTCATAGTTTTGCAGTGTCTCCTAAAATTCATCTCAAAGAAGTGACCTTGGTAAATTCATCATAACTCTCTCTCTGAGTATCGAATTGAATGCTATAAAAATTAATAGATAGCGCAAAATCTTTTATTTTTCGCTCTATCAATTTTAGAAACAAATGAAGAAACAATGACAGTGGCACGTCGTACAAATGCGCTCTCACTGAAACAATCCATATCAGGGTATATGAGAGATTGGGTATAACTCTCTCTAAAGAATCCAAATTGCCGACATATGGCATTGGAACATGACTCGCAGAGAATACTACATGACTGAAAAATTATATATTGAGGATCTGAAAATGATAGGAGATACACCGAGACTCAATATCGAGCTCCTAGAAGGCAAGAAAAAATCTAGATCATGTGTTGTCAAGGGTAGAAAGGACCGACTTCTACGGAGCAAAGTGCAAAGTGATAGGGTAGCATGACAAGAGCAAGCAACCAAGGTGCATAACAACAGGGCACAGAAGTTCATCATATGAAGTCTTCTAAAGTGGGTGCAGACCGCATACACAATCATTGTAAAGGTATCATTGTACTTAGTCATTATAAAATACATTATTGTACAAATTGTACCATAGTATCTATCCCGCTAGGGTTAAAGAGTGCGTGTTGGGAGGTCTAGGATACTCACTAGGTGGTTATGTCAAATTTGGGGTTATGGTCTAGTATATCTTCTTCTTCCTACATCATTCTATATCATTGTAAAGTGGACCATTTTCCCCTGGTACTGAGAGTCCATTCTTCTTTTATTCTTCATAGGGTGGTAGGGGGTGGTGGTAGGGTGAGTTGTAGCTCATTGGGTGTTGGGGCATCCATTCAGCTGACCATCGAAGAATCTCGAGCGTTGGAGCATCCATCCATGTGGGATCTCGAAGAAGAATGCTTTTCTTAGATTCTAAGAAGTTGGAGATTTATTTTCAATTGGAGTTGAATATTAAAGAATTATTAGAAAAGCATTAGTTGGTTTTTGTCCCCTGAGAGTGGTTTCCACCTTAAAAAAATGTGTGAATTTGTGTTCCTCTTGTTTACCCTGCTATCATTGTACAAACACTAATAATAATCGAAGATTAACTAATGCTCTAATTGAAAGGAATATCGATTCACTCCTCGCGTATTTCCAACAATTGGTTTCGCGAGTTTGGTTCCTTCAATAGCGATTAATAGCCGGAAGGAGGTCATGGATATACCAAGAATGGTGTACCTCTATTCAATGGAAAATAATTATGCACTTTGGAAAGGAAGAATGGAGGTCTATCTCTTGGCGCAAGGTTACAAAAGTATGGGACACTGTTCAAAAATGGATTTACATCAATCGTGGATGAACAAGGTAAGAAGAATTTGGTAAATGATGCAAAAGCAAAGAATATTGTTATCGGGTGGACTTATTGAATTTTCTTATCATAATGTATTGGGTTGTAAAACCACCAAAAATGTATGGGACAAGCTTGAGAATATATATGCAGTGACTCAAATGTCAAAGAAGCAAAGCTTCAAATCTATAGAGCAAAATTTGAGCAACTCTAATGAAAGAAGATTTCAACATTAGCCGCATAATTCCAATACGTTGATGAAATAACCAATACTAGAAGGATTGGGAGAGCCAATTGATGAGAAGACTATTATACGGAAGATTCTTAGAACATTACAAGGGAGATTCAGCCTAAAGGTATCGGTCTTAGAATACAATGCAAATCTAGAAAATCGGCAAGGAAGAATTACATGGAGTTCTCATAGCATATGAAATGAGACTTGATGAAGAAAAAGGGTACTTCAAATCTAGAAAAATGCGTTCATTATATCTAAGAAAACCAATAAGGACAAACAACCTTCAATTGAAATGACATGCACCTGCAAGTGTGAATAAAAAGGGAGATGATGGAGAAGGTCTTTCGATGAAGAATATGCTTACGTTTACTGAGAAAACTAAAACCCCGGGTAAGGAAAACTCAAAGCAAACTTTCATTGATATGTTTCTGTTGTGGTGAGGTTGGGAATTTCATGAGCAAAATTTCCAAACAAAAAGTGATGGCAACTCAAAAGGAAAGAAAGGCTTTAAGAAATTCAACAAGCAAGGCAAAAATAAAGGATCCAAAAGGAACTTTCTCTCGTAAAGAAGATATCTCCTCATCCGATGAAGAAATTGATAGAAAGAAAGAAGAAGCCAATGACAAAGTATTGTTTATGGCCAAGCACAATAAACAAGAAGTATCAAACAATGAAGAAGAAGGGTTGACCATAGAAGAATTTTATGAGGAGGAAATCAATGTTTATAAAAGAGCTCAATGTTGAGAAGATCCATTCCAACACTCTTGAAGAACAAGTTCAAGGTCTCAAAATTGAGGTTGAATAACACAAATGTATTGAAGAGTCACTCCAAAAGAAGTTGGAAGAAAGCAACCAAGAAAGGGAAGCATTAGAAGCCAAAGTAGTCTCGATGCGTAAGGAAGTGAAGAAGGGAAAAATTGTCCAAAACTATGCCAACAGACTCAAGGGAATTGGAAGAACTCATCAACAATCAAAGATCTTACAACTACGTAGAACGGTCTCGGTTACAAAGAAGAAGAAGCAGGGACCTTCTACAACAAAAATACAATGAACCTATGAGATCTAACATACATGAAGACTTCATTGGACAAGATTTACAAGCACATCCCTTGGAAGATGATTCCTCGAGAGATTTTCATCCAGTGTACCAACATATTTTTCATGGCTATTGTTATTCATGTGGAAAAATTTGTTCATAAAGCTATAGAATGTCGCACGTACCCTATGAACCAATAAAATTCCAAGAGATTCTTCAAATATGAACCTCCCGTGGCTCAAAAAAACATCAATAGATTTTAAAAATTTAAGAAATAATATGGAATGTTACAAATGTCGAACTTTGGACACATAGCCAGAGAATGCGTACTTGAAAAATCCTCGAGAAGAATCTTCAAAGCCACAGAATGAACGAACATGGAAGAAGAAGAAGATCTGATAATTGTGCTCTCGCTCTCAAGGCTCAAAAAAATAAAGATGTGTGGTATGTTAACAAATCGGTTGCTCAATGCATATGACTAGAGATAGAAGGAAATTTGTATCTCCGAAAGAGAAGAAGGATGGAACCATATCCTTTGAAAATGATGGATCTTCAAATGTTATAGGATCGTGCACCATCACTCTCGGAAGCAAAGATGTTATAGCCAAGAATGTTCTATTGGTCAAAAACATGAATCACAATCATGCCATTGTTGGACAAATGTGTGATCAAGGACAATAATAATGATATTCAACTCCACAAAATGTGAAATCGAGGAAAGGCAGTATGGTAAAATTGTGGCTACAAAGCAAGTCGAGCTCCAAACGACATATATGTTATGGATGAAGCAACTAAAGCATGTCTACTAGCTAAAGAAGATGAAAGTTGGTTATGGCACAAACGAATGGATCACATAAACTTTGAAAATATTGTCAGATAAGAAAAAAGGAAGCAAGATGAGAAATGCCAAAAATCTCAAAACCTTCCAACACACTATGTGAGGTATGTCGGCATGGAAAGCAGATACAAAATTCCAATTTAAAACAAAAGAACACTTTTCATGACATCCATTGGAACCGATACATACCGATTCTATGCGCTTTGTGAGAAAAAAATGCTTAGACGGAGAATTATATTTCATGTTGATGATAGATGACTATACTGCAGATGACAGCTATACTTCCCTAAAGAGAAAAAATTGACGCATTTAAGTGCTTCAAGATCTACAAGGAGTTGGGTTGAAAATGAAACTCGATTTGAAAAATAAAGTGTTTAAGATCGTATAATGGTGGAGAATTCACTTCCAAATTATTTCAGCAATATCTGTGACGAAAATGGAATAAAAAGGCATTTTTCAACGAAAGACGAACACCTCACAGAAATGGAGTTGCCGAAAAGAAAAAGAATAGAACCGTACAGAAATGGGGAGAACAATGTTGAAGGACTCAAAATTGGATGAAAAAAATTCTCGGGATCAAGAAATTGATACGACAACTTCATTATCAACTGAAGTCTTCTTGAAAATAATTGCAACAAGACTCCATATGAATTATGGAAAGGAAAAGCTACTAATGTAAAATATTTCGTAATCTTCGAAGCAAATGTTATATCAAAAAGAGAAGATCAAAAATTTGGGGTAAGTTTGAATCACGTGTTGATGAAGGTATCTTTGTTGGTTACTCATGCAAAAGAAAGGCCTATAAATGCTATAATCTGAAGAAGAAAATAGATAATGGAGAGCATAAATGTTACATTTGACGAAGATGGTGTTCTAGCAAGTAATGATGAGGATCTAGAATCTTTGAAACTTGAGACAAGAGGCTGCAAAAAGACACGTATAAAATTGTAGAACAAGAAGAAACTATCAACGAGGAAGAAGTAAACAATTATCATCAAGATATACAAGAACAACAACAAGAAGCTCCTTCAAGGAGAACAAAAGAGTGGATTCAAAAGAACCATCCATCAAATCAAATCATCGGTGACATAAATGAAGGTCGAAAACTTCGTTCATCACAACAAGCTCACGTTGCTTTTCTAGCAACCTTGAGCCTAGTAGTTTTGAGGAAGCCGCCCAAAAAGTAAACATTGGGTAGCAAAACTGTGAATGAAGAATTGGATCAAATTGAGAAGAATAACACCTCGGGAATTAGTTCCACGACCAAAAGATAAAAATTTCATTGGGACTAAATGGGTGTTCAGAACAAATTGAATGAAGATGGGAAAGGTGTTACCGAAACAAAGCAAGATTGGTTTGCAAAGGCTATGCACAAGTGGAAGGAATTGATTTCGACGAAACATTTGCACTGGTTGCCGAATGGAAGCCATCCGAATGTTTCTTTCCTATGCATGTTCAAGAAAAATCAAAGTCTACCAAATGGATGTTAAGTCGAGATTTTTCCGAATGGATAATTAGAAGAAGAAGTTTACATCGAACAAGCTTCGAAGGTTTTTCTATTATCACAAAAAAAGAAGACTATGTCTATAGGTTAAAGAAGGCTCTATATGGTCCGAAGCGAGTTCCCAGAGCATGGTATGCCTGCCTTGATGGATATCTACGCCAACAAGTTTCAGTAAAGGTACTCGTTGATAGAAATATTTATGTAAAAAGATAAAGATAATTTAACAATTGTTGAGGTATATGTAGATGATATAATATTTGGTAGCAATGATGATCAAGTGAGCAAGAACTTTTCTACAAAGATGCAAAGTGAGTTTGAGATGTCTTTACTTGGTGAGCCGTACATACTTCTTAGGGCTTCAAATATCTTAGCAAGAGAAAGGAATATTTATATGTCAAGCCAAGTACATCAAGGAAATGCTCAAGAAATGGAATATTGCAAACCCGTCCCCTACTCCAATGGTAACAAAGTTGCAAATTGAGCATAGACGACTTCATCTAAGGATGTGGATCAGAAGTTGTATAGATATATGATTGGTAGTCTTCTTATATGTAACAGACCTCTCGCCCGCATGTTATGCAAGAAGTTGGACAAGTAGCAAGATTCCATGCAAACGAACAAAAAGAATCACATATTATTGCCATCAAAATAATTCTTTAATATCTAAAGGGTACAGAAGAATATGGCTTTGTGGTATCCCAAGGGTAACAATATCATTATTCAAGCCTTTATAGATGCAGAGATTGGGCAGAAGCGTCGATGATCGTAAGAGTACTAGTGGAGAAGCATTATATCTAGGTGGTTGTCTCGTATCATGGTTGAGCAAAAGAAACTTCAATATCATATATCTATATGCAAGGTAATGCATTGTAGTAGCAATCATGTTGTACTCAAGTCCTTTGGATGAAACAAACTTTGCAAGATCTTCAAGTACAATTCAGTGAGCCTATTCCCATATTCTGTGACAACACTAGTGCCATCAACATCTCCAAGAATCCTGTCATGCATTCAAAAACAAAACACATTCCAATCAAATATCATTTTGTTAGAGAACAAGTCGCTGAAAATAATATCAAACTTGAGTATGTTTGTACAAAAGAAAAAATTGCTGATATCTTCACTAAACCTTTACCTTGTGAAGCATTTGAATATCTTCGTCAAAAGCTTGGGATTCTCCCAAGTTCTCATTATATTACAGGTCTGCAGGACGGTTGTGTGTTAGGGGGAGTGGAAGCGTGTACAGGTCTGCAGGATGGTTGTGTTTCAAGGGGAGTTACCATTTTCCATTGATGTCAAATGGGGAGAGAATGTTGTAGGAAGAGGTGTCATGATCGCAGGGGGAGTACTTGTGTTGCCATCAATGCCAAAGGGGGAGATTGTTGATCAGCGGTTGTCATTGATGTCAACCCAAGCAGCACCAGGGGCTAACCCAATATTGCATGGGAATTTTGACCTACCAAATTAATATATTCTGGGTCAATAATGATTTTGATGGTTTCTACTTGTCGAGATGTTTCCGTTGATATATGGCACGCCATGTAATTCTTCACGGTTTGAGAGATATTCATGTTTGAAGTTTGTACCCCCAATTAGTGGGCTAAAACCCCATGGGGTTGGGGCATGGGTCATTGAAAAGTCATAATTAATATTTTTTATGCTCCTAAAATTCCTCCCACGTTCACTTGTTGAAGCCCCTCTCAACTTAAGCATTCATATAAATTGTGATCTTCATTTCCTCCTTATGCAAGGGATTCGGCCATCTGAAACAGGTCATCTTCGAATTTTCGCTCTAAATTTTTTTATATGAAGGTTCAGAAGCGGAAATTTTTATGAGGCAAAGAGTTTGAAATCCACAGGGAAAATTTGAGGAAGTAAAATTTCAGATCAAGATGTGCAACATTTTGGAGATATGATCTGTGTAAGTCAGGGTTTTTGCAGGCTCCTGAAATTCATCTCAAAGAAGTGACCTTGGTAAATTCGTCATAAATATCTCTCTAAGTATCAGATTGGAATTCCGTAAAAATTTATGGATAGTGCACAATCCTTAATTTTTTCTCTATCAATTTCAGAAAAAATAAATAAAGAAACGGTGACATGTGGCATGCCATACAATTGCGCTCTGCTGAAATAGTCTATAATTAGGGAATTGTGAGAGATTGGGTATAACTCTCTCTTCAAGAATCCAAATTGGGTCAGACCTATGGCATTGGAAAGATGACTCAAAGGACTACTGTAGGACCAAAAATAAGATATTGAGATGCGAAATAGCGGGGAGATACACCAGTTAAATATCGAGCACCTAGAAGGCAAGAAAAAGCTAGATCATGTGTTGTTAAGGGTTGCAAAGGACCAGACTTTCTATGGTAGCAAAGCAAAGCAAGGTGCAACAAGGGGTAGCATGACAAGAGCAGCAACCAAGGTGTATAAAAATAGCAAGAAGTTCATCATATAAAGTCTTCAAGTGGGCAGCACTGCATACAATCATTGTAAAGGTATCATTGTACTTAGTCATTGTAAATACATTATTGTACAAATTGTACTAGTATCTATCTACCAAGGGTTGAAAAGGCAGTGTTGGGAGGTCTAGGATCATCATTAGGTGGTTGTGTCAAAGTTGGGGTTATGGTCTAGTATATCTTCTTCTTCTACATCATTCTATATCATTGTAAGTGGACCATTTTCCCTGGTACGGGAGTCCATTCTTCTTTTATTCTTCTATAGGGTGGTAGGGTGGTGCTAGGGTGAGTTGTAGCTCATTGGGTGTTGGGGCATCCGTTCAGTTGACTACTGAAGAATCTCGGGTGTTGGAGCGTCCATCCAGTGGGAGCTGGAGAAGAATGCTTTTCTAGATTCTAGGAAGTTGGAGCTTTATTTTCAATTGGAGTTGAATATTAAAGAATTATTAGAAAAGCATTAGGTGGTTTTTGTCCCGGAGTGGGTTTCCACCTTAAAAAAATGTGTGCATTTGTGTTCCTTTTGTTTTTGCTATCATTGTACAAACACTAATAATAATTGAAGATTAACTAATGCTCTAATTGAAAGGAATATTGATTCACCCCCCCTCTCAGTATTTCCAACATAACATTCTTCCAATATAAAACCCCATCTAATATGCAATAATTTAAAGCCTTCTATTTCAAAGGTAAAGCTTTAGTCTTTAACTTGGAAGACGAGGTCAAGAGGAGTATTTAGATAAAGCGACACGATATCAACATACCAAGGTGAATTCACAAAATTTTCTTCAATAAATGGAGCTATGAATTCTTCTATTTCTTCCAAAATATCAACCATATTCATATCTAGTGCTTGAAAGTTTGACTTAGCCATGAGTTTTGCTAATCCCTTACCTTTGATTAGTTTGGTGGGCCTGATTTCTAAGTCATATTATAGAATAATAGAAATCCATTTTCTCCTTTTACTGTCAGGGTCTTGACTTAGAATATCCTTGACAATTGTGTGCGGGACAAAAGCAATGATATGAGAATGCAAAATATAGACTCTAAAGTATTTTAATGCTTTTACGAATGCTAAGGCTTGTTTCTCCATGATGTTATACTTGAGTGGAACATCTCTCAATGCCCTACTAAAAAAGGATATTGGTTGTTCTTTCCCCCTGATATTCTTTTGCAGTGATACTGCAGCTATTATATGTTCTGATGCAAAAGAAAAGATATAGAAATCTTTGGTAAAATCAAGACTAATAAGAACTGGTGTTTGGGTTAGAGTTTGTTTTACCAGTTCAAATGATTGTTTATCTTGTGTTGTCCATTTAACACCTATCTCTTTCTTTAGCATATTTGTGATACTTCTTAATATTTTAGCAAGGTTGGGGATGAATCTCCTTAAAAACATTATCTTCCCAATGAAAGATTGTAATTCTTTGAGGTTTCTAGGATGGCTAATTTTCAATATGCCATCAATCCTTTTAGGGCCTACTTTGTTTCCCTCTTCAGAAATTATGTGGCCAAGAAGCTTTCCTTCTTTGAGACCAAAGAGTTTCTTTTTGGGATTCAAAGATAAGCCATATTTCCTACATTTCTCAAAAACTTTCTTTAAATGAATCAAATGTTCTTCATCAGTTTTGGAGAAAACAGTAATGTCATTAAGGTATATGATTATAAAATAGCCTATGTCTTTTGAGAAGGCTATGTCCATGGCCCTTTGGAAGGTGGCCCCTGCATTCATTAAACCAAATGGAATTTTTTTTGGAATCACGATTGTTGTTAGACAAAAATCCGTAGGCGTTAGTCTATGTTACAATCGCCAGAGTTAGGATCCACGAGAGGCAGTTAGTCCATGTCGAGAAACACATGGGGAGCATTGAACCCAATGTCCAAAAATCTCCCCCCAACGCAAGCCGGGTGAGTTTCGAACTCGAGACCTATCGCTCTGATACCACTTGTTGGAATCACGATTTCCATTAGACCAAAACCCCCAGGCGTTAGTCTCCATTACAATCACCAGAGTTAGGATCCATGAGAGACGGTTAGTCCATGTTGAGAAACACACAGGGAGTGTTGAACCTAATGTCCAACAATTTTGACCCCAAGGTGTAGTAAAAGCAGTTTTATGTTGATCACTTGGGAGTACTAACACCTGATTGTAACCTGAGAACCCATCCAACATTGAAATTATTTTAGACCCAATGACCCTTTGTAGTATATGATCCATTTTTGGCAAGGGATAGTTATCTTTAACGGAGGCTCTATTTAGATTCCTGAAATCAATGCAAAGCCTGATTTCCCCAGTATTTTTCTTGACAGATACTAAGTTGGAAACCCATTTTGAATATTTGAGGGGAGCTATGATCCCAGCATCATACATTTTCTTGATTTCTTTCTCAACTAAAGGCAACAAAACAGGGTTTATCCTTCTGAGTTTTTGTTTGAAAGGTTTTTGATTTTCCTTAAGAGGAATTTTGTGTTGAATGATGCTGGTATCATATGATTTTAGATCCTTGTATCCCCATGCAAACACATCTCCAAATTCTTTGAAAATTTCTATGTATTGCAGCTTGATATGGGCTGGGAGAGTGCTCGATAACTTAATCATTTTGGGTTCTGCTAGGCTGCATATGTTATGTTCTTCTACATTTGTTTCTATAGGCTCCATTCTTGGTTCTTTGGCCACATCATTGAAATCAAAAAGGTGCTCTAATGGTGTAAGGCTTCTTGGAATTGTATCATTTTTACATTGTAAAACTTTCAGGTCATTTTGGTTTGTATTGTCAACTATTTATGCCTTAAAAAGATGTTTGAATTGATTTATATTAGCAGAAAATGGCAGGTCTGTTTCAGAGATTTGTTCTTGGTTTAAACAACTTTCTTCAGGATTGATGTTTGGTGTTGGTAAAGCAAAATATTACTTGATTTTAGGAAATCATCTATGTGTTTGTCATCTTCAAACACTTGCCAATAGTCTTCATTGTCAGGTACTGCAGGTCTGTTTTTATTCTTTATATTAAATTGTTCATTTATCTGTGGTATTTGGCAATTACTAGCAGAAAAGGCAATTTTATTTGCTAGATGATTTTGAGATCTTGGGATGAAAATGAGTTCATATTTTTCAAAGTTTTTAGGAGATCAAGGGAAGTATTTCGATATTCTCTGAGTCTTGGGTTCTTAGTTGAATATTCCCCTTTAATTTGTCTAATTATTAGCTCGGAATCTCCTTGGACTGATATTTTCTTGACTTCTAAATCTCTGAGCAAATGTAGGCCAAGGAGGAGGGCTTCTTATTCAACAATGTTGTTTGTGCATGGAAAATCCAGTTTATAGGAATATCCTTGGTTTGTATTGTGTATCCACACACCTGCCCCTGCACTTGTTCTGCTACAAGAGCCATCAAAGCTCATTCTCCAAGGTGTTTCTGTCTCATTTTCATTTTGTTTCTGCTGCTGAAAGCTGTTGAAGTTTGGGTTGTTTTGTGTTTGAATGGAGGGTAGCTTTGACTGTTCTGGTGGACTAACTTCTTCTTTGTTTCCTTTTTCCTGTTGACTAATTTCATCTTCATTAAATAATATAAAGAAATCTAAGTTTGAATGGATGGAATACACAGGAATTTTTTTTGGCCTATCTATGTTGTTCACCATGTATTTCATATGAGACTCTCTGCATAATCTTCTAGTTTGGCTAAACACTGGGATGGTGGCATAGGACATGTCCATTTGAAGGCTCCCCTAAAGTTTGGCTCCCCATGATCTAGATAAAAGCATGCCATACTTAGGGGGAATGTCAGCTACCACTATGTCCATGACTAGACCTTTAGCAGGAATCTGTGCCAAATTGACACATAAATATTTGATTAGGCCCAAGCATTTGACCCTGCTTGAATCAAAGGAATACAAGTCCTTATATGGTTCAGTAATTTCCAAGCCTAAGCTTTCATTACTACTTTGGGAATAATGTTATGTGAAGCTACAGAGTCTAACATGGCATTGTGTAAGATCTTATCATGTATAATCAGGCTAACATAGAAGGGAGGGACAACCCCTTCTTGGTATTTTCCTTCAACTTCAGGACCAAATAATAATTCTGGTTTATCATCTATGAATTTTAAAGTATCAGTGTCACTACCTATATTCAAAGCTTTTAGAACTTGATTTTTATATACATCCCGAGTTACTAGTTCAGCTAAGGGTATGGTGATTTTGATCTTGGCAATTCCCCCTTCAAGGCTGAATGGAACTATTGTTCTTGACATATTTAGATCTATTTTGTCATTTACAACTCTTTCAGCAATCCTGATTTGATGAAATTTATTTGGACTGTTATTTGGGATAGATTTTTTAGGGCCACTAGCTGAAGTACTAAGGCAGCTTTGTTCAACACTTTGCTGACTATTTTTGTCTTTATTTAGATCAATTTTCTTGGCCATAGTGTTGGTGTTGCTGGTTGTATTCTTAGGTTGATTTTCTGAAGTTTTCCTAACAACAGTACTAGTGTTTTTGTCATTGGAAATGTCTAGGCTTCCTTTGCTTCTAAGATTATATTGTTTGTGTACTCCATGATTGCATTTTCAAACCCCAATCTGTAATATTCATAATCTTCATGGTTGTTTTCAATTTGTTCTGAGGAGAAGAATCCTTGTTCTTCTTTAGTGAGAAAAAAATATGTCTCACTGTCAGATCCTATTAATTTTACATGATTTTCTTCTAACCTTTCAACTTCCCTTTCTTCTTCTTGATCAACATAGTTTTGTTGAAAGGGAGGCCTAATCTGTTGGTCATTGTCTCTTTGCCTATCTTGATTAGGGTCTTTTCTGAGATTTGGGTTTCTATTTCTGTTTTGGGGGTTGTTTTGGTTTTCTCTAGGAGGCACTCTATCATTCAGATTTATATTTTCAAGCATCCTCTCCATTATCCTTACTAGGTTATCAATTTTTGCATCAAATGATGAGGTTGATGCCATTGTTTCATCTTTGTATGTAACTCTTTTTTCTACTTTCAACCTAGCTCTTTTCTCAATTAGATTTTCTTCTACACCTAAGGCTCCCCTCTGCATATCTTCTAAAGTTGAGGGGTCTCTTTCTCTTAGCTGGTATGCCATTTTAGGATCAAAACCCTATGAGAATTTAGCTAAGGCTAGGCCTAGTGGAGGTTTCATGTCTGGGGGAAGCACATTGTAAACACTATTGAATCTAGTGCAATAGTCTTGGACACTTTCCCCAATGTTTCTTTTGAGGTTGGTATATTCTAAAAGGATTTGGAGAGGGTTCTTCCTAATTTCCCATTTGTTTATGAATGTTTGATATAAAGAAGGGAGATCATTTATGTTGTGAGGAGTTAAGCCTTTAAACCATTTATTGGCTTCTCCTCATAAAATTTGGGCAAATATTCTCATCTTAATGGTCTCTTCTTCTATTTCCATGTAATCAAAAGCATCATTCATTCTGTCTACATGCTGTTGGGCAGTAGTAGGTCCATTTTCAGTGAAATGGGGAATTTTGGATTGGTAATCATTGCGTAAAGGAACCAGAGGTTGTGGTAACACTAGTGGATCATACCATGCTACCATGATAGGAAATAATGGGGGATTTACAAGAGGTGTATTTACAAGAGGGAAAGTGGGCTGAGTTGGAGTGCTTTGAATAGTGTATGTGTGTACGGGAGTAGAAGAAACACTTGGACCAGCAAACTTATGATGATCATATTTGTTATGGAAGGAGTTGAAATGATGGAGAAGCTAAGAATCAGGTGGAGTAGAAGGTGAAGCTTCTCTGCTAAAGCTCTGTTGCAAATCTATGGTTTCAAAATCAGCTTGGTGTAAATCACTTTGAGACTTATTTCTAAATAGGTTCTTTGTGTGAGGTAAGTCAAAGTGAGGATCTTTCAAGACTGTGAGATCTTCAGGAACAGATTTTGTCCTTGGGATGGTTCTGTCAGTAGTTGGTTTTCCAGATCTAGAATTTTTCCACAAAATCCTTTATGGATTATCAACTATGGTGGGACGATTAGGATCTGGATGGGATCTAGTATTGACCCTATGTGAAGCCAGATTTCAGTTTCCAAAATTTAGAGAGGTTGAGGTTTTTAGGGTTGTTTTCCTCTCACAATGATTTCTATAATATGGGACTATGTTTCTAAACTTTCTTAGGGTTGGTTAACACAATTCTAGGAAAATATGGAGGTCTAGAGGAGTAATGGGCCTACTGGGGCTAGTGGAGTCACCAGGTGGAAATTTTTAACTTTTCTGAAGGTAAAATGTTTTATGGTCCACCACCAATGGTTTATTTAAAAACCAATCTGAAATTTTTGGGTTTTTCTGAGTTCTTATATGGTTCTATGGTTGTGAGAGTGGCCTATACCTAATTCAACACTTAGCTAAGGTGATGAAACAAATAGAGTCTACTCTATGGCTTATCAGCTGATTTCTTCAAGGTTTGATAAGGGTCTCTTAGAATCCTAAAGGTTACTTAGATTGCAACTGATTTAGACAGATCCTATCATGATTACCATTATGCTGGTAGTGCTTGAAGAAGCTATAGTTCACTTAAATGAATACTGAGTGTCTTATTTAGGGACTTTTTACTCAAAAAGGTCCCACCATGATCGCCAAAATGTTGGGGTCCCCGTGATTTGGCAAATTGGTATACCAAGTGACAAGGCAACATCAAAACCAGTATTTAGAGTTCTAGGACCTAGCCTTCCTAGTCTTTTAGAGAGGGATCTCTCAATTTTTTACAAATATATGACTTGTTTTCTTGTAAAAGGTTGATTTAGGCTAGTTATTAAGCATGAGTTTGTTTGATTGTTTGTTTGGGCATGATGATCTAGGAAGCATAGATAGAAAAGGGAAATATCTAAGCCATTGGGAAATGGAGTCAAGTGGAAATTGTAACAAGCTTGTAAATGGATCATGGGTATCAAAGGGAAAATCTAACTTGGCTGGTGGATCACAAAGTCTTTCAGTGGAATGAAATGGACATCACAAAGGTTTAGAATGAAAAGTAGAACTAAGGGCAATTATGAATCCTTAATTATAGTGTACTCTCAACAAAGGGACTTAAAACATCATTTGAACATGAAGAGGTATTCCATAGACATGGCTAACCATGAATTCATCAAATTACACTTTAGAAAATAACAATTTCAGACAAACTTTTTCAAAAGGAAATCTAGGAGTCGAGGGAATGCTCTATTTCATCCAAAGATTTCACTTTCATGATAAGAAAACATTCAAGATTCACAACTATCGCATTCATAGAAGAGGGAACTCCTAAACGTCTTTGATTACAACTATAAAGACCTTCAAAAAAATTGTTTAAGTAATAACAAAGGGTATGATCAAAACAAACCTCTTTTGGTAGATTGTAAACAATGGTGCTTTAAAGGGAGATTTCTGTAATGCAGTCAAGAGGCGCAAGTAGAGGTAGAGAAAACCATAAATCATTCTTGAGACCAATTGTCTCAAGTATTTCTGAAAAGTAAAAAAGCATAAGGGTTCAAGAGAGAAATTAAGAATTCTCTAGAATGCCTCAAAGAGAGGAAAACATTAAGACAATGAAGAGTAAACAGTAACTAAGGTGCTTTCAAAAGACATTTCTTAGTCTAAACGTTTTACTCTACTATAATAAGAAATAATGAAATAGAATGGAAAACAGAAAAAACATTAACAATTTAGAATACTACACTAACAACTAAGTCAGGGATCTAATGATAGAGTCTTCTCCATCAACAAACAGGTCAAAAACATCTACGGTGTTCCAATACATCAATTTTCTTTCAACTTCAGCAGAGCTATGTATTATTTCAAAAGCGTCATCAAATGCCAACTTTACAATGAGTTCTAATGCGCATTTATGCTCGCAAATGAGGAGGTGGACTTGATTTAGGGTTCAAAATGTTATTAAATACGCATTAAAATGCATTTCTATCCTTGAAAACCATGTAAGGTATAAGTCGAAATAGGTGCAACTACTTCTCTATTTCAATAACTCTATCTTAACTTCGATAGAAAGATAGGAGAAAAGATTGACTTTCACGACTTATTCTTATCTTTACAATAACTATCATGAGCTGCATTAAAAATATCTTCTTTAGTGTAATAATCGTCAATTTTCCCTTTGAGACAGACAGGTAGGCTATAGGTGACAAATAGATCTTTTGGAGAAATAATCGCCTCCTATTGATGGTATTCGAGGCCTTTCTTTAGCCTAGTTTTCTCTTCATTTCATCGCTAAACTATTTTTTAAGGCCTAATCGCTTTTTTCCTTCAAAACTCATCATGTTGTCTTTATCTATAATCTACATGGTTTAAGTCTTTTAATCTTTCATGCTTTTTGGCTTAACCTTTGAACTTTAATCTCTCGATACTCTTCATTAATCTTCACCGTTTCTTCCGTTTTGTTGGTGTACAGAGTGGCTTTCTGTCGGAGGGTTTTGAATGACCGTGCTCATGCACAAATCACCTTAAAACATGGAATAAACCCTTTCATATCCCTTTTTTCGCATTGTTTTGAGCTCTCGAGGATCGTCATCCTTGGCTCTTTGTCACTTTGCTTGACTATGGGAGAGCTCGTACATTTGGGCCGCCATTAAACCCGCACTTGAAACATAAAACATTTATAAAAAAACCTGCGCTTGTGGATTTGACTCGCTAACGAGGCTTGGGGAGGGGTTACAGAGTGATGTGGATGAATGGATTATTGAAGGGAAGGGTTCTCATGAACAAAACCAAGAAGAAACAGAGGAAATATTTGAATTTGGGCGCGAGTAGAGGCAAGGCGATTTTGGGGCGAAACCGGAAATTTTCGCTGTGGAAAAGGGTGGTAAGAGGTAAGGTCCATACGAACGTGATAGTGGCTCGGAGGTTACACGTAACCCTCAGTAAAAACCACTTATTTCACGTTAAAAATGCACGGAAGTTAAATGAGTTTGTGCGCGATACACCTTGGTCGTTTGATCCGGCGAGGAGACGTGTAGATCGATGCGTCGCACGTTGCGCTATACAACACCGAGGCATGGGGAGAGGATGGAGTGGGAAGCTAGGGTGAGACGAGTTATGGGCCGTTGGATCGAGATTGAGATCAAAAGTTAAGATTAACCGCGAGGGGGAGTGAGGGGTGCTCAAGGATCTACTGTGGCGAGTGCTTCCAGTAGTAAATTCGGGACCCGTCGCATGAAGATCTTCTCGTGGTCAAAAGAGCTCAGATCCGTGGGGGCACTCAAAGAGTTATTATGTGTGTTGATAGTGCCCGTGAGCGAAAAGAAGGGGGAATAAAATGGCGATCCATTCGATCTGGGGAGATGGATCGGCGGTGATTGAGCCTGGGGGATTGGCAATCGCCGGAGAAGAGGGTCGTGGAAGGAGGAATTTGGAATCGCGATGTGCCGAATGCCGATGGGAGGAGCCAATGTGATGGATAGAGGACCGTTGGATCGAGATCGAGATCAACGGCGGGAGATTTACCTTTCGGGGATTTCATTGGCGAGGGGAAAGGGTCGTGGGACAAGGGAACTCGTGGAAGTTGCAATGTACCGATGTGATGAAGTGCTCGATGCTGATGGCGATGCGATGGCGAGGCGAGAGCCGTTGATCTGATACAGATCAACGGTTGAGATGCACCGAGCTTTTTTCATCGAGGGGAAAAGAGAATGGGAACGAGGAAACGCCGAAAATGCCGATGGGCCGGATGGGCCGATGGCCGCTCTGGATTCGAAGGATCAACCGTCGTGATTTTTATCGTAGAAAGGTGGGTAGAAGGGGACGTCGCGAAGCGAAAATGAAATGCGAGAGTGCGCTTACCGTTAGATCTAAAAGATCAAAGGTCCAGATTATATCAGCAGGATGCACAAGAAGAATGAATGGGGTGGAGGGAGGCAGAGAAGTGAAAGAGCGATGGCCATCAAATTCGGGTAATGGACGGGCCCGCATCCTCCATCGCGGATCGGCCATCGAAGAAAAAAAGGAAAAGGGGAAGCGGAACTTAGAAAGCACGATATGCGCCGATCGCCGATGGGCTTAGCGCTCGGTCACCTGGGTAGGCAAGTCATATGGAGGAAAAGGGGTTAGGGGCCTAATCCAAAAAAGCACTTAAGGCTTTTTTTAATAAAATGCTCGAAAAATGTAGAAATTTTCCGTTTCCCACCCCGGTTTTCGCTTCACCTTATTTCTCCAAATAGTTAAATGCCCTTTCCCATATCCTTACATTCAAAAATCGGAAAAATAATTTTTTTGTCGAAAACACAAATTTCGAAAATTTACGTACGTCGGGAAAATGCAAATAAAATCGCAAGTATAAAAATGTACCTATTCAACACATTTAACACCGATATTTTTGGTCAACATGACCCCGGAAAAACCCCCTACAACTCTTGGGGAAAACCAGCTTCGAAAGCTTTCTTTATTTTTCCGAATATTGCTTACAAAGGAACAGAAAAACTTAAAAAATTTTAAAGAACCAAATTTACGTACCTCTATCTCGATTTCCGTGCTTACACATCGCCTCGAAAATTGTGCCAAATCAGCAACAACAGTAAAAACGTAAAATTTACGCACCTTAGGACAGCATTAAATGTTGTACGGCTACCTCGTAGTTACGTGCCGGAATAGTCGTACTTACCGTACAGACCGTACATATTTTGTACAACAACCTCTCGAAATTTGTGCCAAAAAATAGAGCCGTAGTCGTTGTCCTCTTCCTCGATTTTTGTGTCGAAATGATGTACCACCCTCTTTCCTTGAATAACATGCCCAATTTTTGTGCTCTTGGGAGTGCGTGTTGTCAGCCGTACCCTTCTCGATTTCTCGTGCCTCCTCACTTGGAAACACCTGCCTCTCCTTTGCCGTATGGATTTTGTGCCTCGGTATGTGTGCCAATAAATGTCGTTGTACCTTTGCTGAAATCTCTTCGACCGCGTTCTTCTTCTCACCGCTCGCAAAATCTCCACTTCTCCTTCTCTCCTTCTCCCAATCAAGCCATGAAAGAATGAATGAACTTTTCCTCCTTTAACCTAACCCTAAGTGACTTTTGGGAATCCCTAAATCCAATGGTCGAAATAGATTGAGATTCAGGGGCCTAGATTAAATGCTCATTTAAATCTCACTTTCTATTTTTTATTCACCCCACTTTAATAAAGACCCACTTATCTATTTATTTCCAAAGTCACTTTTCCTTTCTAATTTTACATCGACTTTATTAAAGTCACCTTTAAAATTAGACTTTAGTAACTTTATCACTTAAAGTCACTTTTAAATTAGACTTTAGTAACTTTATCACTTAAAGTCACTTTTGAATTAGATTTGACTTTATAAAAATTATAAAGTCACTTTAGGAGAAAAAATTAAATTCTTTGGACACTTTTCCTAGGCCAAAGATCAAAGCCTTATGGAACCACCGTCCTCAGTAACCAAATTTCAACACTCCCTCTACCAAGGAAGGTGTTCACCACACCCATCTTGTCTCTAAAGTAGACATGCTTGCCCCGTGGTAAGGCTTTTGTAAGAATATACTCAAGTGGGAATATACTCAAGCTTCACAACTCCTTCCGAACATAGTCTCTCGATGAAATGATATTTGATCCCGATATGCTTTGACCTCGTCATGAAATATCGATTCTCCATGAGTTTAATGCAACTCGATTATCAAAATAAATCACCGAAGGTCTCAATGGTCGACCAAATAAGCCAAACAACATCTTGCGGCTTTCGCATGGCCTCACAACTAGCTAGACCGGGTTGCCATATACTGGGCTCACGCCGAACTCACAATGTTACCGACCGTTGCTTTTGGCCGAACCATGACACCACCGCCGAAACCCAACCCAAAACAACACCCCGAAGTGCTCTTCCCATCGTGGCTACCAAACCCTCGCCCAATCGTAATCAAGTGTAACCTCGCCAATCCGACTCCATCCCCCCGCCCGTAGTCCGGTACTCCATAATCCATCGTCCCCCGCAAGTACAAGAAATGTGTTTTATGTACCACCCGCTGAACCTTCCTAGGCTCACATAAACTCGACTCATCGTGTTGACCGCAAAACAAATAGCCGGCCTAGTGTTGACCAAATACATCAAGGAAGCAATCACCGTTCCGTACAATGTGGGATCCACCAACTCGGAATCCCAAGCATGAAGCTTCTTCCACAGATCACCTGTTGACATGGGTTTACAATCCTCCATGTGGAATCGCCAAGGATATCCACAATATACTTCCCCCTCGCCCCCAGAAGAAATGCCCCCTCCTCCTCGCGTACCTCCAAACCCAAAAAGTAATGCATCAAGCCGATGTCCTTCATCTCAAACTCCGCCACAAGATCTCTCTCGTAGTGCTCTATGAGTCTCTCTCGCACTCGTAATGACTAAGTCATCCACATACGCACTGCATCGAGAGGCTTCTCACCTATCACAATATAGTAATGGTTCGTATCCGCTCACTCTTTGTGAAACCCATCCCCCGCAAGTATGTATCTATCCCGGAGTACCAAGCTCGGGAGCTTTCTTCGGCAGCTACAAGGCCTTCTTCGTCCGCACACCGCGGGACTCTTCCCATGCACCTCAAAGCCTCGTGGCCGATCAATGTACACCTCCTCCCCGTATGAAGCCATTGAGAAATGTAGTCTTCACATCCATCCGGTGGATCTTCCAACCCATCTCTCGTTGCTATCGATATAATGGAGCGGGATCGAAGTATATCGAGCCACGGAGCGAAGGTCTCCTCATAATCAACTCCTCTACTCGAGAACCTCTAGCCACAAATCTCACTTTGAATTTCTCAATGTTTCCATTCGCATGCTTTACCTTGTAAAGCCATCCGGAAGTAACCACGGATTTTTCCTCGTGCCCCGCACCACCTTCCCAAACATTATTCTTCATGATAGAAGAATACTCCTCTGCATGGCCTCTCTCCCGTACCTCGTTGGCTAGCTACCTCCTCAGCTAGAAGGCTCGCAGTCAAGGACAGTCGGTAGCCATTGCCATATAGCTACAAAACCTCTTAGGTGGTCTCGCTCTCTCCGACCGGCCTCTTAGGCCCGTGCCATCAGATGTGGCATCTCTCAAGGCATCCTCAAGCCACTTGGGCTTCCTCTTCCTCGAGCACACTTCTCCCACCGGAGAACAGAAACTCCTCCCTCTCGAATGTGGAGCCCGAACTCCCGACTCTGCCCCGTCCGTCGTCCTCCCGCCCGTACCTCGAACCTCGTAGAAGCCGAGGTACCATGTGAACCTCCGTCCATCGCTGACTCCCTAGTGAACCGGCTTCCGTGGAATGCTCGCATGCCGCCCAAAGCACCACCCTCTCGACTGTGTGAGCCACCGCCCGACCGACCGACTCCGACATCGTCATAGATGTACCCCCGCATCCTCCCTTTTCGATCCCTACCCAATCGGATCCCTCGTGATCGACTCACCGCCGAGGGTCCGCTCGATCTAGATACTCTAACTCCCATGACCTCCTAAAGGCCCCATCCTCCCCGAACTTCACATCCCGCCCGACAACAACTTTCCTTTCCGTGCGGTGAATGTAAATTCGAAAGGTCTTTGAGGTCTCACCGTAGCCCACAAAGATACCCTTCTCTCGCGGTGGGGTTTCAGTTTGGTCCTCTTCTCCTTGGGTATGTAGGAGTACGTTTATACACCCAAAGATACGAAGATGACCGATAATGCTTCTTCCCAAAAAAGCCTCCTCCGAGTCATATGCCTCAAGGCACGATGCGGACTGCTCGCAACAAACAACCGTGTTGAAGGCCTCGCCCACAAAAACAATGGCAACCCATAATCATGTAACATGGCTTGCGCCCTCCGATGGATTTGTTCTTCCTCTCCGCAACCCCGTTCTCGCCGGGGGTTGTAAGGAACAATGAACTCCTCCTAATGCCCTCGCCTTTGCACAATAGTCAAAACTCTCCAAGGGTGTACTCTCCTCCATTGTCCGACCCTCAGGGACTTGATATTCTCGACCTCGTTCGTGTCTCCACAAGAGTCTCCGAACTCTTGAAACCACTTTCTGAAGACCTCACTCTTGGTCTTCAAGAAATAACAAATCCGTGTCCTTCTGGAGTGATCATCAAATTTAACAAACATAGTACTCATATCCACTCAAGGAAACATGAGACATCCGACCGCTCACATCGGAATGAATCAAATCAAGTATCCCGCCGCATCGTTGTCACCATCGGGGAAAAGGATTTGGCAAACTTGCCCATCGCACATGCTCAAGTAAGCATCGCAAAGTGATCAAATACTAAAATCAGTACACTCGTAGTGATCTCCCTTCGCAAAGTCCTCAAGGCTCCATGATACATGTGCCCCATCCCGCGGGTGCTAACATCACAGCCACCGAATCGCTAGCTCGTCATTTTCCGTACTATTGCTCAATGCCAAAAGGGGTCGAAATGCAAACTTGTACACCTTTGCATGGCGTACACCTCCATCACTCTAGTTGAATCGACCGGAGCGCCCCGGGATATATCAAGACTGCCCTACCCCGAACAATATCTCACATCCTCTATCCTCCAAAGTCGGTATCGATATGAGGTTCTTCCTCATCCGGCACATAAAGAACATCTCTGACACCTTCAAGGGAGGTTTAGACTCCTTGAAAATGTCGCGTGTTCCCACACCGACCGCTCTAACAACTCGTCATCACCGAGTACTACCTCTATACGTTGCCACTTTCCGAAAGCTCGAGAAGTACCTGCGGACTCGTCACATGACGTGAAGCCCCACCGTCCACATACCGCATACCCAAAGATGCTCCACTAATCGAGGGAAAATCATGCTCCTCCGAACCCTCTCGTGGTAGGTGATCCCGACTAGAGGACTCACACGCAATGAACCCAAACTCCCTACGAAGAGATCCGCAAAGTCCTCAACCTCTATTGATGATGCTATGCGTTCGTTCTTCCCTCTTCTTCTTCTTTCTTCCTCCGACACACAATCGCATAGTGTTCCATCTTCCTCGACAATTCCAACACTTCACCTTGGAATAGTCCTTCTATGTGTTACCTCGTTTACCTTTACCTTTACCTTTGCCCCCACCATTGCTTGTGGAAGCCTCGCTTCTTCCCTTTGCCTTTCTTGCCTCCTTTCAACGTTGCTACATCCTCATCCTACTCAACCGGCTTAGCTGGCCCTAAGCCGACCTTTCCCCGATCTCTCGCTCTAAATGCAATCATCCCAAAATCTCTCCCATGTGGAGTGGGTCTCACGTGCACAAACCCCATCAACAAAGTTCATCCATGAATTGGGGAGGCCATTCACCGCTATCCGCACCAACTCATGGGTTGAATGACCTCTCCAATCGTCGCCAACTCATCTCTCACATTAGTAATATTTGTGAGATATCCAGCCGCACCACGGGCCTTACCCATCTTAATGGCTTTCTACCTTCTCCTTCAGACCATTTTCCGGCTCATTGGTACTGGTAGAGACTGGACAATGCCGTCCACATCTCATGAGCATTTCTCTTTCCTCTCACATGAGGAATGCAATGGTCTTTGATTCCGTCTAGAATCGCCCTTACCCTTGTTGTTCTTCCTATTATATGTCGCCAACCGAGTAGCACGTAGGCACATTAACAAAGTCGTGTGGTATGAACCATGATATCCCGTACTCGCCTCCTCAAAGATACTGCATTCTCTTCTTCCAAACGCCGACCGGTATGCCCATCCAACCTATCCTCCACCCTCAATCCCAATGACATCCCGCTATCCTAAAACTAAAAAATAGCACCGCTCGTAGTAAAGATAAAAATTCTGCTTAGAAAAATCACTAAGTTAGAATTTTTCTCCGAGTGAAATCAAGAAAATGTATTTTTCTCCTCATTGCCCCAAACCGCACTTTCAAAGACTAAACCTCTCGATACCATGTAGAAATTTTCTCGTTTCCCCACCCCGGTTTTCTGCTTCCACCCTTATTTCTCCAAAATGCTGTAAATGCCCTTTCCCATATCCTTACATTCAACAAACTCGGAAATAATTTTTTTGTCGAAAACACAAATTTCGGAAAATTTAAGGTATCGTCGGAAAATGCGTAAATAAAATCGCAAGCATAAAACAAACCATTCAACACATTTAACACCGATATTTTTGGTCAACATGACCCTGGAAAAACCCCCCTACAACTCTTGGGAAAACTAGTTTGAAAGCTTCTCTTTTATTTTTCTCGAATATTGCTTTTTACAAGGAAACAGAAAAACTCGAAAAATTCAAATAACCAATTTATGTACTTATCTCGATTTCCATGCTTGCACACCACCTCAAAATTGTGCCAAATCAAAGAACAATGTTAGTACCGTAAAATTTATAGCACCTTAGGACGCATTAAATGTCAGACACCACCTCAGAAGCGTGCTGCATTAGTCGTACTTTATTGCATCGATCGTACGTATTTTGTACAACCCTCTCAAAATTTGTGCCAAAAAATAGAGTTGTAGTCGCCCGTCCTTCTCGTTTATGCCGAAATGACACCACCTCTTCCTTGAAAAACATGCCTCGATTTTTGTGCCTTGGAGTGTGTGCTTGCTGTACCTCTTCCTCGATTTCGTGCCTCCTCACTCTGAAACACTCGCTCTCTCCTCATGGTACGGATTTTCTCCGTCTTGGTATGTGTGCCAATAAATGTCGTTGTACCTTTGTCAAATCTCTTCACTGCTGTCTTCCTTCTTCTCACTCGCTCGCAAAATCTCCAGCCTCTCCTTCTCTCCTCTTCTCCTAATCGTCATGAAAGAATGAATGACCTTTTCCTCCTTTAACCTAACCCTATGACTTTTGGGGAATCCCTAAATCTAATGGCCGAAATAGATTGAGATCTATAGGGTCGAGATTAAATGTTCATTTAAATCTCACTTTCTATTTTTTAATTCACCCCACTTTAATAAAGACCCACTTAGTCATTTATTTCCAAAGTCACTTTTCCTTTCTAATTTCATCGACTTTATTAAAGTCACTTTAAATTAGACTTTAGTAACTTTATCACTTAAAGTCACTTTAAATTAGACTTTAACTTTATCACTTAAAGTCACTTTTACTAGATTTGACTTTATAAAAATTATAAAGTCACTTTAGGAGAAAAATTAAATTTTTTTGGACACTTTTCCCTAGGCCAAAGATCAAAGCCTTAGGGAACAACCTATCCTCCGCAACCAAATTTCAACAAAAAAGGCCTAAAAAGTGGGTTTTTGAGCCTTTTTTAAGGTTTCGATAGGATAAAAAGGTGATTTAAACCAAATAAAGGGGAATTATAAGGTTTAAAAGGGGATTTTGAGAAAATTGAAAGAATAATTGAAGGGAAAATGAGGGAAAAATGGGGGAAAATAGGCTAGGACATGTGCTTCTTTTTGAAACAGTAATGGTGATCCTTTAAGAAGTTAACATAGATAAAGTTTTTTAGTGAACTGATAGACTTAGGACGAATGAAGGTCGTGGAGATTTGCTATAACTCACAATGTTTCTGCAAATTTTGTTTCTATAAATCTCGATATTTTTCAACTTAAAGCTCATCTTTGGATAAGATCAAAATTATTGATGCACTCAACAAATACCACCGTAATATCCCTAAATTAGGGAAATGCTACAACAATGAGAATATCTCAAGATATTCTAATGTTGGAGCTCCCAAATACAAGCAAAAACAATAATGGAGTAGCAAAGTTGACACTCGAGACTCATACAAATGTGAGAAAGATCCATAGCCATCTTATTAAATAATAGCTCACTAAGAAATGAATGACAAGATCTTGAGGGAAAAAGGTTACTCAAGATAGGCAATGCTCACCCTCAAGAAACAAGTGACATGAATCATGATAAAACACTTCTACACATGTGTGCCCAAGCTATGAAAGTGCATTTTTATAAGTAGCAAATCAGCATGCTACCTATGTCTAATACATGGATATACAAATATATATCCCATAAAACATTGGGAGTGAAGTTCTCATCTTCAAAGGCTACTCTACATGTCAATCCCTGGAAGGATTCGCTATGTAATACAAAATGCATAAATACCGTTGGAGTCGTTGGGTGTGTACTCAGCAACTCCGAAATAGAACTCGATGGGAGATGTAGCCAGTAGATGATGCCCAAACTAAATATTCCTCCTCCAATGGATCTTTCAAGTGTAAAGGTCGATCCCCTCACCAAAGATCTCACCCTCCAACAATTTGCAAGAACCGCATCAGCAAATGCTTCTGATTAGAAATAACACAACATACCGAGATAGAACCGTCACCGTAGGGGCAAGAGAATGGGTTGACCAATGTGTCAAGATCTGCAATCATCTCTGCAAAGGCCTCAAACTAATCTCCCAAAGGAAAGAAGGACCTTCTTCGGAAAAATAGCCGATGGAAGTGGTGTTGTGAACCTCATCAGTAACACCTGCAGCAACACAAACATTAGTTCCTCTCCTGTGAGAAATAATTCGCTGTCTTGGAGGAAGATGCTTGGCCACAAGCCATAGATGTGAGGAAAATAAGTGAAATCCCTCAAGAGGCCTCTCGCAGATAGGAGAAGGAATCCTAAAACAGAATTCAAAGTAAGTCTTTCTAAACAACAAAGAATACACAATGTCTAGAATAGAGCAATGAGACTCAATAATACAAAGCATGAGAAAACAAATGGTCGCGCTTGGGCTCCTCCTTTTTTTAAACAAGTGAAGGCCCCCTCTCCATGGGTCCCACTCCTTGTAGGGTTTCCTCCACCAAATAACCCTCTTCCCATTCATACTGCGTTGTTTCTCAAGTGCTATCCACCTCTTATCCCGAAAGATCGTGTTGACTTGGTCAAACTTGACCTTTGTCCCACTTTTGACAAATGACCCGTGTTCACACATGAGGGTGTGAAACCACCTCCAATGATGATCCCCTTTCATAATATGAGGGATTTTATTGAGATTATCATTATGCAGTGGGCCTCCCTTAGCCCATTTGATTCTCCTCCTAGGTGAAATCAACATTATAATATTCTAAATTATTGTAGGAAAATTTTTGGAATATTATAGAATCTCCATCGTTGATTATTTTTTAGAGATCCAAATGGTCCTCACCGCTCCCTTAATGTGGTTTGGCCTACCTTGTCTCTTTGGTTGCGTACCTCTGTCATTTCTTGCTTGCTTCTGTGGAATACTTTTCCATATGTTCACTTTTTTTCCCACCTTCACGATTTGACCTTTCGAATAGTGTGCACGACTCTCGCACACTTGCCATTTTTTCGGCCTAACTACTTCTTCAATACCTCTCGACTGTGATTTCCTTATAGGGAAATCGATCTTTTTCCATGTCATATGCGGTCACATTCCAACAACATACGCAACATCACTTTACCTAATAAATTGAAATATTTTAAATAGAAAAATGTTATCCATAACCAAGAGACGAAAGCCACCATTGATAAGTCCAAAATAAATTCTTTGTAACTATAAATATAACAATCCGAAGGTTCCTTCATAACATGTTGTCTAAGAATAGAGAAATTAAATTAATACACAACTAATGAAAGAAAAAAATAGAATCGCAAATGGACGTAGACTTTGTTTCTATCAACAACTGTCTCGAACAGAAGAATAAAAGTAAAATGTAGTAGGTGGAATATCTACAGAGCAATGCCTCTAGCAAATATTAAAGAAAAAACTCAAATAAGCTAGAGAATGTTAAGCAGTAGTTCTTGTATTGTATAAAATCTTTACCTTGAACCGGAAGAGTCATTCATACTTAAATTTCCAAAAACATAAATATTTATACAACCGTAAAAGTTTAGTATCACATTGCTATGAAGCCTAAAATCTATTCGGATAACATCACCTACTCTAAACCTAGAAGCTTGTGGTGATGCACCATTGGAGAGAGATCACGCAGTTTGAGACCCAAATATTAATTAAGAAGTAGAGACAGAGTAGCAATAAAGTACACTAATTATCCTCTATGGTCATACCTACACAAGAAAACAAGGGCGTTATAATACATAGACACGTAGTTGCAAAATAAAAAGTAAATTGAAAATGTAAAGACAATGAACAAAAAACCTACAGACAGAGAAGATATATATATATACCCGTGTCAAGTAACCCGTGGGTGGGATAGGAACGCAGGAGAAGTGAGGGCAAGAAACCGTAACACCGAGAGCAAGAAAAGGAACCCCCGGTTCAAAAGCTAGAGTTAGCGCAAAAGGCTTTACCCGCAATGATAAGCCAACATTGTATGTCATCGTGAAATATATGGAACATAGCTCAACTCCCCGGAACAACCCAAGAGATTATATAAATTAACGAAGGAATCTACAAAGGAAACAATGAAAAAAGGAGCATGGAAACTCGCCGTAGGAGTAACCCCTGGCAGATAAAAATGAAGAAGAACCACTATTCAAAACAAGGGTAAATAGCGGCCAAGTTCCTGACAACTCCGAACTCAAATAATGAATGTAGAACGATCCAAACATAGCTCAAATGTAATATCGATGCCGAGGATGCCAAGAGTAGGGTTCAGAGATGGAGCTGAAGAGCTTGGAGTTGCGACCGAGTTGTAGAGGAACAACACCATAGAGCTCCACACAAATGACCAAAGCCGTTAGGGTTCAGTGGGGTCAATAATTAGGGGAATTTTGAGGTCTAAAATGGGCCTCCTAATGGAAATGTACAATCAAAATTCACTTTATGAGAACCAATCACATTTTAGGTGATAACATCATCCCTAATGGTTGAGGTGGCATTGCTTCAGTAAAAGGTACTTACTTGTCACATTCTCAATGGTGGATAAAATCCCATGGTTAACCATGGTAGTGCTCTAAGTACTTTTAAAGTCATAAAGTAAAGTACTCATAATAAATGTAATTTCACACTTTTTGAATAAAATAATATTATTTGAATTTCATATTTCTTGAAAGAGACAATGCATATCCCTATACATTTATTATATTATTTCTATATGGTATATTAATTACATGTTATTATACAATTTAAATAATATAAATTTTAATTAATAGCATGTACTATAATTAAGAATTTATAAATTTATATTATATTATATTTTAAGTTATTTAAGTAAAAAGGAAAAAATGCATTAGTTGTTTAATAATAATGACTTTTTTCTTGAAAAGCTCATTCTTATTTATAGTCACATCAATACAATTTTTTTATTAATTTTATTTTTTGGTACAAATTTTGAATTGAATTTAACTATGGTTACATGGATTGTGGTGCAAAAAGTGAATTGCAAAATCATAAATATTATTTTATTGGTTTAGCTATTATTTTATTATTTCCTTAGGAGGCCCATTTTAGACCTCAAAATTCCCCTAATGACCCTAAGCGTACCCGAATACTCGCCCATAGATTTCACCTCCCGTAATCCAACGATAAACCAATAAGACATGTGTACATCACTTAAACCCAAAATCAATGCGAGTTTACAACAAAACCTCATGATATTAAATATTATTGAAAAATATAATTGCAATCCCCAAGATGCGATGCAATCAAGCATGAGATTTGTTTTCAATACATTAAGTACTCTTGGGATTATAAATTATCTCAGACTGTGGCATCAATCTAAATGAATCATTTCCCATAAACAAAGAATGATATATGTGTTAATGCGTACCCAATTGATAGCCATTTAGGGTGAACCTTATTACTTTAGCAGTAAGACATGATAGCGGAAGTATGTGATTAATATATGTGACAAACATATTATGTTATGCTTTGTGCGAAGTATATCTAATTAAGCAAGGTAATTTTATTTTATTTTATTTTTATGTTTATATATATGTTAAACATTACAAGTGGTATCAAAGCATTGCTTCTCGCATCACTGAATCAGTCACCTAATATGATGAATTGTGTGTAAATGATGCACAGAGAGAGAAAAGAAATAGCACAAAAGAGGAGGCAATATGAGGAGGGGGTTCAACGTAGAAAATACCCCGCACACCTGGGAACCTACACCCCAACCAATATCGGAAATGAATCCCGAGATGTGGATTCATCCGAGTGTAGATCAACACCAGCGTACTAGTAGACTACCGGAGGAAAAACAACACCAGACAAGCATTCTACTAAGCACAAGAAGAAGCTACAAGAATAAATGGTCCGGGCCGAAGAATGACAATGAGCGCTTAATGCAAGAGCAAGAAAAGGATACTCAAGAGCCTTTTGGACAAACATAATCGTGGAGTGATTCAACCCACTCCCGATAGAGACATGCAGAAGGAAACGAATGAGGGCTCAAACCATAGACATAATTGAAATAATCCATTCACAAAGTAACACAAATAAAAAATATAATGAGGTCGAGTCTCGTAATGTCAATTAACAAGAAATTAAGAAATAGAAAGTGGAACTACAAGGTGAGTTCCAAAATATAAAACCACCTACATTTGATGGAGAAGCAGAGGAGGTGGCTAAAGCATGGTTGATAAATATGAATAATTAATTTCAATTCTACGAGTATATAAACAATATTAAAGCCAGTTATCCATCTATCAATTGAAAGAGAAGTTGCCACCGTGGTGGGAGAAAGTTAAGAATGTCCATGAAAGATAGAAGATCGTGACGTGACATGGAATACATTTCAACAATATTTTAAAGATAAGTATCTAACTAAATGCTTTTACGACGAGAAGTCCAAATAATTTCATGATTTAAAATTGGGTCAAAATGACGATGGATGAATACATAACCAAGTTCACTCCTCCTTACTCGTATACATTCCTTATCTAAGGGATGAAAAGGCTAAAGTGCAATGGTTCTTAAGTAGTTTGCCGACTACATGAAAGAACGAATTTATTTTGTGAATCCAAGGACCATGGACAAGGAAATTCAAAGGCAAGAATGTGTTACCAAGAATCCAAGGCAAAAGGAGAATTGGGTAAAAATTGCGCCCAAGAAAGGCGAAAAGAAGCCAAATTTCAAAAAAATGGTAAAACCAACAACTTTAAGACTTCTCGCATAGAGTTTAGTCATAAATATTTTGGAAGGAACCACCAAAGAACCAAGTGGCCCGCAAGACAAGCCCACAAAGGCTTCCGCAAGCAAGCCCTACAAGTGAAAAAACAAACCACCCCTAAAGTGTCAAAAGTGGGTGGAGGCTCACTATTATAGGAACTACCCGCAGCTGAAGAAGAGAGACAATTTCTAATCTACAAGAAGCTTTGCGTGGGAGATGTAGCCCAAAATATACCTAGAATCAATGCAACAATTGGAAGATCGTCAGGAAGATTACCAAACAACGATGATAGAGTTGGAAGGTAAGCTACTTTCACAACCTATTTCTATTTTGGTTGACTTAGGTGCAAGTTTAAGGTAGAAATATGTAAATTACAAAGCCAAAAATTCAAAACTCCATGGATAGTACAGCCAACCATTGGAGCAAAGAGGAAGGTTTGTGCCAACATTCCAAACTGTACAATGGAAATTGGTGAACAACAATTAACTGTGGATCTGAATGTATTACCTTTGGGATCTTACGATGTGCTACTAGGAATGGATTGGTTGGAGAAGCAATGGACATTGGTGGATTGTAAAGAAAATATTGTATACTATAGAATGCACGATGGAACACGTAAGAAGATACAAGGAATCAAGAAGCCTCTACAACTGCGTCCTAATACATCCTCTTAAATGAGTAAGTGTATGAGGAAGGGATGTCAGTTATACACCATTCAAGTGGGTTTTACTAATTCCAAGGAAAAGACTCCAATGATGGAAAACATACCTGTAGTGCAAAATTTCATGGACGTCTTTCCAAAAGATGTACCAAGTTTTCCACCAAGAAGGGAAATTGAGTTTACTATTGAGTTGATGCCAGGAGCATCACCGATTTCAAGGGCACATTACCGAATGAGTGTACCAGAGTTGACTGAACTGAACATGCAGTTACACGAATTGTTGGATAAGGGGTATATCTGACCAAGTGTGTCCCCTTGGGGAGGACCAGTGTTGTTCATAAAAAAAAAGTATGGAACCATGCGAATGTGCACGGACTATCGATAGCTCAATACGTTTACCATAAAACATAAATACCCACTACCGCTGATTGATGATATGTTTGATTAGGTGAGTGGGCCACTGTATTTTCAAAGATAGACTTAAGATCAGGATACCACTAGATCTAGATAAAAGACAAGGATATCTACAAAACTTCTTTCCGTACCAGGTATGGGAATTAAGAATTTGTGGCATTACCATTTGGATCGACTAATGCACCAGCAACATTTATGAGGTTGATGCATGGTATATTTCACCCCTTTTTTTACAATTTTGTGTTGATATTTATTGACGATATCTTAATTTATTCGAATAATGTGGAAGAGCACAAGGAACACTTAAGGATAGTGTTGCAGATGTTACGAAAACATCAGCTGTATGCTAAGTTCAGCAAATGTGACTTTTCTCAGGGAATAAATCCAATACCTAGACCATGTTATTTCTACTGAGGGAATAGCGGTTGATCCAGAGAAAATTAAGACAATTATGGAATGGTCAGTAACCCAAAATGTGGCAGACATCTGATCCTTTATGGGATTGGCCGGATATTATTGATGTTTCATTGAAGGATTCTAAAAAATTTTCTTTTCCAATTACCTCCTTACAAAGAAAGGGAAAATTATTTAAATGGACTAATGAGTGTCAAAACAATTTTTAAAATTTGAAACTTTTGTTGACCACTACCCCGGTGTTGAGGGTTGCAGACCCAAATAAAGAATTTGAAGTTTGTACTGATGTGTGTAAAGAAGGAGTTGGGGAAATCTTGTCGCAAGAAGGAAGAGTGTTTGGCTATGAATCACAGAAGTTAAAAGAGCATGAACATCGATACTCAACTCATGATCTAGAACTAGCAGTGGTAGTGCATGCACTCTGAGTATGGAGGCACTACTTGCTAGGAAAGAGATTTGTACTAAAAACCGACCATAGTAGCCTAACCAGCTAATTTAAGAAAGTTGATCTCAACTCTCACTAGGAAAGATGGAATGCCTTTCTAAGCGAGTTTGACATTGATATGTAGCATGTAAAAGGTAAGGAAAACAGGGTGGAAAATGCTTTGAGTAGAAATTTGCATGGTGTTTATGAATTTTACTACAACCAGATTGAATTTAAGTTCTTAGACCAAATAAAAACAGAAGCCGAGAAGGGTGCTGAATACCAGTTTATATGGCAGCAAGTAGAGGAGGCCAGAAGGCAAGAAAAACCTTTTGATTATGGAATTAGAAACGATTAGTTACTAACCTTTAAGGAAAAGATATATATTCCAAATTGAATGGATTTGAAGTAGATGATCTTGAATGAATACCACCAAAGAAATTATTCAGCACACCCAGGGTATCAGAAAATTCTAACATCAATTAGAAATATTTATTTCTCGCTCGGTATGCGAAAAAATCATTGCAGAATATTTAAACAACTGTCTAGAGTGTCAGCAGGTTAAGGTGGAGCATCAACATCCAACGAGATTATTGCAGCCCATACCGGTATCGGAGTGGAAGTGGGAGGTTATATATTTAGACTTTACTACTGGTTTACCAAAATCAAATAAGCACAATGAATCCATTACGGTGGTGGTTGATCGATTGATCAAGGCAGAACATTTTATACCGGTACATTCTACCTACAAAACAGTGTATATCACAGATATATTTATGAGAGAAATATTTAGATTGCATGGCATTCCAAAGAATTTCATATCAGATAGAGATGTGAAGTTTACTTCAACATTATGTAAAACCTTGTTTACAGGTGTGGGAACTCAAATTAATTTCAGCACCACCTATCATCCGCAAATGGATGGAAAAACTGAGCGGGTGAATCAAATATTGGAGGATATGTTACGCATGTACATAATGCAGCATCCAACAGAATGGGAAGAGTATCTACACTTGGTAGAGTTTTCTTACAACAATGGTTATCAGGAATCTTTGAAGATGAGTCCATTCGAAGCCTTGTATGGATGAAAATTTTGTACACCTATCAATTGGAGTAGCCCCAAATCCAAGTTGATGCTTGGACCGAAAATGTTAGCTGAAATGGAATCAGAAGTAAGAAATATTAGGCAAAATTTCAAGGCAGCTCAAGATCAGCAGAAAGTATATGCAAATAAGAAAAGGACTTATCACGAATTTGAAGTGGGCGATCATGTGTATGTAAGGATTAAACCAAAGAAGAGCACACTAAGGTGGGCCTCTTATGCCAAGTTGGCTGCTCGATTCTGTGGACCCTTCCAGAGAATGGAAAGGGTGGGATTGGTGGCATACCGATTGGCCTTACCCATCCATATTCGGGTGCACAATGTGTTACATGTATCTCTATTAAAGCGATATGTACATGACTCGAAGCATGTAATCCACTAGAAAAGAATTCACGTAGGTTGAGATAAAAATCCTATCTAGAATTACTAAACTCTATGAGAGATTAACTCATAATTTTTTTGACTACAAGTCGAGCCGGAAAACGATTTTATGATCGAACCACATCGTATACTCGATTGGAGAGAAATCATGCTCCGGAGGTGAGCCATCACCTAGGTTGAAGTGCAGTGGAAGCACTTAATCTTGGATGAGGCTACCTGGGAAGATGAAGGATTTTTTCAGGAGGATTACCCAGAACTATTTGCTAAGATGGAGTGAAACACCGAGGACGGTGTTTACTTTCAGGGGGGAAGTTGTAACGGATGGTTTAAGTGCCAATTATTTGTTATGTTATTTTCTTTTAAGAAACTAAGAAATTTATTTCTTTGTTAGAAAAATTACTTAACAAAGAAAAAATTATTTTGTTTTGAACTAAAGGTAAATAAAATTTAGTTATGGAAAGTGGTTCCATAAAAGAATAAAAGTGAAAAAGACTGATGGTAAAAATTATTCCAAGAAATGAGAAGTGGTTGAACATAAACAGTTCAATTACTTACCCTTTTCCTCTGAGGATAAAGGTACATCCCAGTGAGGAAGAGGGGTTCTAATATGTTCAATGGCTAAGGGAAGGAAAAGAGGAGAGAGTGTGAATTTCTTGATCTGGTGGTGAACAATGGAAATACTCTCAGCAATCCTAAAATCCCTGGAAAGAAGGCTGGACTTGGGGTCTCGAGGTCTCTTCCAGATTCTCTGTCAACCTAGTTCTCTCAGGTGTCGAGCACGGGGGGAGATGAGGACGTAATAGCCTCTCCCATGGTAGGGAAGACATCCTCAGTGAAACTGATATAAAGAAAACAGATAAGTGAATTTGTTGAGTTCTGTTATATAGAAAGAGTTGTATTTTGTTACAGTTACCTAAGACATTTTAATTCTCCATTATATAACTTTCAGATATTCTCTCTGTTATAGTTAATGTTTTCTAAGGGTAACTTCTTAATGTTGAATTTCTACTCTACTGAATAAATTTTAGTTATACTTATATTTTTCTAAGAGTCATTGTGTGAACTTTGAAAACCTTACTTTTGAAAATACATATTTTTATAGTTAAGTTTCCCAAATTATTGGTTTAACACAATAATGATAATTTAGGAAGTGAGGTGCATAGCTTTTGTTTCTGAAGGTTGTGAACACAAATTTAACATTACTTTTATTTACACATAGACAATACAGTAGAAAGGAAATGGTTATGTCTAGACTGTTAGAGAGGTCATAATGGAATAAAATAATGAAATTCATTGAATGAAAGGAAACCAAGACATTATCACGTAAATAAGAAAAATAGGCCAAGTACCTACAGGATAGTAAAGCAGGAAATCATTAACCGAGGTTACAGAGTTGAAAACTCTGAATCCTGGGTTGGGTCATTCCTATCATCCTATGATATACATGGTCATGATTCTGGGATGGTCTGGACATCACTTAACTCAATAAACTTGAAATATTTAAACAAAAAATTCTATTCATAACAAAGAGATGAGAGCCATTGTATAAATTTCAAAATAAATTATTTATAACTATAAACATAACGATCCGAATAATTCCTTCATAATGTGCTATTCAAGAATGAGAGATTACATCATTACACAACTAATGAAAGTAAGGTACAAATGCAAATGGACAGAGCTTCCATATATCAATTGTCTCGAACAGGAAGTACAAATAAAATAGAGTAGACAAAGAATCCAGAGCAATGCCTCTGGTAAATACTAATGGAATAAAAGAACTCAAATAAATCAGTGAAGATAAAGAAATTTCTTATTGTATATGAGTTGGTCTTGGCACTGGAAAAAAACCATTCTCCTACTTCCAAAAAATAACTCTTTATACAATAGTAAAAGTTTAACATCTCATACTATGAAGGTGGTGGCTATCAAATAAATCTTGCCGCTCTAAAAATTAGAATATTTCTGTGGTGCCACCCAATAATTGCATAGTAAACCATGAGGGGGCGGGGGGGGGGGGGTGTGTGTGAGACCCATATATTCATTAAGAGGCGGAGATAGAGTAGCGAACAAATACACCATATAACCTCAAGGAATCATACCTACACAAGCCAATGAGGGAATTATGATACGAAGAATGTAGTTACAAAAGAAAGGGAAATGAAATTGTAAAGACAATGAATAGAAACCCTAGTATACATGTATTAAGTAATCGCGGGTGGAATAGGAAATCTGCAGAAAAACAGAAGTGAGAGTAAGCAAATGTAACTTCGAGAGAAGGAAAAAGGAATAACTGGTCCCGAAGCTGAAGTTAATGCAAAAAAAATTACCTGTAACGAAATTCCAACGAGGTATGTCGTTAGTGAAGGCATGGTGTACAGATCAACCCTGGAACAACCCAGTTAACTATTATATAAAGTAATAGAGGAATATTCAAAGAAAAAACTATGAAAAAAGGTGCAGGTAAACCGTTAGAGGGAGTAACCCTGTTATATTGACCGAAAGAGAAAATAGTATTGCCAAACCAGTGTGAATAGCGGCAGAGCCGTGAACAACCCAAGCTCAAAAACAATAATGGAAACATGTAATATTCCCACTTTAGCACACACCTAAAGGGAATATTAAATTTTGTTGTTTACACATAGGAGACAATAAAATGGATAAGGAGGCCCATACATTGTAGAAGAATGAATAAAATCCCTCATAATATTAAAAGGGATATTCAGAAGAGTTGGATTTCATACCGTCAAGTATGAAAGAGGACATTTGCATGAGGACAAGGTCAAGTTTGACCAAGTCAACAGCGTTGTGATAAGAGGTGGAGTCCACTTGGAGAGGTAGCGCAGTGTGAATGGGAGGAAGTTTCCTTGGTGGAGGAAACCCTAAGGAGTGGGACCCATGGGGAGAGAGTTCTCACTTGTTTAAAAGGAGGGCAAGGCAACCATTGTTACTCATGTTTTTGTGTTATTGATTTCTTGTCTGCTTAGACTATTTGTAGTCTCCTGCTGTTTAGCAGAGTTGTAGTGTTGTTTAGCATGAGGGATTCCTTCTTAGGATTCCTTCTCCTTCTTGAGAGGCCTCCTAAGGGATTTCAATTCTCCACATTCAGGCTCAAGGCCAAGCCACCTCCTTTAGCTACATCGTTATTTCTACTCAAGTATAACATTGTGTTGCAGGGTGTTGTAGTGGAGGTCACACAACACCATTTCAGAGAGCTATTTTTCAGAGGAGGGAGCTTCCATTCCTTTGGAAGGCTAGTGAGGAGGGTCTCAAAGTTTATTGTATATCTTGGCATTAGCCAACTCATTTCCTTGCCCCTACAGTGTAGTTTCCTTCAGTGACTGCGTTATTTCTAGTGAGCATTTGCAGTGGGGGTTTTTTAGATTGTTTGGAGGGAGAGATATTTAGTGATAGGATCAGCCTTTCACTTGAGAGATCCATTGGAGGAGGTTTATTCATCTGTTGCATCATCTTCATCCTTCTCATTCCATTTCTATTTCTTAAGTTGTAGCTACTACCCTGCAACTCCAGCATTTCTGCAGTTTTTCATATTTCAGCCAATCCTTCCAGGATTGACTTGAAATAGTATTCAGGAGCTTAGACATTCTCTCCCATCATCGTATCAGTCATATGTATGTAGATCTATGTTGTTATGTATTTCCTGTAGTAGTACTCTATCTATGACTGCGCAGTTTTGATCCATAGACACTCTGCTATGTAGTAGCATTTCACCTTTTGGCATATGTATTCATGAGAGGCTAATTTGCCTTACTTATTTGAGTTATTCACATTCCTATTGTACTCATTAATACCGATATGTATAATACAATGGATCCATAATTTCCATACATTTTGGTATGAGGTTGTTCACTGCTATTTCTAGTTTGTGTTTACATATTGCTGGATCTCCAATTTAGGAATACTATAACATATTCCTAACATTATAGAATTTCCCTGTTTTCGGATATTAAAGTGGTATCAAAGCATAATCTTGGCTTAGCCTGTGGAACTTAGCCAAAATTATATCCAGAAAAGAGGATATGAAGACTCCATTCTGTGGAGAAAGAAAGGAAGATATGCTTACAAAGCTTCTTCCCAGATCTGTAAAGAGCTTTCATGAAAATTTCAAGAAGATAAGAAGGGAGATGTATACAGAATCTCCAAGAGCGTTTCAAACTGAGTCAAACTCTAGATTTTCTTATGGGGAGTGTGAGCATGAATCCACACCCTATGATGCACAGCGCAGTCACATGCCTAGTTTTTCCATGAGAGAAAAAGAGAAAGAAGGAATGCCTAAGGGGGGATCTCTTAGTGGTTTCTTGCATGAATATAAGTCTCAAACTCAGAATTTTAGAGCTCATATCACTTTCCCAGATTTTTGCAAGATCAAGATGAGGAGGCGCAAGAAGCATAATGTGGATATATTTCTTCTATCTACCTTTGATGGTTTCCCTACATGTTCAACGAAGGCTTGGGTGGAAGAGCTAGACACCTTTTTACAGCAACATCAAATTTATGAAGATGAAGCCATCATAGTAGCATCGCTGCATTTTCGAGTTAAGGCATATGCATGGTGGGTATTTGAGTATTTTTCCTTAAATAATACAAATACTTCTTCCTATGTAAGATTCATTAAAACTTTGGTGGAAAGATTTGGTAGGAAGAATTCTGAAACAGATGTGTAGAAGACAAACAAATTTAAAAAAAAAAACCATGTGATGGAAGAAACCATGGACTCAAAACCTCTTCAGAAAACCATGGAGGAAGCTGATATCTTGCATTGTACTTTGCTGGGGGTAAGACCTTCATATTTTATTATGGCACAAGAAGGCAAAGAGATCCCTTTTCTAAAAGAGGATCCAATCATTGGAGGGTTGCCCATTCATGTTGAGGAGGCTAAGGGCAACAGCGTTGTCAGATCTGGAGTTGATATAGCACCTCATGTATAGGTAGGAGGATATGTTGCTCCAACTAGAGGGATTCTTGTATCATTCCAAGAAATTCCCTAGGATCTCACATGTGGAGATCAAGGCACAACTCATGATTCACATGTGCCATTGATGATAGGGTGTGAACCTATGGAGACACAAGGAGGGGATGGGGATGATGACCAACATCATGTGATGAGGAGAACACACCTCTGTCTATTTCTTGAGGTTGATTCACCTAAGAGGGAGACTAGATTGCATAGTGAGAGAAGGGACAATTTTTTCCATTCATATATGCAGTCTACTCTAGATAATGGTGTCTCATTGCATGGAGACATTTCACCAAGGAGACCAACATATCAGTAGATGATGAGGGATGCTTCGCATTTTGAGGCACCACGCATTTATTTTAGAGGAGTGGAGACCTTGGGAGGTCATTGTACAATGCTGAGAGTCTTGGGTAGACTCAAGGAGGAGAGAGGCATTCTCTCAACATCATCTTTACCCACTCTCATTTCAGGTTATGCGTTGTGGAAGAAGCAACAGGGGAAGGATAACAACCTTCCAACTTGCATCTTTAGCATGGGATATGTCAAAGAGGAGGATGAACATCTGACAGATGTTCTTCATGAGAGATCATTAGCACTGTCACTATGGAGGATAGATCCATATTGGAACTCCCAGTTGTTGGTGGAGTATTCCAAGGATCTTTTCACTTGCATGTTATTGGATGACCAGTTGCGGGAGGAGGGATATTCAGTCAGAGATGGGGTCATCTACTATCATGTTAGGATATTCTTATTTGGAGCTTCCAATCTCAAGGATAAGTTGCTACAAGAAGCTCATGAGGATTTCCTTTTCAGCCACACTGGTTCTATGAGAGCATACCACAACATCATGGATGGGTATTTTTGGAAGGGTTTTGAGGAGGAGATATATCAGCATATGAGGATATGCATGAAACATATGGAGATGGAGGAGATACATAACTCTTTGGAGGAGTTAGCATAGCCAACTCTTTTCTCTTTGAGGATGAGAGGAGACTCATCTATGAGCCACTCCATTTGTATGAGAATAACATATGGTAAGGGAATTTTTGATTTGCATGGTAATTTGTATATATGTATGCATCTCTTAACCATACATGTGCAGGAATTTTCTCAAAGGAGGAATAAAATTCCTTCTAGATTTTGTGGTCTATTTAAGGCCATTATAGATGATCACTCCCTAGGAGGATGTGGGGAGGATATTTCTTGTGGAGAACATACTCACCTTTCATAATATGTCATTCACTTTCTCCAAACACATGAGGAGAATGGGGCAACAAGAAGGTGGTTGAGAAACCACGCTCTTTGTCATTATCTATTGAAGTTGAGGATCAAGATGCGTTGGTTGCATTTAAGGGACCATTGTCCTTCTCCAGTACTACATATGGCAGAAATCATGATTCTCATTGTGGCCCCCTTTATTGCTATTTCTATTTCTTTTCTTGGGAGCATAATTGGGGGAGAGACACATTGGATGGATGTGTCCTTTGAGGGAGAAATTCCCCACACTTTTTGCATTAAATTTTCTAAGGGGAGCATGGGATATGGTATGGCCACCATAGAAACACATTTTTTTCCTTATGAGGTGAGCCATATGATGGATGTGATGCCATATGATGATGATTTCCAACTCATCATTTATGGGGCTATTTGGGCCAGCATGATTCATAACGTTGGAGAGGAGATCTTTGAGGATCCAATTTCCTTCTTGCAATTTGAGGGCAACATTATTGTAGGCCCATGATCAGCAGACACTATACACTTATCTTAAGTGGAGAGGAGGACAACGTGGGGTAGACTATTTTGTCTACCAAGATCAGGTTTTCAGCCCACCTACATTGTCGAAGCTCAAGGTGGAGGAGCATTTTCAGGAGTTGCCATGTTGGGAGGTAACTCACTTTGTATGGATGATTACTTGGGGATGGGAGCTTCATATGGGGATGGTAGATCCCAACTCATATCAGACCTCATGCCTTAAGAAGGCTCCTCATTTTTATCTTTTCAGTTGCTTGAGGACAAACAATATTTGAGAGGGGAGGACTGTAATATTCCCACTTTAGCACACAGCTAAAGGGAATACTAAATTTTTCTGTTTACACATAGGAGACAATAAAATGGGTAAGGAGGCCCATACATTTTAGAAGAATGAATAAAATCCCTCATAATATGAAAAGGGATATTCAGAAGATCTGGATTTCATACCCTTAAGTATGAAAGAGGACATTTGCATGAGGACAAGGTCAAGTTTGACCAAGTCAATAGCGCTGGGATAAGAGGTGGAGCCCACTTGGAGAGGCAATGCAGTGTGAATGGGAGGAAGTTTCCTTGGTGGAGGAAACCCTAAGGAGTGGGACCCGTGGGGAGAGAGTTCTCACTTGTTTAAAAGGAGGGCAAGGCAGCCATTGTTACTCATGTTTTTGTGTTATTCACTTCGTGTCTGGTTAGACTATTTGCAGTCTCCTACTGTTTAGCAGAGTTGCAGTGCTATTTAGCATGAGGGATTCTTGCTTAGGATTCCTTCTCCTTCTTGAGAGGCCTCTCGAGGGATTGCACTTCAATTCTCCACATTCAGGCTCAAGGCCAAGTCACCTCCTTCAGCTACAATTTTATTTCTGCTCAAGTATAATGTTGTGTTGTAGGGTGTTGCAATGGAAGTCACACAACACCATTTCAGAGAGATGTTTTTCAGAGGAGGGAGCTTCCATTCCTTTGGAAGGATAGTGAGGAGGGTCTAAGAGTTTATTGCAGATCTTTGGCATTGGGCCAACTCATTTCATTTCCCCTACAACACAGTTTCCTTTAGTGACTGCATTATTTCTAGTGAGCATCTGCAGTGGGGGTTTTGCAGATTGTTTGGAGGGTGAGATCTTCGGTGATAGGATCGTCCTTTCACTTGAGAGATCCATTGGAGGAGGTGTATTCATTTGTTGCATCATATTCATCCTTCTCCTTCCATTTCTAGTTCTTGAGTTGTAGCTACTACCTTGCAACTCCGACATTTCTGCAGTTTTGCATATTTCAGCAAATCCTTCCAGGATTGCCTTGAGGTAGTGATTAGGAGCATATATCTTCTCTCTCGACAGTGTATGAATAATTTATATGTAGATCTATGATATTTTACACTTCCTGTAGTAGTTCTCCAGCTATGTCTATGCAGTTCTTGTTCATAGACACTCTGCCATGTAGCAGCATTCTACTTTTAGCATGTGTATTGATGGGAGGCTTGTTTTCCTTGATCCTTTGAGTTGTAATACTATTATTTTTTGTTGATTCATAATAAAATGGCTCTATGGTTTCCATACATTTTGGTATGATTTATATTCACTGCTATTTCCATTTTATGTTTATGTATTGTTGGATATCCACATTTGGAATATCTTAAGATATTCCCAATAGTGTAGAATTTCCCGATTTTGGGATATTACAGAAAATCAGCAATCTGAAATTCAACATATTGAAAATCAGCAAGTAGAAGATCAGCAAGTTAGTGATGAGAATGCGGAAGGTTGGTGGTTATTGCACTCTGATGGATCAAAAATAAGAGAGGGGGCAGGAGCAGGGATTTGGATCACAAATCCAAATGATGAAAGTAAATTCTTTTCCTACAAGCTGAATTTTGATTGAACAAATAACATGGCTCACTATGAATCCTTTATTTTGGGCTTAGAAGTTTTGAAAATAATGTGTGCTCAAAATATTTATGTTTGTGGATATTCTTAATTAGTCATTAAATAAGTTGAAGGTGTGTATCAAACAAAGGATGCAAGAATGAGGGCATGCAGAAACTTAGTTATGGACATTTTGGAAAATTTCCAAGAACATTCATCCATTGTCAAGACTAGAGAAAAAAACTCCATTGTTGATTCCCTAGCTGTCTCTGCAAGTCCTTTCATCATTCCCATACATTCCACTAAAAAATATGAGGTTGAGGTTCTCCATAGACCAGCTATCCCTGATAACATTATCCATTGGCAAGTTTTCGAGGATGACCAACAAGTTAAGAACTTTATTGAGCTGAAATATGACTTTGAAAATATACAAGTAGATCAGCAAAACATGCTTGTTGAATCTAAGGGAAGTACTGAAGTGTTATAGCCGAAGAGTAACTCTATACCCAAAGGCCTCATACCCCTTGAGAAGTTGTTTGATCATAATGGTGTGTTCAAATCTCTTAGGATACAAGCTAATGATGAGCAGGTAGAGGATTGTAACATTGGTACAGTGGCTATGCCAAAAATGATTAAACTTTCAAAGTTTCTTTCAGTTGATATGAAGCATAAATATATTGATATGATGAAAAGGTACATAGATGTTTTTTCTTGGAGTTATGCCGATTTGAAGAAGTATGACCATACTATCATTCAAAATACTATTTCCATTAAATAAAATGAAAATCCTTTCAAGCAGAAATTGAGGAGGATTAATCCACTCCTCATGTCTTTGATTGAGAAGGAAATCAAGAAGCTCTTTTATGCCAAAATCATTGTTCCAATCCGATTCTCAAAGTGGCTCGCAAATTTAGTTCCAGTCAGAAAAAAGAGTGGAGAAATCATAATATGTATTGACTTCAGAAACTTGAATAAAGCCTCTCTAAAGGATAATTACCCTCTCCCAAAGATGGACCAAATTTTGAAAAACATTGTTGGTTCCCAAAGGATGTCTATGGTTGATGGTTTTTCAAGTTATAATCAGATTCTTGTGCATCCGGATGATCAGTGTTAGGACCCCATAATGTACCATTTTGACCATACATTTTGTTATCATTCCACTCTTTTCCAGTCCATATTTAAAGCTTGTACTATCACTTTCATCCATTCTTCCAAAGGTATATAACATTCTTCTCTTTACTATATGTTTAACTTGTTTTACATGTAACTTTACATTACTTTAATATTTAATCATTAATCAAAGATATATAGTTGATGAGACAGTTTGAAGACCGCAGATAATCTATCGTGGTTGTCTGAAGACCGCATTGCTGAAACAATCAACATGGTATGAAAATCTCGTTGCTGAAACAGCCCGTGATTTGCATTTTTGAAGCAGTATTTCAAGGATGACGACAACAAGAAAAGATAAGTAAGGAAGCTATTACACAGACAACTTTGAAGCCAGTACCATCGTAACCATTGTAACAACATTTTTCTATGGAAGAACAGAAAGGTCCTATTTCAGTATAGAAGATCAGATTGGGTTAAAATTAGGATTTCTATAATGTAAATCAATTGTAATAGATGTCTCCTCTTTAAAAAGAGGATGCATCAGCATTAGGGGGACAATTGGAGACTACGGGAGGTTTATCCTTAAAATAGAGAAGGAACGTGAATCCTTTAAAATATGTACTTTCGACAGATGAATAAAAGTTTGTTCTAAGCTTTTCATTTTAATTCCTTCTTTAGGGGAATCTTGTGAGAAGGAAAGGGCCCACCTTCTTCACAAGATTCACCCATTTATTTCTGTAGTTTTTTAACTTTTCTTTTTCATTCATGCCTTGTTAAACTCTGTTTGTTGAATTCATTTATGCAGTATTGGAATTCTGTTGTCTATCGCTGAAGCTCTGTTTCCATTACTTGTTGCATTGACTTTATACAATTCATTCTTAAGTAATTGTGGATTATTTTAATTGGAAATATTGTTTACAGAATGATTTTGTGAAATTTTGGTAATTAGAAACAGGTGCTGAAGATTCCTACTTGGAGAATAGGGTCCTATTCTCTATTATAGCATAATTGGTCTTTCATTTTGTAGATTGATTTCCTTTCCTAGATTGTTGTCTTTTTAATGTAATCCATGATTCTTTTAATGATTTTCTGCAATAGAAAGATTGTCTTTGTTGTAACTCAAGTAGACTTTAGTTTTTTTAGAGCAAGGTGTGATTAGTGTAATTTTTACTACAACATTTCATTACTTTTGAGATTGAGCATATACAGTGTGCGATTGCCTTTGAAATAAACAGACTTCCCTGGGTTGACAATTTATGTAGCACTTGAATTGTTTAATTCAATAAACAATTAAAGTGACCAAAATTTTGGCGTTGTTGCCGGGGAAGGAAATTATAGATTTCAAACGCATTGATGTTTTTCTTTCAGATGTGCAGATTTCATGAGAGGACACGGAACCCATAAGAAAACTAACCCTACAGGTGGCAAGGGTAAAGGAAGGGGAGGAAGAAAGACCTTTATTGACGAGATCGCATCAAAAGCTGAATCTTCTCAGAGACTAAGCTCTCGAAGGCCAAAGCCTCAACACTCCCCTCAATTGAATTATGAAACAGAATAAGTTGTGAGCCCTGAGAACGTTGAGAAACTAGCAGCAAGTGTTGAAGAACCAGCAGGAAACATTGAAGAACCAATAGAAAGCGTTGAAGAACCATTAGAAAGCGTTGAAGAGCCAACAGAAAACATTGAGGAATCAGCAGGAAACATTGAAAATCCAGTGGAAAACATTGAGGAGCCAGTAGAAAACATTGAGGATCGAGCAAGTGTAGTAGGAGGTCAAACAATGGAAGGGAAAAATGAAGGATTCTTTGGCGGAGGACAAGTAGATCCTGAAGGAGAAGGAAAAGATGAGAATTCTCTCTCTACCTTGGGATTTCCTATTGGTGATCTCCCTAAAGCAACAACTCCCATGAAGAATATCCCACTTTCAACCTTACCTAACTTCCATGGTTTATCTTCTGAAGATCCTGACGAATTTCTTTTTGAATTTGATATATTATGCAGAAGTTATGATTATGTTACTAATTCCTAGAATTTGAAGCTATTTCCAGCAACATTAAAAGGAAATGCACTAAGGTGGTTCATGAGTCTTGGAGGCCATGTAATCACAACATGGGAACAGATGAAATAGAAGTTTCTGCTTAAATATCAAGACTATTGTCAGACAAGAGAAAAAAGAGAGGAACTATTTAAGATGGTACAAAAGGAGGACGAAAATTTGGAGGACTTTGTGGAAAGACTACAATACAACCTGCAGAGATCCAATCATCCCGATGTAAGTAAGGATATTCTTAAAACAATATTACGGAAAGGGGTAAGGGATGACTTTTTAGATATGCTAAATATTCTTGGTAAAGGGGATATATCTAAAGAATCATATGATGAAATTGTTAACCTCTGTAAAATATGTTCAAGAGGAGCTGCAAGGAACAGGTCAAACAGCAGAGATAACGCATATTCAAGAGTTCAAAAATCAGCTAGTGGAGGAGAAATAAGAGCAGAAATAGGTAATTTACTTGAAGAATTTAAAACTGAAATGTTAAGTTCTTTTGCTTCATAGATTGAAACCTTGCAGGTTAAGAAGAAACAAGCTGAAGCAGAAGCATCTTTGGCTGTCTTTTGCCCCAAATTTAGAGATAAACACCCACTAAGGCAATGCCCATTGGACAAGGTGCCAATTTGCACCCTTTGTGAGAAAGATCATGAAACACAACAATGTCCTTCTTTACCAAGAATAAAAGCAACATTGCAACGAACCGAAGAAGAAGCTGAAGCATTCTATCTACTGACACAGAGAAGGCAATGGAAACCAAGAGGACAAGGTATGAACTCTAATATGCCATTTACATCTTCTAATCGTTGGAAAAATTATCCTTCTTTTATTCAAGCAATTTACCCTCCCTTTAACCAAATGCAATACCCACCCTTCAATCAAATGAATTACCCACCCATGTAAAAAAAAAACCCTCCCTTTGTAGATCCTGCAATGTGGACTCCTTGGCCTCCACAACAACAATCTTACTTTAACCAATGGAATTCAAATTGGAGGGGTCAATAACTCCTGTTCCCAAATCAATTTCCTCAATTTTAGCAACCAATTCCTCTACCATCAGGTGCTCCACCGAATAACCAAATGATGAGACCCCAACTATCTGTACAACCAAATCCTAACCCCAATAATAAAGCTGTGCAAGTTATTGATATTCAGAACCAGCCTATATTTCTTGTTTTCCCCACACAATGTAATGACATTCATTTATGAATTGGGAAAATAGTTGAACCCATTATCGATGATGTTACCTCTTCTGATTCTGATAAAGAAGAAACTAAAAAACATGATTCAAATAAAGAGGTACAACCGCCCTCTAATAAGGGTGTTGAAACAGCAGGGCCACCATTCCCCGAGCGTTTAGTTTTAACTAGAACGCTTGAGCCACCTGCTTTTAATTTTTTAGGGTAATTGCATAATCTGTATGTTAAAATTCCAGTTTTATAGGCACTAAGAGATGTACCGATTTATGCTAGAACCATGAGAGATATTTGTGTTAAGAAACCTGGTAGGAAAGATAAATATCCCCTTACAGTCCATGTTATGGGAGACCTATCTGCATTAATGTCTGGTAAAGCCCCTCCAATTAAATATGGTGACCCCGACCATCCTACTGTGATAGTCCAAATTGGTAAAACAATAATCCATCAAGTTCTGGTAGATTTAGGCGTTGCTATAAACATTATCACTCTTGAAACTTCACAATTGCTTTAGCTAAAGAATACAATCAGAGATACACCAACCATTCTAGAGTTAGTTGACCATTCTACAATCAAACCAGAGGGAGTTATTGAAGACCTAGTCATCTTGGTTGAGTCCTGGAATTACCCAGCTGACTTTGTGGTGTTACAGACTAAAACAAAGTTGGGGGGACATCCTTTAATTTTGGGAAGGCCTTGGTTAGCTACAGCTGATGCCTTTATCAGCTGCAGATCTGGTTCAATGACAATTTCCAATGGATATGAAACTAAGCAGCTTACTCTTTACCCTCACACTACACCCATGATTAATAATGATAATTCTGTATGGATTGACTATGATGATCATGCTATTCAACCTACTTTGACTATCGGATAAGCTTTAACTCTTAAAGATACCACTGAGGATGAGGTAATTAATAATTTTATTTGTGAACCCTCCTTTGTGACTTCTGAAACACATAATCAGTTGGCTTCACTTTTGAAATCAAATACCCAGGAAAATCTTAAATTTGAAGATCTACCTCAAACATCAACCACCATCTCTTCTAAGAGCATAACAGTAGAAATTGAACCTAGCAAAACACTAAATATAAACCTTGTTTTGACAGTTGCTGAAACACAACAATTAATGAAGTTACTGCTTGAAAATAAAGAAGCATTCGCATGGGAATATACAGATATGAAGGGAATCTATCCTAAATTATGTAATCACTGGATCTATATTAAGGAAGGTTGTCGACCAGTCTATCAACCCCAAAGACGAATGAACCCTAATTTAAGAGAAATTGTTAAAGAGTTACTTCAGAAATTTCTTAATGCAGGATTTATATACCCTATATCTGATAGTGAATGGGTGTCCCCATTGGTAATAGTTCCTAATAAAAACGGGAAATGGAGAGTGTGTGTATATTATACAGCCTTAAATAAAGCCACTCAAAAGGATCACTTTCCTTTACCGTTCATTGATCAGGTGTTGGATAGTTTGTTAGGAAAGAAATTCTTCTCCTTTTTAGATGGGTTTAGTGGGTATAACCAAATCAGAATTGCACCCCAAGACCAAGATAAGACCACTTTTACTAGCCCTTGGGGAACTTTTTCCTATAGAGTTCTTCCATTTGGACTATGTCATGCACCAGCAACCTTTCAAAGGGTAGTTATAGGAATATTTTCTGATATGCTAAATGACTCCATGGAAATATTTATGGATGACTTTACCCCTTATGGTGTGTCTTTCGAAGATGCATTACAAAATATTGAGAAAGTACTTAAACGATGTATACAAGTTCACCTCTCCTTAAGTACCGAAAAATGTCATATGATGATGAGTGAAGGAGTAGTGCTTGGACATTTTATTTCATCTTAAGGAATTCAGGTAGATCCATCCAAAATACAAGTCATTCAGAACCTTCCTATTCCTAAAACACAAATAGATGTGAGGAGTTTCTTAGGACATGTAGGATATTACAAGAGATTTATTTAAAAAATTTCCAAAATAGCTTCTCCTTTGTTTGTGTTACTTATGAAAAATGCTGAATTTAAGTGAACTAATCTTTGCCAGGAAGCATTTGTTGAACTCAAGCATCAGTTATCCACAGCTCCTATTTTAAGAGGACCTGATTGGGCACTTCCCTTTCATATATCTTCTGATGCTTCAGATACTGCAATTGGAGCTGTCTTGGGACAAGAGGAAAACCATCTTCCTTATGCTATCTACTTTATCAGTAAGAATATGACTCCTACTGAGATCAATTACACAGTTACTGAAAAGGAATTTTTAGCAGTAATTTATGCTATTAATAAGTTTTTACATTACATTACTGGTTACTATACTTTTTTCCATACTAACCACTCAGCTATCAAGTATCTAATGAACAAATCTATCACAAATGCTTGAGTCACCAGATGGTTATTGTTATTACAAGAGTTTGATATTACAATTGTAGATAGACCAGGTAAAGAAAATGTTGTTGCTGATTTCCTTACTTGGTTAAAAGCTGATGATAATACTCCAATAGATGATTCCTTTCCTGATGAGTATTTATTTGCAGTATCTGCTCACTCACCATGGTATGCATACATTGCCAATTATTTGGTTGCAGGGAAGTTACCATCACACCTGTCACATCGAAAGAAAAGAAAAATCATTCAACAAAGTGCTCGGTACAACTGGATAAGTGGGTTTCTTTTCCATACAGCACTTGATCATGAAATTCGGAGATGCATTAGAGAGGATGAGGTAAATGAAATACTAAAAGCTTTTCATGATGGCCCTTGCGGAGGGCATTTTGCTGATAAGAGAACGACACATAAAATTCTTAGGATGGGTTATTATTGGCCCTCACTCTTTAAAGATGCAAAGAAATATGTTCGGGCCTGTGATAGCTATCAGAGAATGAGTCAACCTAATCATAGAGATGAAATGCCATTAAACCCCCAGGTAATACTTGAACCATTTGAAAGATGGGCCTTAGACTTTATAGAACCCATTAATCCTCCACCCAACCAGAGAGTTTATATATTAGTCTGCCCAAATTATATGACTAAATTGGTGGAGGCCAAAGCATTTCTTAGAGCTAATGAAGAAGTTATCCTAGCATTCCTATTTGAAGAAATCTTTGTTAGATTTGGAGTCCCTAGAGAGCTAGTTACAGATGGAGGACCTCCTTTCAATTCTCATGGTTTCAAAGCCACCCTTCAGAAATATCATATTCATCATAGAATGAATACACCATACCACCCCCAAGCCAATGGGCAGGTGGAAAGTACAAACAAAGTAATAGAAGCCATTCTAACAAAAACAGTGAAGGAAAACCGAAAGGATTGGTCTCAAAGACTCCCTGAAGCACTATGGGCTTATAGAACTACCTGGAGAAATACTACAGGATTTTCTCCCTATGAATTGGTTTATGGTAAAAGTGTTGTTTTTCCTGTGGAATTTGAAATTAAAACCTTAAGGACTGCTCTAGCTATTAACCTTGATTTGACTGATGTACAGGAAGCTAGGTTGCAGCAGCTTCATGAACTGGATGAAAAAATATTAGATGCCATTCATCAGACAACTATGATCCAACAACAAAGAAAAAAGTGGCATGATAAAATCATCAAGCATAAGCAGTTCTAAAAAGGTAATTGGGCTTTATTGTATGATTCTTGGTTTGAAAACTTTCAAGGGAAGCTACGTACAAGATGGCTAGGACCCTACAAAGTAGAGGTTGTTTTTCCCAATGGAACAGTAAGGCTCTTTACAATTGATGACACTAAAACACCACTATTAGTAAATGGTCATCGGCTTCGTTTGTACCAGCGCCCTATTTCCAAAGAAGATTTTAAGGCTACTTGCATGGCAAATGCACATTATCTCTTTTTAGGGGAGTCTTCTGCTCCTCACTGCATTTAATTGTTTTCTGCATTGTATTTTTAGTATTAGAATTAGATTTCTTAAACTAATAATCCATGTCAAGGGCTGGCATGTTACAATTGATTATTTTGCAGATTTTTGATTAAGGAAAAGCTTACAAAGGAAGGACAATTTCACCACAAGAATATCCAAGCTTCATTTTGAGAAGCATTTCTTCCCTCACTTCAACTCATTTCCCCATCTTCCAGTAACATTTAATCATTCATTCCTTTCATTCCTTTTTCCCTTTTCATATCATTTTCCCTATTTTTCCCATTGCTGAATCACCATTCTTCAACAAATATCTTCCCTATTTTTCATATTGTTGAAATACCATTCCTCAGCAAATATTTTCCCCATTTTCCCACTGCTAAAACATCACTCCTCAACAACACTTTCCCTATTTTTCCATTGCTAAAACACCACTTTTCAGCAGCATTTCATCCATTTTTCCCATTGCTGAAACACTATTTCTTTCTCCAAAAAGATGACTATGCAACATTTTCTTTCATGAAATCATTTTCTTCGATTCCTTCATTTTCACTTCTCTTATTCCTTCTGTTAATCCCGTCCGTTCACTGCCTTCTCCTACGATCAAGCAGACCTCTAATATGATATCCCTCATGTTTCAAAAAGCTTCTAAAGTTCTTCTATGACTATTGAGTCATTATAAACAAGCATTGTATTTTTCGAACTACAAATCAAAGGTAAACATGAGGTATGTAAATTTTATATGTAAGTACAATTAAACTATGGTTTAAAGAGAAGATTTTGTTTATTATGACCACAATCTCCGCACACTTAAAGACATCATTTCACCGTAGTTGGGGGGGAATATCGAAATTATATGCCATCATTTCACATCATGCCAATTATTGTCATTTTTCCTACCCATTACTTCGCCTCTTCACCGTTACTCCATGTTCTCATTCACAAAGTTTACTTTGTTCGAAGTTCGGTAACTTCACTCTTTGACTCTACATTTTACCAAAGCTTGTTAACTATGGGAGGACCTGCTATTCGACATGAGCCCGACTCGATAGCTCTTCTTGAATTATTCCCAGATGCATATCATATTTTTCAGCAGGCAGGCTACGTAGGATATTTTTAGAGACTTCAAGAGTTTGACACACAACAAGCACTTGAATTTGCAGAAATCTTCAGGAAGATCATTCTACTGTCTAGGGAGTCTGAATTCCAGTATCATAGTGTGACATAGCACAAGTTTTAGGTCTTCCAGTCACTGGTACTCGATGGTTTGGTCGAAAGCACATCATTCTGAATGCACAATAGGACTTTCTTCTACTAGGAGAACACATCGAGCTTAAAGGCCGGGGTGTCGAACTTCACTCATTGCCGCCTCCTTGGCCGAATTTTTTTGAATTCATCAAACATTATCTCACTTGTGAAGGTCGCTATTAGGTAGTCTATCAGCATGATTTTGTCTTAATGATTCATTTACGACACAGTAGACTAGTGAACATTCCTTACTATTTACTTGGATGCATTAGAAATATGTCATATTATTGTAGACAGGTAAAATTCCAACTGCTTTCCCTCACCCATCACTGCCTTGTTCAGCTACTGATTCAGAGGGGTTTTTCTCAACAAAACCCTCCTCTAAACAACCTACCCCTACCCCCTGAGCAGGCTGTTGAAATTCCTCAAGAAGCTGCTGAAAATCCTCAAGAAACTCCTGAAAGTTCCCACGAGCAGCAACCAGAGAATATCCCTGACCCTCCATCAATTCCATCCACAAAACCAACTAATCCAATTAACCTTTCTTCAAGTCCATCTCACCACTTAGCAGAATCATCTGATCCTACCGTCCATATTCCCAGTGATGACTCTCAGGCCGATACACCACCATCTTCCTCTATTCATAAAAGGAAAAGATGAATCAAAACCGCCTCCCTATCAAAAATACAAACAAGGGCCGTAACTAAAGTAGCTACCTCCTCTGATAGCCCTTCTCCTAGGGAAAAATCATCTCATAAAAGGAAAAATCAAACTACTTCTTTTTCTACTTTCTTACCTAGGAGACGAATGAGGACGTCTACTGAAGCAGCAACCATCCCTACTACCCCTGATCCCGTAGCCATTTTTTTAAAACTCCACACATCACCACCCTTCCAAACCCAGGAATTATTACCTGTCTAACCTTGTGGCACTGAAACACAAGAACCAGATGCCCAGGGTAATATGACATCATTTTATACAGAGCAAGTAGCTGTCACACAAGAACCAACTACTCATTCAGTAGTTGTCCCACAAGAACCAGCTACTCAGTCAACAGCTGAAACAAAAGAACCAACTGCCGATGTACAAGAACTAGACATCCAAGATGCTACTTATTCAGTAGCTGCCACAAAGGAACCAGCTCTAGCTGTCACACAAGAACCAGCTATAGCTGAAACACAACAATTAATTCCGAAGAATGCAATTGATATACAAGGCCCAGTCACCATGGCCTCCCTTTTACAAGAAAATGAGTTTTTAAAATCAGAATTAGAAGATTATAAGCAAGAACTGGTAATGGCAAGGGAAGCCTATGACAAGGAGCTGAATTTTTATACCCTGGCCCATACAGTATCCATGGCAGACAAACATGTAGAAAATGATCCATATAAATAATATATGTGCAACCAATGTGGAAACATCTATCAGTAAGTAGGATATAAGATAGTTCAAGTTCCAATGCGGGGAGCATCTACATCTTCTGCAGTCAAAGAGGAATGCCCTAATGTTACAAAAGAACCCGTAGGGCCTTCAAAAATTTTAGAAAAAGAAGTTGATGTACAAGTATCCTGCCCTACTGTAACTGATTCTGCTACTCAGACTATACCTCGGCCTACCACTTGCAATGCTGGAACACAAACTGAACCATGGAATGAGATGGAAATAATGAACAAGTGGAGGAAACAGTATGCCATTTCGCAAGATAAAACCTTGCAGTAGCACAAATTGGTTTGGCATAATCATATATATTCTAACTGGGATATCTTGGAGCAGACACTCCAGCAATATAGAGTTTACAAGAAGGAGAACAAAGAGCTAAAAGGAAAAATACTCCTAATGTTTCAACTGGTACAAAAATTATTGGCTACTAGGAAACCATCTTTAAATTACTCTTTATTTCTCTCAGAATGCATTGTTTACTTTCAGTTGAAAGAAGTCAAAGACGGAAGACCCCATGAGGTGCTTACATCTGAACAATTTGTGAAAATATTCGCAGAAGCCTCCACCAGTGATCAACACTTACTATGTGATTTGTACCTTCACAATGAAATCATCCCTGAAAATAGAAAGATTAATCTTAACCCTCTTGTTAACGATATTCAGATAAGGGCATTTGCCTCTTTTCTTGCTAATCAGATTACATGGAAGACTTCTTTTCTTGCAACTAAGCATAATGAAGACAACCACCTTCTCTGGATAAGGCCAGAACCTTAGAACCCTGCCATCTTTGTGGCAGAATATCATCAATTTTTGCAGAAGCCAGGGATGATTAAACATATACAGCAATTATAGGCTTCAGTACTCCAATATTGTCACCATTTTATCAGAACCAAAGAAATTGTTGCTTTAAGAGCAAACAATATGTTTTGGCAACAATCCTTTAAGGAGAGGCAGGAGTATAATCCTTTTATCCCTACTAACCTTGAAACTACATTGTCTAGAGTACCCAATTACATCATATGTGTTCAGCAATGTGCCAAGAATTGGATAGGGTACCACTTTCATTTTCCCATTTTATAGATGCCAGCAGAAGAATATCATGCTCATTATAGGTTGGCTAACAAGGATGAAGCAGCATCTTGGCAAGGATTGCAAAATGTGTAAGGATTCAGAGCTTTAACAGATAGCACCTTCCATAGCTACTGCCTAAGTAATTTTCATGCCAAAAGCCAGTATCCAGACTCTGACTCTGACTAAAGTTGCCTGAGGCCATGCAACCCTTTAAGTTGGGGGGGATGTTAGGACCCCATAATGTACCATTTTGACCATACATTTTGTTATCATTCCACTCTTTTCCAGTCCATATTTAAAGCTTATACTATCACTTTCATCCATTCTTCCAAAGGTATATAACATTCTTCTCTTTATTATATGTTTAACTTGTTTTACATGTAACTTTACATTACTTTCATATTTAATCATTAATCGAAGATATATAGTTGCTGAGACAGTTTGAAGACCGCAGATAATCTATCGTGGTTGTCTGAAGACCGCATTGCTGAAATAGTCAACATGGTACGCAAATCCCGTTGCTGAAACAACCCGTGATTTGCGATTTTGAAGCAGTATTTCAAGGATGACGGCAAAAAGAAAAGATAAGTAAGGAAGTTGTTACACAGACCAATTTGAAGCGAGTACCATCGTAACCATTGTAACAACATTTTGCTATGGAAGAATAGAAAGGTCCTATTTTAGTATAGAAGATCAGATTGGGTTAAAAATAGGATTTCTATAATGTAAATCAATTGTAATAGATGTCTCCTCTTTAAAAATAGGAGACATCAGCATTAGGGGGACAATTGGAGAATACGGGAGGTTTATTTTTGAAACAGAGAAGGAACGTGAATCCTTTGTAATATATACTTTCGACAGATGAACAAAATTTTGTTCTGGGCATTTCATTTTAATTCCTTCTTCCGGGGAATCTTTTGAGAAGGAAAGGGCCCACCTTCTTCACAAGATTCACTCATTTATTTTTGTAGTTTGTTAACTATTATTTTTCATTCATGCCTTGTTAAACTTTGTTTTCTGAATTCATTTATGCAGTATTGGAATTCTGTTGTCTATCGCTAAAGCTCTGTTTCCATTAATTGTTACATTGACTTCATACAATTCATTCTTAAGTAATTATGGATTATTTTAATTGGCAATCTTGTTTATAGAATGAGTTTGTGAAAGTTTGGTAATCAGAAACAGGTGCTGAAGATTCCTACTTGGGGAATAGGCTCATGTTCTCTATTATAGAATAATTGGTATTTCCTTTTGTAGATTGATTTTCTTTCCTAGATTGTTGTCTTTTTAATGTAATCCAGGATTCTTTTAATGATTGTCTGCAATAGAAAGATTGTCTTTGTTGTAACTCAAGTATACTTTAGTTTGTTTAGAGCAAGGTGTGATTACTGTAATTTTTACTACAACATTTCATTGATTTTGAGATTGAGCATATAGAGTGTGTGATTGCCTTTGAAATAAACAGACTTCCCTGGTTTGACAATTTATGTAGCACTTGAATTGTTTAATTCAATAAACAATTAAAGTGACCAACAATCAAGAAAAAGAATCGTTTACTACACCATGGGGCACATTCATGTATGCCAAGATGCCATTTGGTCTCATGAATGTAGGAGATACTTTTCAGAGGGCGATGGATATTGATTTTGCTGAAGAGAAGGACAAGATGGTGGTTGTTTATCTTGATGGCATAACAATCTTCTCAAGGAAGGAGGAAGATCACTTGAAGCACCTAGAAAGAATAATGCTAAAGTGTAGAAGGTTTGGTATCTCTCTCAATACCACTAAAAGAATTTTTTCCTTAACTTCAGGTAAATTAATTGGACACATTATTTCTAAATATGGGATTAATATTGATCCAAACACGGTCAATGCAATTCAAAAGGTGGATTTTCCTAGAAGAAAAAAGGAGGTTCATTCTTTCCTTGGAAAGGTAAATTTTGTGAGGAGATTTACTCCTAATTTTGTTGAGATTGTAAAGGACATAAAAAGGATGCTGAAGAAAGGAGCTGATATTAAGTGGACAACAGAATAAAAGAATTCATTTGAGGAAATAAAAAAGGCACTTACCCAAGCACCAGTGTTGATCAACCCGGATTTCTCAAAATAATTTTTGGTTTTTAGTTTTGCATCAGAAAATACAATTGATGGTGTTTTGTTGCAGAAGGGACAACAAGGTACTGAGCATACCATTTCATTTTTTAGTAGTACATTAGCTAACTCTGATTTGAAGTACAAAATCTTACAGAAACAAGCCTATGCCTTAGTTAAGGTCATCAAAGATTTTAGAATTTATATTCTGCATTCACATGTTTTAAATTTTGTTCCTAATGCTGTTGTGAAAGACATCCTAAATCAAGTTGATCCATATGGTAAGAGGGGGAAATCGATTGCTAACTTGATGGAATATGACATAGAAATTAAGACAAAAAAATTGGTGAAAGTAAAAGGTATAGCAAAGCTAATGGCACAGTCAAACTTTGACTGTATTGACATGAATTTAATTGCAGAAATATCAGAAATTTCAGATGAGGAGGAAGAAGTGATCCCTATTGAAGAAAAGTACATCATTTTAGAGTGGTATAATGATCCGTATTTATGCAGGAACACAACACAATACAGAAATAACCATAAACATATAAATACAGCAGAAATAAGGCTTCATTTCATTAATATCAAATCACAGAAATATTCTTACAAACATGATGGAAATAAAATAGCTAGGGTGATGGTAACGAATCTCTGAGAAGAGATGTGGCGGCTACATACGTCTGAACTGTCTTACAATGTGGCTCGAGGGCCTATTTATTGTGGAGAAACAATGGAGAACTCTAAACATCCAAAAACATAACCCTAGGATATGAAGCACCAAAACTATGAGCCTCATTTGGGTAAATTGGTGTTTCAACTTCCTCGGGGTGTAACTTCGGCATACTATCTCCATTTGGGGCTTCAAAATGGCTCCAGAAGTTCAGGACCTGAAAAACTGCTAAAAATAGTAAGTTGTGAAAAAAAAATGAAAGAGACAATAGTGGGGCCCCAAGTGGAATAGGCGGGTGGCCACCAATATCCACCTGGATCATTCCTCCCCCTTCAGGAAGAAATGGTCCCCATTGCATTGACTTACTCCATGAGATGAGGAAACTTCTGTTGAACTTGATTCCTGGTGAACCACTTTCCTTGGTGCAGGAGTTGGCCAGATTTGACAACCCGATACAGTTGGATATTCTGTCGGAGAGTGTTCTTGATTTGCATGTCCATGATACAGTCTCTGGTGGCCTGTTCCATGCAATCTGGGTTTAACTCTTTTGGTGTGAGTTCTTCTGCAATGTCAGAAGTGTCCAATAGAGGTCGGAATTAGGGACGAAGGTGGTCTACATTGAATACTGGGTGCAGACCAAGGAATGGTGTAATACTGAGCTCAAAGGAATTTTTCCCTACAGCCTTGGTGATGGTGTATGGCCCATATCAGAGCTGGCAAATCTTGTGGTGGGGTCCAGTGTAATATTCCAAATTTTTATCCTTCAAGCTATATGGAATATTAGAGTTGTTTCATCACTAGGTAGGTGAATAAATGGGTAGGGGGGCCCATTAACCTCTTTAGAGGGATCAATAAACACTCCTAATGTGGAAGGAGTAAGAATAAGCAGCTTATTTGAGCACCCTTGGGTGTGAATAGAGATGGGATCATGTTGATTCAGTCAACTTTGACCAAATCAACGAAGTTGTCTAGATACATTGAACCACCTTGATGGACAGTGTAGTTTTGGTGGAGGAAAAATTGCATGAGCTTGTTGGCACATGTGGATGGGACCCAATGTGGAGCGGTTCACTTGCTATTTATGAAGAGGATGGAGGCCTTTGTTATTTATTCTTTTGTATTTCGATATTTTGATCTTGTCTGTTTATACTTGGCTTCCTCTTGCCGTTTAGCAGGGTAGCAGTGTTGTTCAGCACTAGGTGTTCCCGAGCGGGAATCCCACCTCTTCCCTTGAGAGGCCTCTTGGGAGAGCTTGTCCTATATTTCTCCACATCCAAGCTTAAGGCCAAGCACCATTCTTTAGTCCCATCATTATTTCCATAGCAGGATATTGTTGAGTTGCAGGGTGTTGCAGTGGAGGATTCTCACACCACTTCCGGGTCTATTTCTCAGTAGAGGGTGCCTTCCTTCTCTTGAGAAATCAGATAGGAAGATTTCTGAGCACATTTCATGTCTTGGCAGTAGTCCAAAGTGTTTCTCATCTCCTATAGTGCAGTCCCTTGCAAGAACTTCGTCATTTTTCATAGAGTAGCTGCAGTAGGGTTAAGACCCTTGTTTCTGAGCTAGTTTCCTAGGGAAAGGGCCAACCCTTATCCCGGAAAGTTAGAGGAAGGGATTCTCATCCCTCTTTTGTATTATTCAGCTATATTTCTGTAATTTTGCAGTAATACTGCATTTTCTGAGCTGAATATTTAGATCTTCTCTTTCTTGTACATGTGTTTCATGAAACCCTTGCCGGGTTGGATTTATAATATAATAAGGAGCTCAGATCTTCATTTTCTTGGAATATTATTCCATATAACTCTAGATCCATGCTATTTTATCATTATACTATAGAAACCCTCATAAAATAATGATGTGCATGCTTCAATCTTTTTTTGCATAACTCAAGTCATGGGATTTGGCTATTTTTGAGCTGATAGGAAGCCGGGAGATCTGTTTAACATACCAAAATGGATTTATTTCTGATCCCCTTTTGTATGTGAGGGCCTAACATCATATGCTAAGGGAAACAAGCATTATTTCACCCAAAAAAAATGCAGATCTTCAGAAATAACGTTTTCAGGGTCTAATTTCTGCATTTTCCCCACTTGGGAATGTGTAGACATTCTTCTTTTGCTGCTATTTCACTCATTTTATGGCTATTTGTTTTTGAAAAAATCATATGAGTCTATTTTCTGGATATCCAACTTAAGAATATCTTAAGATATTCTTATTGTTGTAGAAAATCCCTCTTTTGGGATATTACATCCAGTGAGGCGCTCCTTTTGCAAATGTAGCCACACTCTTTTTCCCACCTAGAAGTTGTGTGGAACTCGATGTTGATCATATCATTTCTTTTACTTAGAATTGGATATTTCCAATATGTAATGAACTTGTTGGCGGATGTGTTGAATGCGCTCGATGAAGTTGTTTGCTTTGTCAGATTTAGACTGGACATGAGCTGAATCGGCCTGAGTAACTGCAAATGGCATGGCTACGTCAATGGGACATAGTGGCTAGAATCCCAAGCCCACCTGAAAGGGGTTGTGTCTGGTTGACCTGTGGAGAGCCCAGTTATAATTGTGCTATACATAGGAAAGGCTCTCATCCCATGTGCATGGATTCTTTGAATTATATATGCGCAGAATGTTTACAATCATCCTGTTGACGACCTCTGTCTGGCCATCAGTTTGGGGATGGAAAGCTATGGACTTGGTGAGCTTGGTGTCCAACATGGACCAAAGGCTGGACCAAAATGTACTAAGGAACCTGCTGTCATGATCTGATATGATAGACTGTGGGATCCCAAAGTGCACTCACACTCATTCAAAGAAGAGTTTAGTAGTGGCTTCTGCTGTGATATTCTTCTTGCAAGCCGCCATAACAGCCATCTTTTAGAATCTATCGATGACCATGATAACACAATCATTTCCATGCTTAGTAGAAGGAAGGCCTGACATGTAATCCATGGAGATGGATTCCCAAGGTCGACTAGGGGTAGGTAGTGAAGTATAGAGCCCTTGCTTCTTGATGGCCGGTTTGGCAATGGCACTAGCAGTGCAGGATATGATGTACTTCCCGACATCCTGTCGAAGGTTTAGCCAATAGAAATACTTCTGCAGTACTGCCACTGTTTTATCGACCCCAAAATTCCAAGTGACTTGACTGTAGTGCACTTCCCATATCATCTTGGCACGCTCACTTGAAGGAACACAAAGGTGTCCCAGGTAACATAATAGTGCATCATGGAGGTGAAAATTTGGAATTTTCATACCCCCCAAGAGTGCCTTGTATGTGTAGCTGAATTCTAGATCACTCTTATAGAGAAGCATCCAATCAGAAGTCTCATGCCCACAAGAGTTGAGAACGGTGGTTATGGCCACGATCAGTGGTCAGCTGAGGCAACCTAAAAAATTATTGGTTTTACCCTTCTTGTACTTGATGTTCAAATGAAATTGTTGCAGATATGTGAACCACTTCTAATGGTGATCATTCTGCAACTTCCCTTATGCCTATATGAACTGCAGGGGTCGATGGTCTGTGTGGATGATTGTCTCCTCCCCAAAATGCTTCCATTGTCGACAAGCCTGCACAATGGAATACATTTATTTGTCATAAGTGGGATACTTTCAAATTGTGTCGAACAATGTCTCACTGTGACATGCCACTGGATGCCCCTATTTAGTAAGAACTGCCCCAATGGCATAGTCAGAGGCATCTATCTCGATCTCAAATGGTTGTTGCAAGTCTGGTAATGTGGGCATTGGGGCGTAATAGAGGAGATGTTTCAATTCTATGAACGCTTTCTATTGAGATTCTGACCAATAGAATTTTTATTTCACTCCTCCCTTGGTGACTTGACTCAAGGGCCAAGAGATATGAGAGAATCCCAACATGAACCTGTGGTAGAAATTAGCAAGACCTAGAAAGCTGTGAAGCTCTGTTAGGGTGGTTGGGGCTAGCCAATCCCGAATGACTTGGATCTTGGCTGGATCCACATGCACCCCCCTTTCATCAATAATGTATCCCAGATATTGAACCTGGATCATGCAAAAGTGCACTTCTCCAAATTGGCACACAACTTGTGGTACCGCAGTGTTTGGAGGACTTCTTGGATGTGGTAGAGGTGCTCTTCCCAAGTCTGGCTGAAGATCAGAATATCATCCAAGTATACCACTACAAATGAGTTGGTGAATGGACGCAAGATGTCATCCATCAACCTCATGAAGGTTGCGGGAACATTTGTCAATCCGAAAGTCATGACGAGCCATTAAAAAATGTCCTCCTTGGCTTTGAAGGCAGTCTTCCACACATCAAAGGGTTCGATTGGTACCTGGTGATACCCAGACTTCAAATCGATCTTGTTGCAATATTTTTTCCCTTTGAGTTGGTCCAGAAGGTCATCAATCTATGGGATCGGGTACCTATTTAGGACAGTGATCTTGTTCAACACCCGATAATAAATACAGAGTCTCCAAGTCCCATCCTTCTTCTATACCAACATGATCGAGCTCCCACAGGGTGATTAACTTGGCCGAATGTGACCTTTCTGCAGCAGCTCCCGAATCTGCCTCTTGAATTCATCATTCTCTAGAACAGAGCACCTATAGATCAGTCCATTGGATAGCGACGCACCTAGGGTCAGGTCAATGGGGTGCTTAACCTGATAGTGTAGAGGAAACCTTGTGGGTGAGGTGATGATGTATGTGTATTCCTCCATAGCCTTGTCCATTTGTTTTTGTCGTGTAGAGGAGCCATGTCTGGAGTTCGTGGCCACAGTCTTCTTCTTGCCCTGGGGAAGGATCATCATGAAAACAAATTTTCCGGTTTGGGAAATGAGCTTACTGCATTTTTTTGCGGTAACCAAAGAGATGGTGGGAGGTGGTGGTACCTCTGGTATCCTGTACAATTTATTTCCCAAAGTAAAAATAACAGCGTGAGGCCAGGACTCGTACACAGCATGTCGCTTCCACAAGTATGGTTGGCCTAATAATACATTAGAAACATCTATAGGAGCAATGTCACACAATACCTCATTCGTGAAGGGCTGGATGCTATAGGTAAGGCGACACTGTTGGCGGACTCGGAGATCCCGTCCTTGGTGAAGCCACCTAATAGTGTATGGTTATGGGTGCGCTGTGGTCGGCAAGCCCAACCGCTTCACGACATCTACTGAAATTAGGTTCTTTTGGCTCCCATTTTTTACAATGAACCATATCGAGGAACCCTTTACCCACATCTGGGAGTGGAAGAGATGCTCTGCCTCCTCTGGATCTTCTGGTTCCTCCTTCTAGATCTTTGTAGTGGTAAAAGTGGCTTTGGGCTTCGCATCAATAATATACTTCCCTTTGTCATTCACCTTCTCAAGTTCTAATTCAGATTCAAGGCACGCATCTTATTTAGAAGCCCTCATCTTGGCCACCATCAACTGCTTGGCTCGACACTCACTTGTGTTTTGAGTGGAGCTCTTATGGAACTCACACCACTTTCTTGTGTCCTTCTTTGGCTTCATGGTGTTGTTATTTTCTTGTGTCTTTGGCAAGTTGTCTTGGGCCGACATGCCTTGGCTTTGTCCTTTGTTCAACGGTTTGGGGGCACCTTTCCCTGGCTTTTGATTCGCAAATCCAAAATCTCACTTCTTCTGTTTGAATTTATGCTCAACCTTGGAAGCATACCGGTATGTTGTACCAAGCGAGGAGATGTCGAGGAACTCCATTTCCTCCTGAATGTATCTGTGCAGACAACCGCAATACTTTAGCACCAAATTTTTCTTTGAATATTTGATACCCAAATTTGTGTGCAGGGTACGAAATAGATTCGTTAGCTCATGCACATTTTGATCCCTTTGTTGTCGCAGTGTGGTCCATTGTATGTACTTGTCCTCATAGCTCCCCACGGGATAGTATTGTTCCTTGATAGCATCTTGGAAAGAATTCCAAGTGGGTACGGCTAAGAACAGAGAGGGTTATGTCTTGTCCTTTTTCTCATAGTAGGTTTCCCACCAGTCCTTGACATGGGGGGTAGCTTTAAGGAGTGCAAAAATAATCGTCTCCTAGTCGGAAAAGTCATGAACTGAGAAATATACTTCTAATAGATTCAACCATCTATCTACGGCATCTGCATCTATTTGACCCTCAAATATGGGAATGTTAAAGTTTACTTGTACCTTAAAGGGAGTCGCGCCTCCAGAGTGGCTACTGGATGCATATATGCTGCCGGTGGGCAGTCGTTGAAGGATCTGGGAAAATTTATCCATCATCTCGTTCCTTTGTTTTTCGAGGGCCTCCTCGAGCAATATTTTGATAGGATATCCTACTCCCGCATCTTTCTTTTCGTCCACCATGGGTGTTCGTCGGGGTTTGCGAGGCTGATCTTGCAAAGTTTCCACCAGATCGAGCCCTAACTCCTTATACCCGGACCTTGTTGGGGACATGCAAAGAAGGATTGAGAAAAAGCAGACCGCTCTGATACCACTGATCTAGATTTATGCAGGAATGCAACAGAATACAGAAATAACCATAAACATAGAAATACAGCAGAAATAAGGCTTCATTTCATTAATATCAGATCATAGAAATATGATTACAAACATGATGGAAATAAAATAGCTAGGGTACTGGTAGCGAATCTCTGAGAAGATATGTGGCGGCTACAGACCTCTGAACTATCTTACAATGAGGCTTGAGGGCCTATTTATTATGGAGAAACAATGAAGAACTCTAAACGTCCAAAAAACCTAACCCTAGGAGATGAAGCGCCAAAAATATGGGCCCCATTTGGGTAAACTGGTGTTTCAACTTCCCGAGGACATAACTTCGACATACTATCTCCGTTTGAGGTTTCAAAATGGCTCTGGAAGTTCAAGACCCGAAAAACTACTAAAAATAGTAAGTTGTGAAAAAAACTGAAAGAGACAATGGTGGGGCCCGAAGTGGAATAGGCGAGTGGCCACAAATATCCACTTGGATCATATAAGGACATTATTTTTGTCCTACATAACCATAGAGAACCTGCAGAGCTGACAGTCCAAGGAGAGATTTGTGAAGCTAAAATCCTTGAGGTATTGCATCATTGACAGAAATTTGTATTGGAAGGATCCCGGTGGTATTTTGTTGAATTTTTTGCTAGAAGAGGAGGTTGATAAAGTGATTGAGGAGTTACACAAAGGATATTTTGGAGGTCATCATTACTAGAAGGCTACAACAAAAAATGTCCTTAAAGCAAGGTATTATTGGCCTTCCATGTTTAAAGATGTATACAAAAATATTGCTGCCTGCCATGAATGCCAAATTTTTTATGGTAAGAAGAAACTTGTATCTTTGCCTTTAACTCCTATATATGTTGAGGCACCATTTGAGCAGTGGGGGCTAGATTTTATTGGAGAGATTCATCCATCATCATTAGGTCAGCGTCGCTGGATTCTGACAACAAATGACTATTTTACCAAATGGATTGAAGCAGTACCAACTAGGAAAGCAAATGATTATGTTATCATTTATTTTTTGGAGAATAACATTTTGTCTAGATTTGGTTGTCCCATGAAGATCATAACTGATAATGCGCAGACATTTAATTCTAAGAAGTTGATTAATTTTTGTCATCAATATCATATTACTCTTGGGAATTCTACTGCATAGTATCCACAAGGGAATGGTCTTGTTGAATATTCTAAGAAGAGTATAGTGAGGATTATTAATAAGGTGTTTGATCCAGGTGGATATTGGTGGCCACCCACCTATTCCACTTGGGGCCCCACCATTGTCTCTTTCAGTTTTTTAGTTTCTACACAACTCACTATTTTTTACAATTTTTCGGGTCTTGGACTTTCAGAGCCATTTTGAAGCCCTAAACGATGTTTTTTGGGGAACACCAAGAGCGACCGAGCACATCAAAAAGAGATTGTATGCCAAATTTATGTCCCTGGGAAGTTGAAACACCAATTTACCCAAACATGGCTCGTATTTTTGGCGCTTCATCTCCTAGGGTTAGGGTTTTGGATGTTTAGGGTTTTCCATTGTTTCTAAATAATAAATAGGCCCTCGAGCCTCATTGTAACTCAGTTCAAAGGATTATAGCTACCACATCTCTTCTCAGAGATAAGCTACCAGTGCCCTAGCTAGTTTATTTCTATTCTCACAGTAAGCAAATTTCAGTTCTTTGATATTAATGAAATGAAGTGTTATTTCTACTACATATTTGTATTTATGATTATATGTGTATTATTTTGCATTCCTACATAAATCTAGATCAGTCGTATCATAGTGCTCTACTTTTTCTCAATCCTTATTTGCATTTCCAGGACGAGGTCGGGATATAAGGAGTTGGGGCTCGATCTGGTTGAACCTTTACAAGATCAGCTTTGCAAACCCCGACGGCCACCCATGGGGGACAAAAAGAGAGATGAGGGAGCAGGAAATCCTATCAAAATATTTCTTGAGGAGGCCCTCAAAAATCAAAGGAATGCGATGATAGATAACTTTTCCCAGATCCTTCAATGACTTCCCACCGGCGGTGCAAATCCCTTTAACGTACAAGTAAACTTTGACATTCCCATATTTGAGGGTGAAATAGATGCAGATGTCATAGATAGATAGTTGAATCTATTAGAAGGATATTTCTCAGTTCATGACTTTTCTGACCGGGAGAAGATTAATTTTTCACTCCTCAAAGCTACCCCCCATGTCAAGGATTGGTGGGAAACCTACTGTGAGAAAATGGATGAGATAGAACCCTCTCTATTCTCAGTCGTACCCACTTGGAATTATTTCCAAGATTCCATCAAGGAACAATATTATCTCATGGGGAGCTATGAGGACAAGTACATATAGTGGACGACGTTGTGGAAAAAAATGGATCAAGATGTGCATGAGCTAACGAATATGTTCCATAACCTGCGCACAAAGTTGGGTATCAAAGATTCAGAGAAACATTTGTTGCTAAATTATCATAGTTTTATACATAGATTGTAATGTTCCAAATTTTTCCTTCAATAAATTGGAACATTAATTTTGTCTATTTTCAATTAAAAGATGAATAATTGGGTGAGAAGACCCATTCATAATAAAAACATGGATAAAATCCCTCTAGTATGAAAGGGGATCAACCTTGGAACTAGATTTCACACCCTCATGTGTGAAAGGAGACATTTGCAAAGAGGTTTGACCAAGTCAACCAGCGCAAGGTATGAGGTAGAAAGCACTACATGGCACAGCGTAGAGATAGTGGAAATCACTCATATCTTTCAGTAATTATGTAATATGGAGTAGTATCTCTTATAAACTGCATCCTCATAGCCTAGGTTTATGCAGAAATAGCAGTGTTCTTCCATTTCCATGTACATGTATTATTGAGGCTTGCATTTCCTTTCTTGAGAGGTTGTTTCCGTGAGAACTTGTAATTTATTTGATACTATACATTGTTCATTGGATATATACATATTCTTGTCTCACGGCTCATAAAATAATGCTATCTTTCCATGGCATGTTCAAGTATTATTGCAGCCCCACTCTTTGGGAAATTTCTGAAGGGAACTGGGTGTGGGAGGCTTGTCTCAACACCCTAGAAGGATTTCTTTCATCCCAAATCTTGTATTTTGGTCTTAGACACATTGGTCTAAGGGATACAGGTCTTGGTATCAAATCCTGCTACCTCCATTTCTGGAAAATATGTTTTCCAGCCATGGATTGCTAGCTAATCCTAAAAAGGAACATTACAGTGGTATCGGAACAACTTTCTTGGCTCATCCTGTGAGTCTAAGCCCAAGAAGATCAAAATTTTGAAGAAGATGAGTTTCTTCTCATCTATTTTCAGATCCAAAAGAGATCTCTCCAAGGAGGTCAAGAATATTGAAGAAGAAGAAGAGTAAGTACCATGCACTTCCTATTCTCATCAAGAAGAAGACACTGAGCATGGAAGATACTTGGATCATCAAATTCTGATTGATTACCTTGTTGAGTATAGATCTCAACCTAGAGCCTTCAAGGAGACTTTAGATTTTCCTCATTTCATCTATTTGAAGGAAGATAAAAGACCATGTAGCAGAAAAGAAATCAAAGGCAATAGATTTATGTTGTCTGCCTGTGATGGGTCATCTATTGCAAGAACTTGGGTGAAAGAGTTGGTGGCATTTTTCTTTCTACATCCTGTAGTAGAGAAAGAAGTTGTTGAAATCTCAGCGCTACATTTGGAGGGTGAAGCCTATGATTGGTGGAGCAACCACTTGAGCCATGCAAGGGAGAAAAATTTTGCAAATTTTATCCAAGGGTTGGTCAAAACCTTTGATGGAGAAAAGACAAAGGAAGGGGAGACCACACCACCACTTGAGGAGCCTAGTGATAATGTTGTCACACTCATGGAGGAGAAACCACATACATCAACAGTTGAAGAAGCCAACACTTTGGAGGAAGGAACTCTTGCAGCCCTACAAGAAGTTCCAAATGCACATCAAGGTATGAAAATATTTCCACAACCTATTGTTGCAGCAACTTCTTTTGAAAATTGTGGAGATTTTCTTTTGAATGACCTAGGGTCAAATCCCATTGCTACCATAGAGCAGCTTGGTTGCACTGCACTGTGCAACATGAAAAAATTCAAGGAGGAAATAAACCATCATCTTCATGAGCCTTTTTTGGATTGTATATCACATTGGAGGTTGGGGTTTGAAGCCTTGAAGGTTGATAGTAGACATCTTGAAGTAAGAAACCCTTTCTCCCTTCAAGATGACACTTTATCAATGAGCTCCTCTCATCTTAAAGAGGAACTTCTACTTTCAAATCCAAGACCTCATTGGTTTTGGAAGACTATTGATGAGAGGGAGGTCTCAAGGAGAGATATCATTGGAGGTGCACTTCAACACACCATGGAGTGCAATGTTTTTCTTCCTTGCTCACAAGAATAGATAGAAGATGGAGGACATCTTAGGATGGATAACATCTCTCATGCTTGTGTTGGAAATTCCTTGAGCCATACACATCATGATGGGAGGTTTTATCGCACCACCTATTTTGGTCTTGATAGGGTCTCATTGATCCTTGAGAAGCTTGCATTTCAAAATCCCATGAAGTGCAAAGACAGAAATTTGATTTGGGAGGATGGTAACCCTCATGGGAGGAGTACCAAGATGAAGAGAAGAAGGAAGCATCCACAAGGGGTTGAGTGGATGTGGTTGATGAGAAAGGATCTGGGAGGCTACTTGCAAATCTATGATACCAAGCAACAGGAGGCTTGGCTGCACTGGTTACTCTTGAAAGAGTTTGGCCATCACTTGGAAAACACTCTTCCTAAGAGTAGGATGATGGATACTTGCATGATTGAGCAGCATAGAGTATGGATGCATGGTGTTGATGTGATAATCATATCATTCATTGTGTCTTCATCACATAAGTTATATGATGGGAGTATGGGGAAGCAGAAAAATATTTTGTTGCTTTGATTGTTCTTGGGAGAGCAAGAGCAGATTTTCTCTCACACTTTGCATGATGTTGCAGGAGGAGATGGCATTATCTCCTTGGATTTTGATGATAGAGAGGTACGTCCACCTTGGGAGGGACTTCTTATGTATTTCAGCATTATGGGAGATATCTTTGACAAGGAGCATGTCAAAGAATGGAGCTATGAGTTGGCCAGAGATCATTTGCAGAGGCCAACAACACTGTCACTTGAGAGCTTGAGGTTATTGATGGAGTTTCCCCAGGATCACTTCACACTTGATGCACTTGAAGGAAAAAGAGGAGGTTAGATGGATGGAGTAGTGGATGCACACATCTATTACATTGGTATGACCTCACTTACTATGATCTTCTTGAATTGGATTTCCAAGTATAAGGAGGGTGATATTTATGCCACATATGGTTCAATTTTCTTCCTGGGAATGTGCCATACTACTATGGAGGGATCATTCATATACACATGCATCATTTTGCTCTCAAAATATGGTAATAATATTGTTTTTACATCCATGGATTATCTAACACAACATTTTGATGCTCTTACCATTTATATTCAGTGCATTTCTCCACAAAGGGGCAAGTTTTTCATTGGGCTCCATGGGAAAAATTGGGCCAATTTGTATGATGGAGACGAACATATTTTATATGGCCTTGGGAAAGTGTTTTCTTTCATGTATGATCAGTTGATATACTCAGCCATTTTCTATTTATCAGTAGCTATCATGACATACATAACTATTCATGTAACACAAAACAACTTGCCATATGATTTTCTGAAACAGCAGTTTGGAAAATTGCGCTGTCACTACTGGGAAAGCTATCTCCACATCTCTTGTTTCAAGGCCAAAGAATCCTCTTCTAGGACAGCTTATTGCTGCAGCAGCATAACTCTGTGTTTCAGGGTGTTGCAGTGGAGACTCCAAAACACCTCTTCCATATCTTGTTTTTCAGAGAAAGAGTCTTTCCTTTCTTTGGGAGATCAGATTGGAAGCCTGAGAGCTGATTTGTAGATCTTGGCACTTGTCCATAGTGTTTTATTCCACTCACTGTGCATTCCCTCTTAGTGACTACGTTATTTTTCATGGAGTATCTATAGAGAGGGTTTGCAGATTGATTGGAGGGTGAGATCTCAAGTTTAAGGATCAACCTTCCACTTAGGAGATCTATTGGAGGAGGTCTACTTCAGATTGTTCATCATCTTCATCCTTCTCTACTCAGTTCTAGATTTGAGTTGCAGCTGCTGCCCAGCAACTCTGAAATTTTTTCCATTTTGTGTATTTTAGCCAATCCCTTGTGTGTCTCTTATGGTACGTCCTCATAGCCTAGGTTTATGCAGAAATAGCAGTGTTCTTCCATTTCCATGTACATGTATTGTTAAGGCTTGCATTGCCTTTCTTGAGAGGTTATTTCCTCAAGATATTGTACTTTCTTTTCTGATATACATTTTTCATTGGCTATATACATCTTCTTGTCTCACAGCTCATAAAATAATGTTGTATTTCCATGTTATGTTCATGTATTATTTCAGCCCCACTCTTTGGGCAATTTCTGAAGGGAATTGGGTGTGGGAGGCTTGTCTAAACACCCTAGAAGGATTTCTTTGATCCCAAATCTTGTATTTTGGTCTTAGACACATTGTTCTAAGGGATCCAGGTCTTGGTATCAAATCCTGCTGCCTCCATTTCTGGAAAATGCGTTTTCCAGCCATGGATTTCTAGTTAATCCTAAAAAGGAACATTACATAGATACATTCAGGAGGAAATGGAGTTCCTTGACATCTCCTCACTTGGTATGACATACTGATATGCTACCAAGATTGTGGAGAAATTAAAGCAAAAGAAGCGAGACTTTGGATCTGCGAATCAAAAGCAAGGGAAAGGTGCCCCCAAACCACATAACAAAGGAAAAAGCTAAGGGATGGAAGCCCAAGACAACCTGCCAAAGCCACAAGCAAAGAACAACACCACAAAGACAAAGAAGGACACAGGAAAGTGGTGTGAGTTCCATAAGAGCTCCACTCACAACACAAGTGAGTGTCGGGCCAAGCAGTCTCTCATGGTTGAGATGAGGGCTTTTGAATCAGATACATGCTCCGACTCTAAATCAGAACCTGACAAGGGGAATGACAAAGGGAATAGATTATTGATGCAGAGCGCAATGCCAATTTTTCCATTGCGAAGATCGAGAAGGAGGAACCGGAAGATCCAGAGGAGGTGAAACGTCTCTTCCATTCCCAGATGTGGGTAAAGGGTTCCTCGCTATAGTTCATTGTTGACAATGGGAGCCAAAAGAACCTCATTTCAGTAGATGTCATGAAGTGGTTGGGCTTGCCAAAAACAGTGTGCCCACAACCATACACCATTGGGTGGTTGCACTAAGGACGAGATCTCTGTGTCAGCCAACAGTTCCGCTTTCCCTATAGCATCAAGTCCTTCACGGATGAGGTATTATGCGACATTGCTCCTATTGATGTTTCTAATGTATTATTTGGCCAACCATACTTGTGGAAGCGACATGATGTGTATAAGTCATGGCCTCACGCTGTTATTGTTACCTTGGGAAATAAGTTGTACAGGATACCAGAGGTACCACCGCCCACCACTATCTCTTTGGTTACTACAAAACAATGCAATAAGCTCATTTACCAAACCAGGAAATTTTGTTTCCTGATGATCCACCCCCAGGGAAAGAAGAAGACTGTGGCCACGATGTCCAGACATGGCTCCTTTGCACGACAACAAAAAATGGACAAGATTGTGGAGGAGTATGGGGAAATTTTCACTTCACCCACAGCGGTGCCTCTGCACTGTCAGGTCAAGCACCCCATTGATATGACCCCAGGTGCGCTGCTCTCCAACATACCAATCTATCAGTGCTCTGTTCTGGAGAACGATGAAATCAAGAGGTAGATTTAGGAGCTGCTACAGAAAGGTCACATCCGGCCAAGTTTATCACCTTGTGGGAGCCCGATCACGTTAGTACAGAAGAAGGATGGGACTTGGATACTATTTATTGACTATCGAGTGCTGAACAAGATCATTGTTCGGAATAGGTACCCGATCCCATGGATTGATGACCTTCTAGACCAACTCAAAGGTGCAAAATATTTCAGCAAGATCGACTTGAAGTATGGGTATCACCAGGTACCAATTGAACCCTCCGATGTATGGAAGACTGCCTTCAAAGCCAAGGAAGGCCTTTTTGAATGGCTGGTCATGCCTTTCGAGTTAACGAATGCTCCTGAAACCTTCATGAGGTTGATGGATGACATCTTGAGGCCATTCACCAACTCATTTGTAGTGGTGTACTTAGATGACATTCTGATCTTCAGCCAGACTTGGGAAGAGCACCTTCACCACATCCGACAAGTCCTCCAAACACTACGGCAACACAGAGACATTGTTGGGAATTTGAAGTACACTTTTCGCTGCAGCCAGTTCCACATAACGGATATTTATTAATGAAAAGGGGGTGCATGTGGATCCAACCAAGATCCAAGTCATTCGAGGCCAGCCCCAACCACTCGAGAAGCGAACGCCCGCGACATTCTAGGTCTTGCCGTTCTGCCACAAGTTTGTGTTGGATTCCCTCATATCACTTAGACCTTGAGTCAGAGTCACCAGGGAGGAGTGAGAGAAAAATTATTTTTGTCGGAATCTCAACAAAAGGCATTCATAGAATTGAAACATTGCCTCTATTCTACCCTAGTGCTCACATTACCAGACTTGCAACAACCATTTTAGATCGAGATAGATGCCTTTGACTATGCTAATGGGGCAGTTCTTACTCAACAGGGGCATCTAGTGGCATATCACAGTGAGAAATTGTCTGACACAGTTCGCAAGTATCCCACTTATGAAAAAGAAATGCATTCCATTTTGCAGGCTTGTTGACAATGGAAACATTACATTTTGGGGAAGGACACAATCATCCACACGGACCACCGACCCCTGCACTTCATACAGACACAAGGGAAGTTGCAGAATTATTTCCATCAGAAGTGGTCCACATATCTGCAACAGTTTCATTTGAACATCGAGTACAAGAAGGGTAGCACCAATAATGTTGCAGACTACCTCAGCCGACCCCATAGTCATGGCACTATCACTAACCACCGTTCTCTACTCTTGTGGGCACGAAATTTCAGGGCTGCTTCTCTACAAAGATCGGAATTCCAGTCGTACACATACGAGTTATATTGAGGTATACGCAAGTTCCAAATTTTCACCTCCAAGATGCATTGTTATGTGTCACAGGACACCTTTGTGTTTCCAACGAGCGAGCATGCGAATATGATATATGGGAAGCACACTACGATCGGAGTTCTTCCGGGAATTCGAGGTCGAAGAAAATGAGTAGCGTGCATAAGTATCTCTATTGGTCAAACCTTCATTCTTCGACGGGGGATGTTGGGAAGTACATAAGATCCTGTACTTCTTGTGCCATTTCCAAACTGACCATCAAGAAGCAAGGGCTCTATACTCCGCTACCTACCCCTAGTCGACCTTGGAAATCCATCTCCATGGATTACATGTCAGGCCTTCCTTATACTAAGCATGGAAATGACTGTGTTTTCATTGTTGTCGATAGATTCTCCAATATGGCCATTATGTCGGCATGCAAGAAGAATATCACAGCAGAAGCCACTTCTAAACTTTTCTTTGAATGAGTGTGGGTGCACTTTGCGATACCACAGTCTATCATATCATATCATGATAGCAGGTTCCTCAGTACATTTTGGTCTAGCCCCTAGTCAATGTTGGAAACCAAGCTCACCAATTCCATAGCTTTCCATCCCCAAATGGATGGCCAGATAGAGGTTGTCAACAGGATGATTGTACACATTCTGCGCATTTACAATTCAAAGCATCCATGCACATGGGATGAGAGCCTCCCCCATGTGCAACACAGTTATAATCATGCTCTCCACAGCTCAATCGGCCACAGCCCCTTTCAGGTGGGCTTGGGATTCTAGCCACTATGTCCCATTGACATAGCCATGCCATTTGCGTCTACTCAGGGCGATTCTGCTCATGTCCAGTCTGAAGCTGACAAAGCAAATATCTTCATTAAGAACACTCAGCACATCTACCAGTAGGTTCATGACATATTGGACAGAGCCAATGCTAAGTACAAGCAGCGACATGATCAACATTGGGTGCCACCCCACTTCCAGGTGGGTGACAAAGTTTGGCTACATTTGCAGAAGGAGCGCCTCACGAGACCCCACCGCAAGATTTTCCCACTCTGATATGGGTCGTACACCATCACCAAGGTTGTAGGGAAAAATTCCTTCGAGCTCAGTATTCCACCATTCCTTGGTCTGCACCCAGTATTCAATGTGAATGCATTCTCCCCCTCTTCCCACCTCTCTGGACACCTGCGAGATTGCATAACAACTCACAACAATAGAGTTAAACCCGAATGCATGGAATAGAATACCATAGATTGTATCATGGACATGCAAATTAAGGACACTTTCCAACAGAAGATCCAATTGTATCAGGTGGTCAAAGCTGGCCAACTCCTGCACCAAGGCAAGTGGTTCACCAAGGACCAAGTTCAACAGAAGTTTCCTCATCTCATGGAGGAACTCAACGCAATGGGGACCATTGCTTCCTAAGGGGGGAGGAATGATCCAGGTGGATATTGGTGGCCACCCACCTATTCCACTTGGGGCCCCACCATTGTCTCTTTCAGCTTTTCAGTTTCGCCACAACTTACTTTTTTTGACATGTTTTTCCGTCCTAAACCTTCGGAGCCGTTTTGATCCCCTAAACGAAGTTTTTTGAGAAAACAAAGAGCAACCGAGATTTTCTTTCCTTGCATCAAAATTTGTATTCCTTGGATAGATATTTCCTAGCAGTGTATGGTGCACATCAAATGAGACAATGTGCAAAGTTACGTCCCAGGGAAGTTGAAACACCAATTTACCCAAATAGGGCTATAGTTTAGCACTTCATCTCCTATGGTTAGGGGTTTGGATGTTTATGGTTTTCAGTGTTTTCTAAATAATAAATAGGCCCTAGGCACTCATTGTAACTCGGTTCGAGATGCTTGTATCTGCCACATATCTTCTCGGAAGATAAGCTACCAATGCCCTAGCTAGTTTATTTCTATTATGTACATGAAAGCAAAATTCGGTTTTTGATATTAATGAAATGAAGTGTTATTTTAAGTTATATTTATTGTTATGGTTACATGTGTATTGTTTTTCATTCTACGTAAATATGGATCTTGTTGCAGGAAAATAAGAAGGAATGTCATTTGAAGTTGAAGTATGCCTTATGGGCTAATAGAATATGCACAAAGAGGTCAATTCGAACTTCACCTTTTGAGTTGGTATATGGAGATGAAGCCATATTGCCTACATCCTTAGGAATTCCTGTCATGAAGCTACGTCAAGGGATGGAGGAGGAGCCGAATGAAATTCAGAGAAGAATTAATCAGCTGATGGCTTTGCAAGAGAAAATGGATGAAGTCTACAACAGTAATCAACAATCTCAAAATAGAATCAAGAAGACATTTGACAAGAAGATTAGGGAAGAAAATTTTCAAATCCAAGATGTGGTTTTGAAATGGGAGACTAGAATTGAAGAGAAGGGAAAACATGTCAAGTTTGAGAACATATGGAAGGGTCCATTCAAAGTAGCTGCTTTCCATGGGAACAACACTTACATTCTGTAGGATATGGATGGACAACCATGTGCTGGAGGGCCTGTCAATGGTAGGTTTTTAAAGCACTACTCTTCTTAAAATTTGTGGATCATTCATACCTTTGTATATATTCAATTTTATGTGTTTTTCTGCTAATAATGACAAGCTGAATCATCAAGCTTGAGACTGAGGTGAAGGCCATTAGAGTTTGAAGAGAAAGCTTGAAAATTTCAAAGTTTTTCTGTTTTTTCAAGAAGATGGATAGCAACACTGGAACTACTGGTTCTTTGGTGTACCACAGGGGCACACCATCCCAAGTGGAGGCACTGTTATCACTCAAAAAATTCAAACATTATTTTGACAAGGTTAAATAGGTTCATGGGTCAAAATAGGGTTGTAGGATTCATTTTTAAGTTTGGTCAAGGGAAATATTAAATTTTTATGGTTTAAGTTTACCTAAGGTCTAAACCCACTCATGTTCAAACTCCTTCATGTCACATCATTCATCATTTTATGATTCATTTCATTTTCCAAAGTTTTTGTACTGAAACTGCGAAATTAGCCAAGAAACCATATTTTTGTAGTGCATTGCACTATAAAAAGTCACTTTTCGCTACGAAACTGTTGATAATTTCGTAGCGAAAACAATCAAATTAAAACTAGAGGTGCTATGAAAGCATGATTTGCTGTCTGTCTTTTCAGTCGAGCTATTAGGTGTCAGAAAACGTTGGGAAAAGGTAAGTTAGATGCTTTTCGAGTCATGGAGTGATGAAATCAAGGTACATGCCCAGGTCTGCAGTCATCATGGTTAGTTTAGGTAATGTATAAGTCATCATTGAGTCATGAGAAGACATTTAAACTTCAAATCCTTTCCTAATTTAGTCATTCTCATTTCTCATTTCTCCTTGCGTAATATATAAGCTCTGGAGAGTTATTGTACTAAGCCAAAATTGTGGTTGGTTTCTTCAAAGGTTTACTTTGAATATTATCGAGCGAGCCTGAAAATTCATCAAGCGAGGCTGAACATCATCAAGCGAGGTTGGACAATTCTTTGAGAAGCTATGGCAAAGAAAAGAAAAAATACACAAGGGTGGAAATTTTGGAAAATGTCTAAGATATGAACCTCAAGACATAGAAACAGTCTTGGCTTCTGGGGAAAATGCGAGAGGGGGTGAATCGTGTTACTACATATTCAAAACTTTTATTTTTTCTTGCTTCTAAAACCCATACGCTAATTTCCTGAAACAGACTCGCGTATATACGCGGATAACCTTTATGAAACTCCCGTATACACAGATATCTAATTATGTCATTAGTTCTTCACTTAAGTCATTCCATCATTCATTCATCAGATGTTTAATAAACAATAAACATATGCAGTAAGAACAGAGTAAACCATCACACAAAGCATCACACATGAACACCAGGATTTTTATGTGGAAACCCAAGTCGGGAGAAAACCACCAAACTGCTTGTTGCTCGGTAACTATTATTTTATTATAGAGAAAACATCTTACAACATATGTGTTGGTGTAGACTCCTACCAACACGCAGGCACCCACCTGCACTCGTTTACCAGCCTCTCTTGGAAGGGAGCTCCAACCCTCTGACTCGTTTACCAGCCTCTCCTGGAAGGGAGCTACGACCCCCTGATCTCGTTTACTAGCCTCTCCTGGAAGGGAGCTACGACCCCACGGCGAAGGCTACAACCCTCGGCCTCCTCTGGATCCAAAAACTTCCTTTACAGGGCTTCCGCCCAACAAGCACACGTTCCATCATGTTCAGGGCAACTCCACTCCATACATTTAAGCTCAATCATACAACCAAACTTAAACAGACAACTCAGAACTGTAGAAAACAGATAGCAGCAACACAGTAGAACAGATCAGACATTTCATACCCCATGCTTCAGCAAACCCTAGATTACATACGCGCTTTCATTTCACTAATCCCGCGTATGTACGCGCCTTCTACCATACAAACTCGCGTATACTTCTGTACATATTACAAAGCTAATTTCACTGCGCATACGCGCTTTCTCTTCAGCTAAGCCGCGTATATACGTGCTTCTTCTGCGGAAAAATAGTGTATGGTTCTTCAGACATTTAGGTCATTGCAATTCTTCAGAACAGATACATCACACAGATTTAACCCTTTACTTCAGACAGATGTTCGCCTCATTTCAGATCTAAACATTCCATAAACAGATCTAGCAAATACAAATACATTCCAGATCTAGATTTCCTTCTTCATCATTTCTTCATTGGTGCATCATACATCCAGATCTTTCATTCAATTGTAACCCTTTCCATATAGATATACTTCAGAGAGAAGTATTCATTCAAGCTCAGACATCTTGCTCCCACACTCATCATTTGCACAATGAATTTCTTCTCTTTATATAGGTTTACCCTTTTTCAATACCATGAGCCAAAACCACATTACTTCCGATAGTATTCCTGGACGGGGTCATTTAGACGAATCATTACCCAATACAATGGGTCAATACCATGGTGGTTACCCCTGGTTTTTCACTTTATGAGCGCTTTTTCCCATACGCGACTTGGCACGTTATTACCCGCGTGCATACGCGACTTCTCCTAGACAAATCTGCGTATGACTTGAGACATACTCTTTTCATCATAGATCTAGCACATATTGAATTCCTTTCTTCATTGCCTTCTGTACTCTCTGTAGATACATCAGATTTACATCTTTAAACAGGTTCATTAAGACATATTCTATCAAGCACAACTTCATCAAGTAGGCTGCCATCATGGACAACACTCTATCAAGTGGGTTGTCATCAAGGACATCACTCAGCATCAAAACATCATAACATATTAGATTTACATCATTTACCAAGTCCATCAAGTCAAGAATAACTTCATCAGGTGGATTTCCATCAAGGACAACACAAGTCAACAATCTCATGTCTTCATCTTCATTCAGTGGGTTGCCATCAAGGACAACACTCTACATCATATTGCCAACAATCTCCCCATTTGGACTTGATGGAAACCACGATGGTGTTTGATCATCACAACATATAGGTACATTAAGAATACAATGACACCATGTCACTCTCCCCATTCCATTTCAAACACCATATCACTCTCCCCCTTTGTCATCAAGGGCAAAGGGCGGATCAAAACCAACACACTCTCCCCCTGTTCTCCTCATGTGGAAGAAGCGTTCTGCAGATCTGATGTATACTGAAGTGACCAAGCTCCCCCTGAGTTCTGAAATCTTCAAACATATTTTTCAATGAAGTACATAACTCTATGACCTTCCCATCACCAAAGACTCATACTTACATCAAATATCCAACCAAGTGGATTTACATATAAGACTCAAGTACCCAATCAAGTGGGTTTACACATTTCAACTCAGCTACCCAACCAAGTGGGTTTACAAAATTTGACTCAGCTACCCAACCAAGTGGGTTTACAAATTTGACAAGTCCTTACATGACTGAATATTACAATCTTACATCATGGGTCTTAACAAGACCTTTTCATCAAATTACAAATATGACCATTTATGACCAATACCAGAAAGACTTCTAAGAACATATTTCAGAATCATCATAATGCCAACAATGCATTATACTCAGCAATGTCACTCTCCCCCTGAAAATGTGCATCCAATGCATCCTTTCCAAATGGCCAAGGCTCCTCCTGAACTTGTGCAACCTGAAACACCTTCAACAGCAAGTCATCATCAACAAACTCTGCATGATCTGGTCATATCTCTGAATCATAATACTTCCATCTCATCCAACAGATACTCTTCATTAAGTATCAATCTGGGCTCATCCATGATCTTCAACATAAGTAACCAAGTATCATTTCATCATTACTTAGAACTGAGAGAATAAGTTGATACAGAGTCAATAATACAGTTATTAACAATCAGACTGATGCTCCCCCTGAACCTCTGCTCCTGATCTTCAGCTGTCATCTCAATTCTCTTATCATAAAATCATACGCTACTGTGTCTGTTGGAACTCGCGTGTATACGCAACTTTTGTTCACCTAACTCGCGTATGGAAAGTGAAACATTGAAAACTTCACATTCCTTCATCTCCCCCTAAAGTTGTACTATCTGTACCTGTCTTCTTCATATCAGATGCTTTTTCAGGCAGAAACATAACCAGAAAAGCCAAACAGTACTGCAGAATACTGACACCAACCAAAAATAGTCAGCAACTATCCATACGCGACTTTATGTTCATATACGCGCGTATATACGCGACTGTATAACAGTAAAACCGCGTATCCTATTTAATCTTCTGAATTTATGTAGATTTGTTCTTTTGACTGGCAGAGAACACTCCCAGCTTCTATCTTAGATACTCGAACGCTTCCTTGGGCAGAGGTTTGGTAAAGATATCAGCAACTTGTTCTTTGGAGGGAACATACTCCAACTTCACCTTTTGCTCAAGCACTTGTTCACGTAAGAAGTGATACTTGATGGGGATGTGCTTGGTCTTCGAATGCATAACAGGATTCTTTGAAATACTGATGGCACTTGTATTGTCACACTTAATGGGGACAGGAGGTGTACATTTGATTTGAAAATCTTGTAAGGTTTGCATCATCCAAAGGAGTTGAGTGCAACAGGATGCGGCAGCCACATATTCTGCTTCTGCTGTAGATAAGGCAATAGAATTTTGCTTCTTGCTGAACCAAGATACTAACCGGGGTCCCATATAGAATGCACCACCACTAGTGCTTTTCCGATCATCAACACTTCCAGCCCAATCTGCATCAATGTAAGCATGAAGAGTAAGATCAGCATTCTTTGGATACCATAGACCAAAGTCTTGAGTTCCTTGTAGATATTTGAAAATTCTTTTAACAGCCTGAAGGTGAGACTCTTTTGGATTAGCTTGGAATCTTCCAACAATTCCAACTGCATGCATAATGTCTGGTCTAGTCCCAGTGAGATAAAGTAGACTTCCTATCATTGATCTGTATTCTGGTTGATTCACCGTGGGAGAATCATCATGAGAACTGAGATTGCATCCGGTTATCATTGGTGTACTTACGGGTTTGCATTCTTCCATGCCATACTTCTTCAGAATTTGCTTAAGATATTTTGCTTGTGATAGGAATATACCATCTGCAGTTTGATGCACTTGCAAGCCAAGAAAGAATGTTAGTTCCCCGAGTAAGGACATTTCAAATTCTTGCTGCATGACAGAAGCAAATTTTTGACTCATAGATTCTTCGTTACTCCCAAAAATGATATCATCAACATATACAACCACAATCAATAGTTTATCATTTTCAACTTTTGTGTATAAATTGCTATCAGCAGACCCCTTTGAAAATCCTTGTTGATGAAGATATTTGTCAAGATGATAATACCATGCCCTTGGAGCTTGTTTGAGACCATATAGAGCCTTTTTAAGTCTACAAATAAGATTTTCATCATTTCCCAAAATGAATCCTTCTGGTTGTTCTATATAAACTTCTTCTTCTAGATCACCATTGAGAAATGCAGATTTAACATCCATTTGATAGACTTTGATTTGTTGAGAACTTGAAAAAGCAAGAAACATTCTTATGGCTTCAAGTCTAGCTACGGGAGCAAAAGTTTCTTCAAAGTCTATACCTTCTTGTTGAGTGTACCCTTTGCAGACCAATCTAGCTTTGTTTCTTACAACATCCCCATTCTCATTCAACTTGTTCTTGAAAATCCATTTAGTTCCAATGACATTTTTATCATGTGGTCTTGGTACCAATTCCCAAGTGTCATTATTTTCAATTTGATCAAGCTCTTCATTCATGGCTTGCTTCCAACATTCATCTTTGCTAGCTTGATTGACATTTTGTGGTTCAATTGTGGATAGAAGTGCCAGATGACTAGAAGATCCCACAAGAGTTCTCCTTGTTCGTACACCTGATTCCTTGTCTCCCAAAATTTGAGATTCGGGATGATTCTTTTGAACATATCTGGATGGAGCTTTTTCAGATAGATCATTTTCAGGTTCTTCATTGGATCCACTGTCTATATCATTTCCATCTGATGTAGAAGGCCATATGTCACTATCATCTTCTTTTGTTGTTTGTTTTTCTTCTTTAGGAGCTGCAGGAGACTCATCAATAACAACATCAATACATTCAACAATCTTTTGAAGCCTTTCATTATAACATCTGTATGCTTTGCTTGAAGATGAGTAACCAAGAAATATTCCTTTATCTGATCTAGGTTCAAACTTGCCAAGATTTTCATCATTATTTTTGATAAAGCATTTTCTTCCAAAAACTCTAAAATGCTTTACGGAGGGAGATTTACCATACTAGAGTTCATATGGAGTTTTATCACTGTTTACCCGAACATGTTCTTTGTTGAGAATGTTTGCTGCTGTATGTGTTGCTTCTCCCTAGAAAGTGTGAGGTGTTCCAGAATCATCAATCATAGCTCTAGCCATTTGTTGAATTGTTCTATTCATTCTTTCTGCTACGCCATTTTGTTGTGGAGTGCCAGCTACAAAGAATTGTCTTTTTATGCCATGTTGTTCACAAAATTCAAGGAATTCATTTGATGTATATTCTCCTCCTCGATCAGATCTAAGACACTTGATTTTTAGATCCAATTCATTTTCAACCAGTGCTTTGAAGACCTGAAATTTCTCAAATGCTTCATCTTTGTGTTTAATGAGCCCGATCCAACACATTCTAGAGTAATCATCAATAAATAAGATATAGTATTCTTCCCCACGTGGTGACTTTTTCCTCATCGGTCCACATATGTCAGTATGAATGAGTTCAAGAGGCTCACTTGATGATCCTTCTTTGGCATTAAATCGTACTCTGGTCTGCTTACCGAATTGACAAGATTTGCATATGATACTTTCTGGTAGATTAATATTGGGAAGATCATGAACAGCTTGAAGTCTGCTTGCTTTGTTGATTTGAGAGAAGCTCAGATGCCCCAGCCTTCTATGCCATAGCCAATTTTCTGAAGACTTGCTCAAGTAACATTTATCTTTGTAGTTCTTCAGTACATATAGGTTGCTTGGATTTCTTTTCCCTTTTATAATAATTTTACTTGTATCAAGATCACGAACCACACATTCTTTTGAACTAAAAACAAATTCTGTTCCTTGATCACACATTTGACTTACACTTAACAGGTTATGCCTTAATCCATCCACATACATGACATATTTAGCCTTCACATTTTCTTTTAGAAACACTGACCCTTTTCCTTTAATTACAGCAGGAGTATCATTTCCAAATGTAACTTTCTTTTCTTTTTCTAGAGCATTATATGCAAGAAGTTTGCTTTTGTCACCTGTCATGTGTCTTGAACACCCACTATCAATGTACCATTGATTTTATTCACCTTCTGCAAATAACGCTATCCCACAATTTTCAACCGGTATTTCTTTCTTTTTCCACACTTTAGAGCTTGAGGGAACATGCTCTTTTGGCTGGACCTTGCTCCTGCATTCAGATTCTTCATGACCAAAGTTATTGCAATAAGTACATTCAACTTCATTTTGAAGAGGAGAAAAGTTGTTATAGGTGTTCTTCTTTGGTTCAATATTCATCCTTTTCTTTCTTTCTTCTCTTGTCATGATGGTTTTATATGCAACACATTGAACAACTTTATGACCAAAATTGTGACATGAGAAACATTGTCCATTGAAGTAGAAATTTCTGTGATCATGAAATATTCTATTAGAATTTACCTGTTGGTTGTAGCTTCTTTGAAAGATCTCCCTGTTAGTGTTCCTTGAATTGAGATGATCATGCTTTACCTGTAAAGATCCTTTGTTCCCTTGCTGAATGGCTGAATGTAGTGAACCAGCTGTGGCTGCTTTTAGATAATTTGGTGCTGAAGTCTGGGAAGATTCCCCAGTATATCCAAGACCTATTTTTATAAGAGGAGACCGTTTTTATAAGAGGAGACCGTTTTTATAAGAGGAGACCTTTTTTTATAAGAGGAGACCTGTTTTTGCATAAGATAATTATGCAAAAAACTGCATTTTCAACACTTTTCAGCAGTTTCGTAGCGCCTCTAGGCTTGAAGGGAAATAAAGCGCTATGAAACTACAGTAGTTGTTTTTTTTACTTTTTGACCCATTTTGGAGGTTATTAAGAGATTAAAGTAGTATGAGGGATGTGTTTGATGATTATGAACCTTATGAAAAAGGAAATATTTAAAAAGTTTGAGGATAAAGGCTTATTTTGCAGCACTACGAAAGTGCGCTACGAAACTGCCTTGCTTTCGTAGCGCACTGTATTTCATCCTTTTTAGCAAGTTTTGGAGAATTTTTTGGACAGCTGGAGGTTATGGAAGAGCTAAATACCATGTCAAGAAATTATTTAACACTCAAGGACCACGAATTGAATATTAAATGACAGCCAAAATATTCAAAGAAGAAGACCATTTGCCTAAAAAACAGGGTCTTGTTTCCTAGTTTTGAGGGGGTCAGTTAAGTGGTCATAAAGTGATGAATCCCATCATCTAAATTTGACCATGTGATAGCATACTTGTCAAATATGTAATTTATTTTAGTAGATAATGTTTTTAAAGATAATAATTAGTAGTAGGATAGGTGTATGTTTGTCATAAAGTTGATGTTTTATGGTTATGCAAGGTGTCAGTAGGAAACAATTCGATGTATCTAGCCTAGAGGAAGATCATCTCAGGATGTAACAACTCTATTGAGTCAAATTTTTCAAGGGTTGGAGATTTTTGGAAAAATTGCAGCTTATTGTAAATTTACTGTTTCAGCAATACAGAGATCTGTTATTTGACCAACTTGAGTTTCTGAAGGAGTTTTTAGTGCTTTCCTATTCTATCTGTACCTCTTATGTATCTCACTTGCAGTGGTTTTCATTTATGTTACTCAGAATTCATCCATGAGATGCTATGAATTCCTTTATAAGTGAATTGACTGTGTATTTTTGTGCTTCATGTGTGTATGTCATACTACTAAAAACTCTGACCTACCTCAACTTCCATGTCAAGTAAACTCACTGAATCACTGAAATTATTGACTCCATAAGACCAATGTATACATGCTGATATTATTTTCAACATACATTCATCATAACCATTTTGTTTCCTAAATAGAGTTAGCCATCTACATCTTTATTCAATATCATTAACCCTTGAGAGAGCCCTCTCAGACTGAGGATGCTAAGCCTTAGTCAAAATATTTGTTTGAAAAAATTACATGATATTGTCTGATTAGTAGTCTATCAGGTCCAATTTTGTGATAACACCATTGATATTGAATAAACTCCCATTTTCCAAGCTGAATATTTTGAAGAGGGAGGAAGGAAGCTTAAGAAAGAAAAAACAATGAAAAATTTGGGGTTTGCAGGTGATGATGCTAGATTCATGTTTCAACCTAGAAAACCAATGACTATGCATGCAATAAATGTTATGGAAAGCACCAAAGAGGTTCAGAAAGTTAGTGAAACTTCTTAGCCACCACCAAGCATCATAGAACTCTCCTCACCTTCAAAAGAATGTTTGGTCATCAAAAAAAAGAAGGGAAAAGAGAAAATCATTGAAAAGATAGAAGTTGAAACCCTTAAGGAATAGTTGAAAGAAGCAAGGGAAGAGATATCAATATTGAAGAAAGAGGAAAAGAAACATAGAGCTGAAAGGGTTCAGTTTGAACAAATGAGAAAGACATGGGAAGATCAAGTCACAAGTATCTCAAAGACCTTGGACAATTCAAAAAAACTGATAAAGTGGACTCAGCCACTAAGAGGAGAGGTCAAGTACATAAAAAAGAGAAACCTTCACTTGAAATCCAAGAACAGGGCACTGAAGGATCCAGTGAAAGACCTAGAGCAGCAATTGGAGCTGATTCATGAAGAGTTGGAAAAGAAAGGTTTGAAGATGACAGTGGTTGAGGAGCCCATTGCTCAATTGATTATTAATGAGGAGGAAACACCACAAGAGTGATAAGGTAAGGTGGAATATGCCTTAGGAATCCCACAACATATATAAAATCAAAGTTTTACAGCAGGAGATAAATTTTTGAAGACTGTTTGGAAAGGGTAAATTTTTAGGTTTTTACATAGTTTCGTAGCGTTACTCAGGCTTGAAGCTAGGAATACGCTACCAAAAAACCTGTAATATTCCAAATTAGTCATGAGCTAATTGAATGTTCAATTTTGTTTTATTCCTTTTTTTAAAGAATAAGAGGGCAAAGGGGGTCCATATTTCTCCTTAATAATGAATAAATCAATGCCAAAAGTGAAAGAGACAAATCTTGGTAGCTTAATTGAAGCGCCCTTGGTGTGAAAGGGGCTGGATCACTTTGACTGGGTCAACCTTGACCAAATCAATACCGTTTTCTTGGAGGAGTGGCCATCAATGAGGGACAACACGGTTTTAGATGGAGATGCTTTGTGTGGATGTAGTGATCTTTTTGGATGGGGCTTAGGGTTTGCAAGCTCATATTCTATTTAAGGAAGAGGATGGCAGCCATATGAAGGTGGTTGATGTATATGAAATTTCTAAATATATGGTCTGTTTAGACATATATCTTTCTCTTGTTGTTTAGCTGAGATAGATTTCTTTTTAGCACAGGGTGTTTCTAATCGAGAATCCCACCTCTTCCATTGAGGAGATCTTGGAGGAATCTTGCACTACACTGTCCACTATCTGGCTTAAGGCCAAGCTTCTTCTTTCAACTACAGCTTAGATCTTTTTGAGGGTTTGGTTGTTTTTGCAAGCTGCAGCAAGTGGAGACTAGATCTCTAGATCTAGGCCATTTCATTGCTCATTTTCAGTGGAGGAGGTTTCTACTCCATTGGGAGCACAATATTGGAGGACGTTGAGCTCATTTTCAGACCTTTGCATCAGGTCAACCTTATTTTGATCCCTACAGCACATTTTACTTCCAGATCTACATTATTTCTGTCGGAGGAGTTGCACAGTGTTTTGGCACATCATTTGGAGAGTCGATTTTCTAGTGATGGGGATCTTCCCTTCACTTTGAAGATCTATTAGAGGAGGTTATTTTATTGATCATATCAGATCAGCCACACTTTTGAAATCTGTATTTTATAGTAGATCTACAGTCTTAGATCTCATATCTACAACTTGTACTTGGTGTTTTGTTGACAACCCTTGAGGGGTTCTTCAGAGGAGCTTGTATGGTGCATGGATCTGATATAGATCTAACTTTTGGAGCACATATCAGCTCTAGATCTGATGTATAATAATTTTCTGTAGCAGAGCCAATAAAATAACGTTGTAAGGTTTTCTCAGCTTTTATATATGGTTGCAGCACCTCATATTGAGGCATTTTATTCATTGGAGGCTTGTTTTTCTTGTTATGCATCTTATGGGCCATTTATTACACATATTTTTCTACTGTAATAACATATGAAAGGTCTCCATATTGGCCTCTTACTCTATAAATGATGATCTGTAATTGTTTTCCAACATTTTGCACTATATTACTGCTTTTCCCATTTGGGAATATTACAGTGGTATCAGAGCATCATCTTGGCATAGCCTATGCATTCTAAAAGCCAATATGTCATATGAAGAAAGAGATCCTCTTACTGACAGAGAGAATAGGTATCGAAAGAGAAGCCAGAAAATACTTGATTATAAAAATGACCAAGAAGACAAGGGTAAAACCCCTTTATCTGGAGGTGAAGATGAAGAGAAGGAGTTCCCTAAGATCCTTCTTAGAGCCATGCAAGACATTTCTAGAGAGATAAAAGATATGAGGATGGAAAGATTCAAGGAATCCTTTAAAGGATTTCATCATGGAGAAGGCTCTGGCATGTCTCACCACTAGAATGATCAACCAGTGCATCAACCACAAGTTTCCCAATGCTCTACCATGCCTACATTTTTGGTTGTGGGAAATGAAGGGTTTCAGGAGCAAGAATCCCTTGAAGACTATTTTATGGATTATGAATCTCAAACTCAGAGGTTCAAATATCACTTGTTTTTTCAAGAGTTTTGTCAAATAAAGGACAATAGAAGACCAAGGCATCATCATAGAAGTGGTGGATTCATTCAGAATCATGATCAAAACCACACTATGGGCAGATTATTTTTACCCAATTTTGATGGGTCATCCAAGTGCACTGCCAAATATTGGGTAGAAAAACTTGACATCTACTTTCAATTGAACAAGGTTCCAGAAATGGAAGCCATTAAGATTGCAACGCTGCACCTTGAAGGTGAAGCACATGACTGGTGGTTCCATGGATTGTCTACATTGGGTCATGCCAATGTAACTTCTTATTCAGAGCTCACTAGAAGTTTAGTGGAAAGATTTTATAGAAGAGATCCTGAAGCACCATTCATGAGCCTTGCAAATTTAAACAATCAGGTAATGCAGAAACTTACATCTCTGAATTTTTACGAGTTTCTATTATGGTTCCTAATTTGTCTGAAACAAGAAGGGTGTACATGTTCATTGATGGGTTAGATGAACCTCTTCATGGTTTGGTTAAGTATACCAAGCCCACTACCCTACATGATGTCATTGAAAGAGCTAGAGACCTTCAATATGCCTTGCCAAAAGCAAAGGCAACATTTCAGCATAAGCCCTCTTTTCCATCAAAAGGAAAAGAAGAAAAGGTTGCTACTTCAAAAGAGAGTCAACATAAAAAGCTTCTTGATGATGATGTCTGGAAAGATCTAAGAAGAAGGAAGCTTTGCTTCACTTTCCAAGAATCATGGGCACCTGAACATAGATGTGTAGCTCGAAAAGCACATTACATAGAGGTCTTCTCAAATGATGAGAAAGAAGAAGAAGAAGAACAAAGGAGGGGTCACAACGCTAGCATAGCAGGAGATGATCCACCACCACCTGGAGGTGAGGATGAAGCAATTTCTCCAATTAGAGGCACTCTTGCTTCCTTAAGAGTGATACCTAGTTATCATGAAACTTCCACACAAGAAACAGAGATGAATTTTCATATCGGAAGCAGGGATATGATGATCCCATCTATTATGCACAAGAGAATGATCCATGAGACATCATTATCTTGTGGTAAACCCCCTAGGAGACCACCTGATTCAGATTTTGTGAAAGATGTTTCACATCTTGGTGATCCTTTCATAGATCCGGGAAGGATGGGAGCATTAGAAGACCAAAATACAACACTGAGAGGTGTTGAGTACCAAATTGGGCCATCTTTCTATCGATTTCTATTTCCCTTTTTGACCCTTTTTGTATTCATTTACCTATGATGTTATCTTAAACCTACAAGGTAAATACCTCTGACTTGTCCAATTGGAATTTTTTAATTAATGAAGTAAATCCATAGAGTCTTATCTTTTCACAGTACTAAAACATATGTTTGACCGCAGCTTGGAGAACAGGAACCCCTACTTCAGCATTTCGCAACAGATCTGGTAACGGCCAGCCATAAGGAGGTCACGCAGCTGGAGCCACGATTCCCTGGAACTATTCTTGGACCTTTTTTCTATCTCAGATATCTGGTGATGGTGATGTTCCAATTGATGTACATTATGAATATGCGGTTACCATTTTCAGGGAGATCTGTTAATATCCATTGCTATTTAAAATGCAGATTGTTCCTGTGAATGGGGGTTCTCCCATCACTATTGTAATCACTTGTTACATTTTAATAAAATACTATCTATTTTTTTGTTCCAATCTTCTCTGTGAATAATGCAGCCTTGATCAAAGAGCTGGGCCCGCTCTTTTCATCAGGTGTTGTGTCTTTGTGTGTGTGTTAATTAATATTTTATGCTTATTGTTGTAGCTCTTTCCTGTTTATGATTATTGTTGAGTTCTATAGTTAGTTTAATCCCACAGCCATGTTTTGAATCTTAAACGACAAACCCCTAGTTGGAACGGATTATGCGTTTGCCCCTGCATATACCTTGTGCATTTCCTTGAAAGGATACACACCCACATTGATAAATTAATGTTTAAATAGGGTGAATAAATAATTCATACCTAGACACCAAAAATTTTGCACTGTTTCTGGGGAGGCTAACAAGGTGCAAACAACGATTCGGACCAACCAGAGGGTCAATCTCTCGTCCTAGGGAGAGAACACGTTTTCTCACTCTGCTTCAAGTCCTGAGGGTAAGTATTCTTTCTGCTTATTTTTTTTTGTTTTTTTGTTTGATTTTGGGCCATTCTCTTGTCCTAGGGAGGGAGGAGTATTTTGACGCCTTGCTCCAGGTCCTGAGTAAGATTTATTTTCTTTTAACGCTTGTGTGTTTCCTTTTTGGGAAAACCCTAGCTTTTACCCTGGGGAGGGAGGAGTCGTTTGACGCCCTGCTTCAGATCTATAAGTATTAGGGCTTCCCGTGGCATGTGTCTATTTCTGGGTCTTTTCCCAGGGAGGGAGGAGTCCTTTGACGCCCTACTCTGGGCTTGAAACCCTAGATTTTTGTTTTTTTAGCTGCCTTTATTTTTGTGAGCTCTTTCATCTTAGGGAAGGACTGGTCTTTGAACACCTTACTCCAAGATTGAAGCATTATAGGTTCATACCAAGACCCTCCATCATACCAACTTTTGTATGACCAAGGAATCAAATAAGAGGGGCAGAGGGAGAGCCCCAAAGAGGGGAGGACCAGATCTGGGAAGAAAACCCTATATCCAACAAATCATAGCAAAGGCTGAATCAGAAGCATCCTCTCATGCAGCTATGAGACCAGGGGTAAGGAGATTGAATTCTGAGGGACATTCAGTGGAGCAACCAGTGCGGGCTATTGCATTCTCTGGTGATTTGACACAACAGGTTCCTCTAGTAGTGGAAGAAATATCTAGCAGTAGACCTGATCCTAAGGACCTTGCGCTGGTGATAGTAGAGGAAGAAATTGCAAGTAGAACTTTTACAGGGTTAGACTGCTCCAGTAAGGGAAAGGAAGTTGCAGTCGAGGGGTCAAGCCATCAGGCCTCAGGAGAAGAAAACGAGGAAAAACTTGCATCACCAAGAGACCGGGGAAGTGCTACTAAAGCAACTCGAGTTCCAGTAGTAAAGAATCCTCAGCCACCCTCCATAGAGCCTGTTGAAATCCCTAACGAGTATTGGAAGATCTTCATGGCTCCCACAACCTCCACCATCGATTTCTCGATCGGGGATCTGGGGGCTGGCACGCCTACAAATCCTATTCCATTAGCAGCCTTACCAAAATTTCATGGGCTCGTTTCAAAAGACCCCAACACATTTCTATTTGAATTTGACATAGTGTGTCGGGGGTATGACTACACAACAGATGCCCAGAAGTAAAAAAAATTCCCTTCTACACTAAAAGGAAAGTATCTGCGATGGTTCATGGGCCTTGGAGGGAAATCCATTTCCACATGGGATGATATGCAAACAACTTTTCTGGAGAAATACCAGGATTACTGTAAATCTTGGAACATCAAGGAGATGAAAGCTTGTTTCTATTCAAGTTCACATAGAAAGAAGATGAAAGCTTGGAAGATTGTGTGGAAAGGTTTAAGTACATCTTACAGAGGTTAGGTCATTCTACCCTAGATAAGGAAATTTTAAAGATTATCCTCCTTCTATCCTTTCGAGAGGACTCGATAGAACTATTGAACATTGTGGGAAAGGGAGACATCTCCAAGGAGACATTTGAAGATATTTGTAATTTATGTTTTCAGTGCTCGAGGGGGCTTATAAGTAATAAGCCTGGGATTCGATAAGCAAGGGGATCTGGCGGGGGTGTTACAAAAGCAGAAATTGGAAACTTGCTAGACAACTTGAGGACAGATATCCTCAGCACCCTTTCAGCACAAATGGACACTCTGCAAGTAAAACAGAAGCAGCTAGAACTGGACAAGACCATGGCGATATTTTTTCCAAAGTCCAGGAAGAAGCACCCGGAAAGGGAATGCCCTCTAAATTCCATTGAGAAATGTGCGATCTGTGAGCTCAATCATGCGACAAGCTCATGCCCTTCCTTGCCAGGCCTGAAAGCAGTATTTCAAGGAACGGGGGAGGACATGGAGCAACTGTACCTCATGGGATCCAGGAAGCCGTGGAAGCCTCGACCACCGATGGGAAATCAAGGTATGTACCTGGATCCATCTCAATATTTCAATAATTTCAATATGAATCCTTAGACCATGCCTTATCCCCCCATATGGCTGCAATACCAGTATCCACCTTGGCAGCAGTGGAACCCTCAAGCCAGTACGAGCTCTTCATGGGCTCCAACTTGGCGAGGGTCCCCTCCTGGTCAGTTTCCTCAGAAGATACCTCAGCAGCAGCTCCCATTACCCTCCAATGTGCCTCTTGGTAACCAGCTTGCCTGTCCTCAGCTTCTAATGCAACCTAACCCTAATCCTAACAATAAGGGAGCTCATCAAGCTGATGTTCTTAACTTGCCTTCATATAGTATCTCCACTTCAGAGTTGTATGAAATGAATCTGCGATCAGGTCGGACAGTTAATGACCAACCTCCTCCAGTTATCATTGAACAACTTGATAGTGAAGGTAAGGAGGAAAAACTGATTATTAAAGAGCCAAAACAAATTGATAGAAACCAGGCGCCTCTTTTTAAACAACAACAATCTGAACCACCTTACCCAGGGAGACTACTTATGAGTAAACCAAGCCCTCAACCTGAATTTTATTTATTAGGAGAATTTCAGAACTTATTTGTTAAAATTCCCTTGTTACAAGCTATGAAGGAGAAAAGTAACACTCAGTGTTGTTATTTCACCAGTGCTGTCATGAAGATATTGCTATAGTTCACTGGTGTGTGTCACTAAGTTTTGTTACTCCGTAACTGTTGTTACTCTGCCGATGCCGTTACTCCGTAACTAATGTTACTCTGCTGGTGTCATTACTCCGCAACTGCTGTCACTTTTCTAGTGTCGTTACTCTGCAACTGTTGTTACTCTGTCGGTGTCGTTACTCTGCAACTGTCGTTACTCTACTGGTGTCGTTACTCTGTAACTGCTGTTACTCCACAATTGTTGTTACTCCACCGTTTTCGTAACTGTTGTTACTCGTTGTGCTGCGATTCACTGTCACTGTTACTCCTTGTGCTATTACTCCCTGTGTTGTTACTCCCTGTTGCTGTTATAAACTATTGTTGCTACCCCGTCAGACATTTTACTGCCACTCCACCATAAGGTAGGTCCGTAGGTACATCTCCGTCGATTTTATGGATTTAATTAAATATTCCAAAAAGGACATTGAAACGTGCCATGGATGGTCTTCATTAAGTTGGGGGCGAACTGTCATAATGAATGACATAGTACCTCGAAAAAGCATTTATGACACATGATATTTACCTAACTGAATCTAATGATTTCAGTACTTCGTAATCACACTTTTTATGTGTTGGGATGTGTATTCGTACGCGCCGAGTCGTATCAATCACCCTCCCAACAGGCTGCATTAAATTCCTCAAATATCCCACAATACACCTTAATCTGTCATCATTTCCAAACGTACCAGTACTGTTTATCCGTTGTTTCCAAATCGACCATGACGTTATTTTAGTTTCCAATGGTTTGGAGACCCATCACTCTCCCTTGCCAGCCAACTGCATTCGTCATGCTGATTTTGCCTCTGTAACAATGGGTTGCCGATCTTTTCGAAATGAACCTGAGAATACACGGGGAATTCGGAACAATCAGGAGGTGTGGTAGATTTTCGAGAATGTAGGCTGGGATTTTTATTTCAACAGGTTGAGGGGGTCAAATGAAGAAATAACGGCGGAATTTGCATTGAACTTGGGAGAAGGAGGCTCTCGGGTCCGCGGAATTGAGATCTCTGTAACAGAGGAAATCATTGCGGAAGTCAGTGGGCTTCCTCAAGTCGGGCAGCGATGGTTTTCAAGGAGGATCCCCCTCCCAGAATTCCCTGAGGCCTTTCTACAAGAGGGCGAGAGTATTGCACAGAAGGGTCGAGGGTATGACAAAAACTTGCTACCACGTCCATGGGGAGGAGTAGCAGAGTTCGTCATAAAATATATGACGTGCGAAGGAAGATACTCCACCATCTTCAAATACCATCTCAGTATATTAGCTCACTTGTGATTTCCACACGTAGAAGCTTTTTCAATGAATGTGCCCTATTTTATACTAAGGATTCTTCACATAATGGCACAGTCGGCTTAAGGGTCGCGGCAGAAATTGGCAGTCACCACTCACCATGGGTTGGTTCAGCTGTTAATAATGAATGCCATTAGACAAATCTAGATTCCATGGGAGCTGTTTCGGGATTCCATGGAGGAACAAATAATAGTTGTTGTGGCCGCCAGGGCAGAAGAACCCGAAGCTATGGAGGGGGATGCAGGAGATGATGATTATTTTGACCAGTAGGAGCCAGAATAGATGGAAATGGAAGAACTTGGAGATGAGGCAGGTCCCCAAGAGCAAGCCGAAACTGTAGAGTCAATGGCAGATGTGGGGATTGATATAGTACCATGGCCGAGGGTGTCCCATAAGAACCAACCTCGCCTGTGGAACTAGCAAAGCAAGTTGATAATATGGCAACCATGGAAGTAAACCCACGACAGGCCAGCGTGGACGAAGCGGTCGTAATGGTGACCGAGGATACTCCACAAGGATCTCCTACCATCATGGAGCTAATGGAGGAGGTCGTGGCCACTCCGACCATATAACCCATGGAAGAGGGGGGACAGAGACAAGAAGGTCCTAGAGCTAAGGAAGCCAGGGGACCTATGGAGGAAACGTCGGAAGAACCAGGGTGTGGGGATGATGCTGAGCCACAAGAACTAGCGTCGACTTCAAGGCCAAATGTTGAGGATTCGCTCCACTTTTCCTTATTTTTCCAAAGAGGAGAAATTGTAGCTCGTTCCCCACAACAGAAAGAAGAATAAGAGTTTGTTGTTCCTGTGGCTTTGAATCTGTCGCAAAGGCCACAACCATATGGGGCAAGGGCTAAATAGGTGGTAGGCACCTTGGAGTCAGAAAGGAGAAAAGAAACAGAGATTTCTGAGGCTAAAGAACAGGAAAGAAGCCCAACAATCACAGTAGCAGGAGAGCATCTCACCAGGGCATCACCGGTCGCGGCGAGCGCGCACAAAGAAGAAATTGTCATTGGCGAAGAGGGGGGACCAAGCGAAGCGGTCCCAACGAATGAGCCAACGACACAGACTTGTGAGAAGGCCATGAAGCAGGAAATAATTGAAGAAAGGTAGGTAGGGGAGGAAAACCCAACAGTGGGCACAGTAGAAGAGTTTTCACGGGATTATCCTCCATCTGCCGAAATGGAGTAAGTACTGATTAATCAGGAATGGATAGAGATGTGTGAGCAGCGAAGACCTCCAGTTAAGCGACAGTATCAGCTGTAGTTTAGGGAGACAATGTGGCTCAAAATGGAGGTAAGGAACTTGAGAAAGGAGGTGCAAAGAATGTAGAAACAGATAAAGAAGTACAAGCGGCAAGCCAAAAATTCCAAGACCATCGGGGTTGAAGTAGAAACCCAAGTGGACCTGATGGCCACAACCTCAACTGCTACTCAAACAGACCTGGTCGAATGACTATTTGAAGCCCGAGAATATGCCTTAATAGCCAAAATACAGTCTTGGAAATCTACTGCGGCTCAATACAAAAACGAGACCAGGAGGACCGAGGAAAGAGCCTCCACAACCATCTTTGGATATGTGGAGCGCATAGATGTTATAAGATTAAGGCATGTGAAGCGGAAACTCAAAATGGAGCAGCCAGAAAAGCAAGTGGCAGAACTGAAGGCCGATAAGGAGCAGATGTTTTGTCTAATGCAAGAGGTTATGGCATGTCGTCCCCCTGCTTCTTGTTATTCTTTATTTTTTCATGAACGTTTCCTTTTATTTTTCATGGAAAGCATAAAAAACGAGGTCAGAAATGAGATAGAAGATGGTGTACAATTCCTCTGAATCTTGAGGAACCATGACGTGCCAACTCAACATCTGATGTGTGAATTTTACCTGCACGGGTATCTGCTGCTCCTGGACAGAGATTTTAACCCAGTTCTGTATGTAGGGGATATTTATTTAAGGGCTCTCACCTCTTATGCTTTCAATCAGATTCACTGGCAGAAGGCTTGTAACACCTTTAAATCCAATCAAGTTACAAAGCCATTTATAGTAAGAGGAGAACATGAGAGGTCAATCACAATGTTCAATAAGCATAACACTTTTTTGGGAATTCAGGAGAATAGAGATAGAATGATGAGGACACAAAGGTGGTGTCTTGATCTTTTTGTCAAGCAACTCACCTCATTTCAAGAAGAGGCCCTTGATTGCTGTCAGAGAAGGTGGATGATGTCACCTACAGTTTTCTGGAACAGGGAACCTTTTGGGGCACCAAATTTTGCACGAGTACTCACTAGAGTGCCTAGATATGTGGCATGTGTCCAAACATGTGGGGCCCAGTGGATGGGGCTCTGGTTTCAGTTTCCTGTCCTTTAGTTGCCTGCTGAAACTTACACTCCATCTTATGATGTTCCAACGGATTGGTGGAAGGAAGTTTTCCTTTCAGATGGGTTTAAAGTTCCAGGAACAGAGATGACCTCAGAATATGATCTCGCTAGGCTCATGAAACCTACAGTCTGCAAAATCCAGACTTGCGGAGGCGGCAGACTACATGAGGACATGCAGAAGGCTAGTTGGGGGGAGATGTTGGGTACCAAATCGGGCAATCTTTCTATCGATTTCTATTTTCCTTTTTGACCCTTTTTGTATTCATTTACATATGATGTTATGTTAAACCTACAAGGTAAATACCTCTGACTTGTCCAATTGGAATATTTTAATTAATGAAGTAAATTCACGGAGTCTTATCTATTGATGGTACTAAAACATATGTTTGACCGCAGCTTGGAGAAGAGGAACCCCTGCTTCAGCATTTCGCAACAGATCTGGTAACAGCCAACCATAAGGAGGCCGCGTAGCTGGAGCCATGATTCCCTGGAACTATTCTTGGACCTTTTTGCTATCTCAGATATCTGGTGATGGTGTCATTCCAATTGATGTACATTCTGAATATGCGGTTACCATGTTTCAGGGAGATCTGTTAATATCCCTCACTGTGTATAAAATGCAGATTATTCCTGTGAATGGGGGTTCTCCCATCACTATTGTAATCACCTGTTACAGATTAATAAAATACTATCTGTTTTTGTGTTCCAATCCTCTCCATGACTAACGAAGCCCTGATCAGAGAGTTGGGCCCGCTCTTCTCATCAGGTGTTGCGTCTTTGTGTGTGTGTAAATTAATATTTTATGCTTATTGTTGCTGCTCTTTCCTATTTATGATTATTGCTGAATTCTTTAGTTAGTTTAATCCCACAACCATGTTTTTAATCTTAAATGACGAACCCTTGGTCAAAATGGATTATGTGTTTTCCCCTGCATATACCTTGCACGCTGCCTTGAAAGGATACGCACCCAGATTGATAAATTAATGTCAGAATAGGGTGAATAAATCGTTCATACCTGGACACCAACAAGAGGCATGGGTAAGCTCAAGAAGGAGGTATTTATTCTTCCACTATCACCAATACCCACTCTCTCATCTCATACTGCACTGAGAGGAAATGTTGTAATATTGGAGAATCACACCATCATGGGGCAAGGAGACCATTCCTTGGCTATGGAGACTGAGAAGATGATCTCACTTGGAGAGAAATATTCCATACATGATAGAATATGGTGGCTATAAATGCATGATTTGATTAAACTAAGGAGGATTTGGATAGATGATAGCCCCCCATGGGAGACTAACTTTGAAAAGCATCAACCTTTACTGGAGCATGTGCATAAGCAAGAAGGGCAACAGGGAGGGAATAAAAACCTTCCATCATATACCTTTGGCATGAGAGATGTCATGGAGGAGAATAGCCATATGACAGACATTCTTTTTTATAGATCATCAGTGTTGTCACTATGGGATATTGATACATATTGGAAATCCCAACCGTTGGTGGATTATTCCATGCATGATACTTGACGACCAGCTACATGAAGAGGGATATTTATTCCAATAAGGAGACACTACTATCATGGTAGGATATTCTTATCTAGAGCCTCCAAGATCAAGGAGAAGTTACTACAAAGGGCTTATGAAGTGTTCTTTTTCAGCCACACATATTCCATGAGATTCTACAACATTATCATGAGAAGATACAATTGGAAGGGCTTTGAAGGATAACTATATCAGAATTTTCAAAGATGCATGTACTATGTGGAGATGGGACAGCAACATAACTCGATAAATGAGTTAATTCTGCCACCTCTTTCTCCTTTTGAGAGAAGAGGTGCATCTATGCACCACTCCATTTGTTTGAGGAGGAATTTTGGTGAAAGATATGCTTGTGTACCTAATGCTTTATTTGATGAAAATATGCATTATTTTACTATGTTTATGCAGGCCATAACTCCAAGAAGGAGTACTATACCATATAAACTTCATGGCCAACTTTGGGCAACAAAAGTTTCTGAACATGGCCGCTCCCTTGGAGGACAAAGGGAGATGATTTTGTATCACTGTGGGTGCATTCCAAAAGCACCAAACATATCTCACACTTTCAGCCATGGTGAGATGACTTGGACAGAAAGTAAGTGGCGGGGAAACAACTTACCACACCATGATCTAATTTGGTCAGGAGATTTACAGCGCTGGTTCCACATGTGGGACTATGACCCACCTCCATATGAAAAAAATTTTGTTTGTATGTATTTGATTTTTATCCCATACATTGATGATGTACTTGTAATTTTTATGGGAATGTATGGAGGGAGGATGGGAAGTATGAATGTGCCTTATGGGATGGAGATTATCCATGTTCACTATGCTACATGTTTTAGGGAGAACATTGGGAAAACCATGTTTGTTTCATTCGAACCATTGTCTCCTTATGGGATGGATGATTTGCATCTCATGAGAACTTTGGAGTAGAAATTCATGGAGGGATGGATTGGTGAACACTTAGCTTATGAGGGAATCTTGTCACATGCTGGTGTCACCAATGAAGGAGGAGAAGAGTTGTAGCACTCACCTTGTCAGTTGCTTGAGGACAAGCAACATTTGGGAAGGGAGGACTGTAATATTCCCAATTAGTCATGAGCTAATTTGAATATTCAATTTTGTTTTATTGCGTTGTTTAAAGAATAAGAGGGAAAAGGAGGTCCATATTTCTCCTTAATAATGAATAAATTAATTCCAAATGTGAAAGAGACAAATCTTGTCAGCTTAATTGAAGCACCCTTGGTGTGAAAGGGGATGGATCACTTTGACTGGGTCAACCTTGACCAAATCAACAGCGCTGTCATGGAGGAGTGGCCATTAATGAGGGACAACGCAGTTTTAGATGGATATGTTTTGTGTGAATGTAGTGATACTTTTGGATGGGGCTTAGGGTTTGCAAGCTCATATTCTATTTAAGGAAGAGGATGGAATCCATATGAAGGTGGTTGATGTATATGATATTTCTGAATATATGGTCTGTTTAGACATATATCTTTCTCTTGTTGTTTAGCTGAGATAGAGTGCTTTTTAGCACAGAGTGTTCTTGATCGGAAATCCCACCTATTCCATTGAGGAGATCTTGGAGGAGTCTTGCACTACATTGTCCACTATCTAGCTTAAGGCCAAGCTTCTTCTTTCAACTACAACACAAATCCTGTTGAGGGTTTGGTTTTTTTGCAAGCTGCAGCAAGTGGAGACTAGATCTCTAGATCTAGGACATTTCATTGCTCATTTTCAGCAAATGAGGTTTCTACTCCATTGAGAGGACAATATTGGAGGGCTTTGAGCTCATTTTTTAGATCTTGGCATCATTCCAACCTTATTTTTATCCCTACAGCACTGTTTACTAACAGATCTATGTTATTTCTGTAGGAGGAGTTGCAGGGTGGTTTGGCACACCATTTGGAGATTTGATTTTCTAGTGATGGGGATCTGCCCTTCACTTTTAAGATCTGTTGGAGGAGGCTATTTTATTGATCATATCATATTAGACACACTTTCTAGATCTATATTTTTCAATAGATCTACAGTCTTAGATCTCAGATCTACAACTTGTACTTGGTGTTTTGTTGAAAACCCTTGAGTGTTTCTTTAGAGGAGCTTGTATAGTGCATGGATCTGATATAGATCTAAATTTTGGAGCACATATCATCTCTAGATCTGATGTATAAGCATTTCCTATAGCAGAGCCAATAAAATAACGTTGTAAGGGTTTTCCATGTTTTATATATGGCAGCAGCACCTCATATTGAGGCATTTTATTCATTGGAGGCTTGTTTTTCTTGTTATGCATCTTATGGGCCATTTATGACACATATTTTTCTACTGTAATAACATATGAAAGGTATCCATATTTTCCTCTTGCTTTATAAATGATGATCTGAATTTTTTTTCCAACATTTTGCACTATATTCCTGCTTTTCCCATTTGGGAATATTACAATGATATCAGAGCATCATCTTGGAACAGCCTGTGCATTCTAAAAGCCAATATGTCATATGAAGAAGGATATCATCTTAATAAGAGAGAGAATAGGTATCAAAAGAGAAGTCACAGAATATTTTATTATAAAAATGACCAAGAATACAAGGGTAAAACCCCTTTATCAGGAGGTGAATATGAAGAGAAGGATTTCCCTAAGATCCTTCTTAGCGCCATGCAAGACATCGCTAGAGATATAAAAGAGATGAGGATGGATAGATTAAAGGAATCCCCTAAAGTGTTTCATCATGGAGAAGGCTTTGGCATTTCTCACTACTGGAATGATCAACCAGTGCATCAACCACAAGTTTCCCAATGCTCTACCATGCCTACATTTTTGGCTGTGGGAAATGAAGGGTTTCAGGGAGGGAGTGGATCACTTTGAAAGACAGTGCAGTGTGAAAGAGGGAGATATCATTTGGTGGAGGAAACCCTAATGTGTGGGGGCCAAGGCAAGAAGGCTTTCATTTTTATAAAGGGAGGACAAGGCAGCCATAGAGGGATATGTTATTGGGTATATAATTTGGTCTGCATGACTATTTTCTTTCTTCAGTTGTTTAACTGAGATTGTTGTGTTGCTTAGCACAAGGGATTTCCTATTTAGGAATCCTTCTCCCTTCTTAAGAGGCCTCTTGAGGGATTATACTTCATTTCTCCACATTCAGGCTCAAGGCCAAGCCACCTCCTTCAGCTACAGCGTTATTTCTGTAGTAGGAAACGTTGTGTTGCAGGGTGTTGTAGTGGAGGGTTCCACAACACCACTTTTAGAGCTTATTTATCAAATGAGGGAGCTTCTATTCCTCTGGGAGATCTATGAGAAAGATCTAGGAGCTGATTTCATATCTTTGGCATCAGGCCAAGCACTTCCCATCTCCTACAGCTCAATCCATCTCCATGACTGTGTTATTTCTTAGTGTATTTGTAGTAGGGGTTTGTACCACTATTTTGGAGGGTGAGACCTTCAGTGATTGGATCATACTTTCACCTGAGAGATCCATTGGATTAGATTCATTCATCATATGTAGCATCTTCATCCATCTTCATCCATTTCTTAAGTTGCAGCTGCTACTCAGTTTGGGACTGCAACTCCGGCATTTTGGCCATCTTGTATATTTCAGCCAATCCTTTTAGTATTGAATTCAGATTGTTTTCATGGGTTTAGAGCTTGTCTGCCCATCTTATTTGAGCCACACATCTATAAATCCATGTATTGACATTCATTTTGTAGCAGTGCCTCCTATAAACTACGCAGTCCTAGGCTTGGGCTTTCTTCATGTAGCAGTGTTCTCCATATTTCCATGTACATGTTTCTTGAGGCTGCTTTTGCCTATCTTGAGTAGCTCTTTCCTCAAGATTTTGTATACCTTATGCTTCTATGATATAATATGATGGCTATTTAGATCTTCTGGCATTTTATGTGTTAATGTATCACTTCTACTCCATTATTGTGTTTAAATATTGCTTGATTTCCAATTTGGGAATATTATAAGATATTCCTAACATTGTAAATTTTCCCTATTTTGGGGATATTACAAAGTTCATCCAAGTGCACTGCCAAATCTTGGGTAGAAAAACTTGAAATATACTTTCAGTTCAACAAGGTTCCAGAAATGGAAGCCATTAATATTACAGTGCTGCACCTTGAAGGTGAAGCACATGACTGGTGGTTCCATGGCTTGTCTACATTGGGTCATGCCAATGTAACTACTTATTTTCAGTTCACTATAAGGTTGGTGGAAATATTTGATAGAAGATATCCTGAAGCACCATTCATGAGCCTTGCAAAGTTGAAACAATCAGGTAATGCAGAAACTTACATCTCTGAATTTTTAAGAGTTTCTGTTATGGTTCCTGAATTGTCTGCAGCAAGAAGGGTGTACATGTTCATTGATGGTTTATATGAACCTCTTCATGGTTTGGTTAATTATACCAAGACCACTACCCTACATGATGCCATTGAAAGGGCTAGAGACCTTCAGGATGCCTTACCAAAAGCAAAGGCAACATTTCATCGTAAGCCCTCTTTTCCATCAAAAGGAAAAGAACAAAAGGTTGCTCCTTCAAAAGGGATTCAACATAAAAAGCTTCTTGATGATGATGTCTGGAAATATATAAGAAGAAGGAATCTTTGCTTCACTTTCCAAGAATCATGGGCAACTAAACATAGATGTGCAACTAGAAAAGCACATTACATAGAGGTCTTCTCAAATGATGAGGAGGAAGAAGAAGAAGAAAAAAGGAGGGGTCACAGTGTTGGCATAGCAGGAGATGATCCACCACCACCTAGAGGTGAGGATGGAGCAATTGCTCCAATTAGTGGCACTCTTGCATCCTTAAGATTGATACCCAGTTATCATGAAACTTCCACACAAGAAACAAAGATGAATTTGCATAGTGGAAGCAGGGATTTGATGATCCCATATATTATGCACATGAGAATGATCCATGAGACATCATTATCTTGTGGTAAACCCCATGGGAGACCACCTGATTCATATTTGGTGAAATATGTTTCACATCTTGGTGCTCCTTTCATAGATCCAGGAAGGATGTGAGAATTAAAAGACCAAAATATAGTGTTTAGAGGCATGGGTAAGCTCAAGAATGATGGAGATATTCTTCCACTATCACCAATACCCACTCTCTCATCTCATACTGCACTGAGAGGAAATGCTATAATATTGGAGGATGACACCATCATGGGGAAAGGAGACCATTCCTTGGCTATGGAGATTGAGAAGATGATCTCACTTGGAGAGTAATATACCATACATGATAGAATATGGTGGCCATACATGCATGCTTTGATTAAACCAAGAAGGTTTTGGATAGATGATAGCCCCACATGGGAGACTAACTTTCAAAAGCCTCAACCTTTACTGGAGCATGTGCATATGCAACAAGGGAAGCAAGGAGGGAATATAAACATTGCATCATATACCTTTGGCATGAGAGATGTCAAGGAGGAGAACAACCATATGATAGACATTCTTTTTGATAGATCATCAGCGCTGTCACCATGGGATATTGATCCATATTTTAAATCCCAACTGTTGGTGGATTATTCCAAGGATCTTCACACATGCATGATACTTGATGACCAGCTACATGAAGAGGCCTATTCAGTCCAAGAAGGAGTCATCTACTATCATGGTAGTGTCTTCTTATCTATAGCCTCCATGCTCAAGGAGAAGTTACTACAAAGGGATTTTGAAGAGTTCTTTTTCAACCACACATATTCCATGAGATTCTACAACATTATCATGAGAAGCTACACTTGGAAGGTCTTTGAAGGAGAACTATATCATCATTTTCAAAGATGCATGTACTATGTGGAGTTGGGATAGTAGCATAACTCGATAAAGGAGTTAATTCAGCCACTTCTTTCTCCTTTTGAGAGAAGAGATGCATCTATGCACCACTCCATTTGTTTGAGGAGGAATTTTGGTGAAAGATATGCTTGTGTACCTAATGTTTTATATGATGAACATATGCATCCTTTTACTATGTTTATGCAGGCCATAACTCCAAGAAGGAGTACTATACCATATAAACTTCATGGCCAACTTTGGGCCACAAACGTTTCTCAACATGGCCACTCCCTTGGAGGACAAAGGGAGATGATTTTGTATCACTGTGGGCGCATTCCAAAAGCACCAAACATATCTCACACTTTCATCCATGGTGAGATGACTTGGACAGCAAGTAAGTGGTGGGGAAACCACTTACCACATCATGATCTGATGCATTCAGGACATTTACTACTTGGTTCCACATGTGGGACTATGACCCACCTCCATATGCACAAATTTTTGTTTGTATGTATTTGGATTTGATCCCATACATTGATGATGTACTTGTCCTTTTTATGGGAATGTATGGAGGGAGGATGGGAAGTATGTATGTGCCCTATGGGATGGAGATTCTCCATGTTCAATATGCTACATGTTTCAGGGAGAACATTGGGCAAAACATGTGTGTTTCATTTGAACTATTGTCTCCTTATGGGATGGATTATTTGCATCTCATGTGAACTTTGGAGGAGCAATTCATGGAGGGATGGATTGGTAAACACTTAGCTTATGAGGGAAGCTTGTCACATGTTTGTGCCACTAATGGAGGAGGAGAAGAGTTGCAGCACTCACATTGTTATTTTCTTGAGGACAAGCAACATTTGGGAAGGGAGGACTGTAATATTCCCAATTAGTCATGAGCTAATTGGAATATTAAATTTTTTTTTATTGCTCTGTTTAAAGAATAAGAGGGAAAAGGAGGTCCATATTTCTCCTTAATAATGAATAAATCAATGCCAAAAGTGAAAAAGACAAATCTTGGCAGCTTAATTGAAGAAACCTTGGTGTGAAAGGGCCTGGATCACTTTGACTGGGTCAACCTTGACCAAATCAACAGCGCTGTCATAGAGGAGTGGCCATCAATGAGAGACAGCGCAGTTTTAGATGAAGATGTTTTGTGTGAATGTAGTGATATTTTTGGATGGGGCTTAGGGTTTGCAAGCTCATATTATATTTAAGGAAGTGGATGGTAGCCATATGAAGGTGGTTGATGTATATGATATTTTTTAATATATGTTATGTTTAGACATATATCTTTCTCTTGATGTTTAGTTGAGATTGAGTGTTGTTTAGAATAGGGTGTTCCTGATCAGGAATCCCGTCACTTCCATTCAAGAGCTCTTAGAGGAGTCTTGCACTAAATTTTCCACTTTCTAGCTTAAATCCAAGCTTCTTCTTTCAACTACAGCGCAGATCCTATTGAGGTTTTGGTTGTTTTTGCAAGTTGTAGCAAGTGGAGACTAGATCACTAGATCTAGGCCATTTCATTGCTCATTTTCAATGGAGGAGGTTTCTACTTCATTGGAAGGACAATATTGGAGGTATTTGAGCTCATTTTCATATCTTGGCATCAGGCCAACCTTATTTTTATTCCTACAGCGCAATTTACTTCTAGATCTGCGTTATTTTTGTAGGAGTAGCTGTAGGGTGGTTTGGCACACCACTTGGAGAGATGATTTTCTACTGATGGGGATATGCCCTTAACTTTGAATATATATTGGAGGAGGATATTTTATTTATCATATCATATCAGCCACACTTTCCATATCTGTATTGTTCAGCAGATCTGCAGCCTTAGATCTCAAATCTACAACTTGTACTTGGTGTTTTACTGAAAAACCTTGAGGGGTACTTTAGAGGAGATTGTATAGTGCAAGGATCTAATATAGATATACATTTTGGAGCACATATAAGCTCTATATATGATGTAAAATCATTTTATATAGTAGAGCCAACAAAATAACGTTGTAAGGGTTTTCTAGCTTTTATATATGGTTGTAGCACCTCATGTTGAGGCATTTTATTCATTGGAGGTTTGTTTTTCTTGTTATGAATCTTATGGGCCATTTCTTACACATATTTTTCTGCTGTAATAACATATGAAAGGTCTCCATATTGGCCTCTTTCTTTATAAATAATGATCTGCAATTTTGTTCCTACATTTTGCACTATATTCTTGCTTTACCCATTTGGGAATATTACAAAACCTGTAGCAGCCTTTTTGCCTATAAAGTCAATTTTTGTTTGATTCAAGGAGGGGGATTCATGGTGGTGATGTGGCATGACTTGATTGACATCATGGAAAAACAAAGGAGTGAAGTTAATGGGTGCAGAAGCTACTTTTTCAATGCTACCAAAACTCGCTACGAAACTATCTTGTTTTCGTAGCGAGCCATTTTTGAAGGTTTTTGAGCAACTTAAAGGAATTTTTTAGCTAGATGGAGTCCTCCAGCATGTCAAGGGAGCTTATCAACATATACTTATGAATATAAGGGAGTGTTATTAAGACAGGTCATTAACCAAATCACCTTTGAACATAAGGCTCATGCATTCCTAAAAAGTAGGGCAATGCTCTATAGATCTAGGAGGGTTTTTAATATGTAAAGTGTTGATGAACTCTATCATGGATTTTTCAAGCATGTGATACTTGATTTATAACCATCATGCAACTATTTAAAAGATAAGGCAGATTTATGCAATAAATAGGAGTTAGAGACCTATTAGGAGATGTTTTCTTTAAGGTATAGCTATCAGTTTTCTGTTAGAAGTTATGTATTTCAGTTATGAAACGTGTCATAGGAGAATTCGATGTTCTAGCCACTAGGCAGATCATCCTTGTTGTAAATAATTTCTATTTAAATAAAAAGCATCAAAGTAGGAAGGGTTTGGAGAACATTTGCACCAAACTGATGCTTTATGTATTTGATCTATATCAGTAATACACAGTGATATTCTTCTTGACAGACATGCGATTCTCATGAGGTTTTTAATTCTTATTGATATATATCTTCATTTTTTACCACTTGCAGTAGATTTTATCTCTATTACTTAGAATTCATAACTCTATCCTCTGACTTCCTTTAGTGATGAAATGATTGTGTTTTCCTATGTTTTATGTGTGAGTTTCTTTTGTTAAAGACCTATATATGCCTCAGCTTCCATGTTTAAGAACCTTTGTCACTGAAAATACTTATTTTTGAATCCATAAGCCCAATGGTATCAAGCTTGCATTATTTTCAACCTACAATCATAAAAAACAAGCCACAATTTCCATAGAGTTAGCCATCGAGTACTATCATTATCCAATATCATAAAATCCCCTTGAGAGAGCCCTCTCAAACAGAAGAGGCTAAGATTCAGTTAGAATTGGTTTGAAACAGTTACACTGAGTTGTTTGATAAGTAGCCAAGCAAGTACAATTTTGTGATAACATTTTGGTGCATCTGCCAGGAGTCTGAAGATACATTTCCTGAAGTTTTGAAGCTGAACTCTTGAAGGTAGCAGGAGCTCAGAATCTCTTCGTGGCCGCAACTACCTTGGTGAATTGGAAGGAAATTATCCTAATAGTTATCACTTATAAATTTTTGAAACATTACTTGACATGGTCATTCAAGTAATTTATCAAAGGTCTCAAGTTGGTATAGGAAATTTCATTTTTATCATATTTAACCTATCCTAAGTTTCAAGGCCACCTCCATTTCATCTCAATCCACCTCCATTCATGTCATGTCATGTCCCATCAGTCATCATTTTCTAACATATTTCATTTCCCAAGATTTTAAATTCAAAAAAGACACTTTAGCTAGTTTTTCCTCTTTTCGTAGCATTTTACACTGTAAAATATAGTTTTCGCTACGAAACTGCTTAATAGTTTCATAGAGAAACTGTCAGAAAATGAACTAGCCACGCTACAAAAAATATTTTTTTGGTTTTTTTGGTCAAATCAGATGCAAGGTGTCATCTCATGATTAGAGGATTTAGGTTGGATGTAATTTGAGTTAGTTAGGTTTATTTCAAAGGTACAAGGTCATGCCTGAGGTCATTATTACCGTTTTTAGCATGCATGAGTCATGATTAGGGGATGATTTGTCATTGAAACCATAAAACATTACCCAATTGAGTCTTTTTGCCATTCTCTGCTTTATCCTTGCATGTCATTTATTTTTTGGAGAGCTGCTTCACCGACCCAAGCTGGTTGCTGGAATTTTCAAAGGTTGCAGGTGTCACTAATCAAGAGAGGCTAAGAAGATATAAATTCACCATGGATGCTAGAAAGAAGACTATCAAACGTGGTCACTACCTTAGGTATGAGCCCATGGACATGAATTTGTTAAATGAAGACCCAACTGCATTGGAAGTGTTCAGAAGAACAGGTTGCTTGCAATTCTGTCAAAGATTGCAAGGATGCCATTTGCAGGTTTCAAAGGAGTTTGCTAATAGTTTTACTGGGACAACTTCAAAGGTGGGAATGCTAAACCTCACAGTGACACCAGACAACATTTCAATAGCGACAGGAATCCCTAGAGGAGGGGAACAATGGTTTAAAGGCATCAATTTCACCATGCAGGACTACAAAGAATTTATCTAGACAAATCATAGTGAAATTGATCTCACAAATGCTATCCCAAGGAGCTCCATGAAGGACAACTACACAAAGTTGTTGATGATCATTCAGAAGTAATTCACCTATAAAGGAAGGTTTCACATGGTCTACTCCTACCACCTTAGGCTTCTGCTGCATTTTGTGGGTAATAGGTCTCTTGACTTGCCCTTTTATTTATATGGAAGTCTAACTAAAATAACAGATAATGTCCAAGTTAAAAAAGAAGGAAATGAAACTTCTCTTTTTCACCATGGTTTGATCATTTTTTTGGTTTTAGAGGAGTTAAAGAGATCAGGCAGAGATTGGACATCATTTCTATTCATAATTGGTTTTAAAGTAGATTTTGTCACTCCTAAAAGAGTTCCCAACCCTAGAGATATTCCATCACCTTCAGTGGTAGAGCAGTTAGAACCAGTTTGCATGGAGACAGAGCCTTTGCAGAAAATTGACACACCCAAAGCTACACCTGCAAAACAATTGCCAACAGTTAGTAAACATAGCAGCAAGAGAGTTACTAGGAGCCAAACAGTGGTTAAGGGTAACTCAGAGGACATCTTGCATGCCCTTGATATTAAAGAAACTCCCATTTTCCAATTTGAAGATGTTGAAGAGGGGGGAAGGAAGCTTAAGAAAGGAAAAATAACTAAAAATTTGGAGTTTGCAGGTGATGATGTTGGATTCATGTTTCAACCTAGAAAACCAATGACTAGGCATGCAAGAAAGGTTATGGAAATCAAAAAAGAGGTTTATAAAGTTAGTGAAAATACTCAGCCACCACCAAGCATTATAGACCTCTCCTTACCTACAAAAGAAGATCTGGTCATCAAACAAAAGAAGGGCAAAGAGAAAATAATTGAAAAGAAAGAAGTTGAAACCCTTCAGGAATAGTTGAAAGAGGCAAGGGAAAAGATATCAGTATTGAAGAAAGAGGCAAAGAAGCATAGAGCTGAAAGGGTTCAGTTTGAACAAATGAGAAAGACATGGGAAGATCAAGTCACAAGTGTCTCAAAGACCTTGGACAATACAAAAAAACTGATAAAGTGGACTCAGCCACTAAGAGGAGAGGTCAAGCACATAAAAAATAAAAACCTTCACTTGCAATCCAAGAACAGGGCATTGAAGGATCAAGTGAAAGACCTAGAGCAACAATTGGAACTGATTCATGAAGTGCTGAAAAGGAAAGGTTTGAAGATGACAGTGGTTGAGGAACCAATTGCTCAATTAATTGTTAATAAGGAGGAGACACCACAAGAGTGATAAGGTAAGGTGTAATATGCCTTAGGAAGCCCACAACATGCAGAAAATCAAATTTTTACAGTAGGAGATCAATTTTTGAAGACTATTTTGAAAGGGGAAATTTTTGGGTTTTAACACGGTTTCGTAGTGTTCCTCAGTCTTGAAGCCAGGAATACGCCATGAAAAAACCTGTAGCAACATTTTTGCCTGTAAAGCCAGTTTTTGTTTGATTCGAGGAGGGGGATTCATGGTGGTGATGTGGCATGACTTGATTGACATCATGGAACAGTAAAGAAGCGAAGTTAATGGGTGAAGAATGTAATATCCCAAAAGGGGGAATGCAGTAATACTCAAACACAATATGAGAACTACAGCAAGATAAAAAATAAATCTAAAGACAACAACAAAATATACAAAGAAGCTAAGCCATTTTATTATATAGGAGGTGAATATCAAGTACAATAGTGCTAAAAAAAAGGAATGCACTCTAGCCACAAGATGTCTGAAATACACTAAAGAAACCAAGCACTAGAAATGTTGTGTTTCTACTTCTGCTGCAGCTGGAAACTACTACTACTGAGGAGAAGATCCATGTGTATAAGGTTGTTAGATTTCTCAGAATTATCCATGCTTTTAACCACATATTCTACTCAAAAAACCCAGAAACACCCATAAATGGTTTGGCTAGATTTTAACTTTGGATTTTCGGCCCTTTTTAGGTTGCACACTGCACCCCTGCTGGCATAAACTGTGTTGTCAAGGATTGAGAGGCCTTCTTCCTGCTTAAATATGCTACAATAAACTCCAAGCTAATGGGAATAATAATGGCAAGGTGAGCGGATGATCCCCCACAAGATTACTAGCTGAAATGCTATCAACTTCCTTCCTCCTTTTGGATCTACAAAATGGACAGCGTAATTCCTGAAGGTATTACTACTACTAGGAGGTAAATAATTTTTTTCCTGATGCCAGATCTGAAGTGAAGCTCTGGGAATGCCGATATTTAAGCCTAAGGTGGTAGGAATAAACCTTCACTAGTTCCCTAGCTGAAATACTGAAGACAACCTCCACCTTCCAAACTGATCTTCAGAAATCTGCAATTTCTGAGTATGAATGTTCTACAAAAAGTAGGAAAAGATATATGGCACCAATGCCTGATGTAGAATGAAGTACAATAATATTTCCATAGCTACTCTAAGAAATAGGTGGGATTCGCGACCAGGAACACCCTATGCTAAACAACACTTGCAATCTCTGCTAAACATCCCAAGAAAGCAATGGAATGTCACATGACAATTCCAAATATAAAAATATCCTCAACATCAATAGACTCAAGCATGTTCTCATCCTTGCCTTTATCTTCTTTATATAATTTTTGAGCCTTCCCATGCCTTGGCCCCCATCTAGACTGCGTTGTGCATGTGGACAAGATCCTCCATGTTTGACTGCATTGTTTGACCAAGTCACCATCATGTCTAGGTGCAATGTACACCCTCTCCATCATGTGTGCATTAATTGAACAACTTCCTCCATCATCTTATCATGAATGCTTCATGATATTCTGTTTGACATCTTCAAGATCCTAGTTGACTGTATCAACCTCCATGATCTTCTGTTTGATCTCTTCAAGATCTTATTTAACTATGTCAACCTCCATGATCTATCTCATTAATGAGACATGATCTCCAATTTCATTCACATTAGTAGTTGCTCAACTACCTCATTATGTAGATATAGGTTTAATTAATCCACATTCACAAACAAAAAGTGGATATTTATTCATATTGAGGATTATGGGTCCCTCCACCCTTTTATTTACTTAATTCATTAAGAAAGTTAAGAACTCTAATATTCCAAATATCAGGTGAAAATTTGGGAATATTACAAAGAAGCTACTTTTTCAACGCTACCAAAACTCGCTACGAAATTGTCATGTTTTCGTAGCGAGCCATTTTTGAAGGTTTTTGAGCATCTTAAAGGCATTTTTTGGCCAGCTGGAGTCCTCCATCATTTCAAGGGATCTTATCAGCAGATACTTATGACTCGAAGGGAGTGTTATGAAGACAGGTCATCAGCCAAAGCAGCTTTGAAGATAAGGATCATGCATTCCTAAAAATTAGGGTAATGCTCCATAAATCTAGGAGGGTTTTTAATATGTAAAGTGGTGATGAACTCTGTCATGGCCTTTTTGAGCATGTGATACTTAATTTTTAAGCATCATGTAATTGTTTCAAAAATAAGGTAGAGTTATGTAATCAGTAGGAGTTAGAATCCTATTAGGAGATGTTTGCTTTAAGGTATAGTCGTCGGTTTTCTATTAGAAGTTATGTATTTCAGTTATGAAAGGTGTCATAGGAGAATTCTATGATCTAGCCACAAGGCCGATCATCCTTGTTGTAAAGAATGTCTATTTAAAGACAAAGCATCGAAGTAGGAATGGGTTGGAGAACATTTGCACTAAACTGCTGCTTTATGTATTTGATCTATATCAGTAATAAAAAGTGATATTCTTCTTGACAGACCTGAGATTATCATGAGGTTTATAATTTCTTATTTATCTATATCTTCATGTTTTATCACTTGCAGTAAATTTCATCTCTATTACTCAGAATTCATAACTATGCTTTTACTTCCTTTAGTGATTAAATGACTGTGTTTTCCTATGTTTTATGTGTGATTTTATTTTTTTAAAGACCTCTATTTGCTTCATATTCCATGTTTAAGAAACGTCGTCACTAAAAATATTGATTGTTGACTCCATAAGCCCAATGGTAGCAAACTTTCATTCTTTTCAACCTACAATCATAAAAAACAAGCTACAATTTCCATAGAGTTAGCCATCTAGTACTATCATTATCCAATATCATAAAATCCCCTTGAGGGGGCCCTCTCAAAATAAAGAGGCTAAGATTCAGTTAGAAGTGGTTTGAAATAATTACACTGAGTTTTTTGATAAGCAGCCAATCAAGTACAATTTTGTGATAACACAAGGAAAGCTTGTGGGTTGGAAACCTCAATGGAGGCAGCTCACTTGCTTAAAAGAAAAAGAGAAAAAATAATAAAAGGTAATAAAGATCCATGGGTGAAAACCTCTATGAGGCACCCAAGGAAATTTTGTGGGTTGAAAACCTCTATGGATGCAACCCACTTTCTTAAAAACAAAAAAAACAAAAAATTACATTTGCATCTCTGTGTTTTCTATGTTTGTTGTTTTGCAAGTTATTAATGGTTTCTGGAAACACATAGAATCATTCATCTTCTCTCCCCTTCTATTTTACCATCCATACCATCATTCACTCCATTCATTTCCATAACTCCTTCCATCATCTCCATACACCATATTCCTCCATTCCGGAGCACGATGTAGCAAAATAAAGCAAGACACAAACTGCTACAAACATCAGGAAGTTCCTTCAAAAAAAAAGTTGTTCACAAACTCAAATAAAAACAAGGAGGAGTTGATAAACAAGACCTCGGGAAAGACAGGAGTGCCACCCATGGCATCTGGAGCACCCCCACACAACTTATACAATGGGAATAAACAACAAGAAAGATCAGCATCTCACTTAGAGAGTTTCCCATTCAGCAAGCTGCTCACTCAGAAAATGGGAAAACAAGGAAGAACGCAACATATAAGAGGCTTTTCTCCAAATTCCATCTCCTGCAAATGCCTTGAAAACAATAGGTAAACTCATGTATAGCTTCTCACCCCTCGCTTGCATCCATAATAACCAGAAATAATTAAATTTGCAGACTTAGAGTTTAAGGGGCAGAAAGGCATCCAGTTAGCTTGGCCACCATCGTGAAGTATGACTCGGGAGAACTACAAAGTTACACCACCCAGGCATGCAAAAGAAAAAATTTAAATCAAGTGGATTAGAGGAGATTGAGGAGAGGAAACACGTATTCCATCATGAATTAATAGAGAGAAGGAAACAACGGTCTCTAATGAAAACTGGAACTGAGGCCAAGTTACATAAGCACTCCAAGATTAGTTGCGCAATCTAATAAAAAGAGATCTCGTCTCATCCAAACCAGTAAATTGAGAATTTTTTAGGGAAAGAGACTAAAGGGAGCCCGCAGCACAACAATATTGAGAGTGGGTTGCATATTTGAACAACGTGCAGTAATAGCAGTAGTCGAATAACATCACCAGTAGTCGAGCTAGCTTCCAAAGTATACCGCATATCAGACACAGTAGCAAGGGACCAAAGGAATCTTTTCTCCTAGCCTTAGAGAAGAAAGCGAATAAGGAGAAGAAGAGCCAGAAGAAGAACCATAAGAGGAAAAAGAGGAAGAAATGGAAATATAGACAAAATTCATAGAGGTAGAAGAAAGTTAGCAAGACACAGACTCACAGCAAAACACCACATCCCCTCAAGACAAAGAGGTAGTTTCTACCTTAGCTCCTATGAGCACAAAGAGAAAAAGGAAGACCTCTATGTACTTCAGAGCTGACAAAAGTTAGAGGATAAGTCAGAGAGAGACAGAAAATCCTCACACAATCCCGAGTATCATTAAAGAATCACCAAGGGAGGAGGAAACAATCAAAGAAACAGTTCTAAAGGAGCAGTTACAAAAGGCACAGGCAGAGAATGTAGCACTGAAGGAGAAATTGCAACAAAAAAGGGCAGCAAGTAGCCAGCATGGCAGACTTATTCATAGAAGCCCTTCAGCACAGATTCCCTTTTGACTCATATTTTGTGTACCTCAAGGAGCAATGGATCCTATTTCAAATAAAAAATCTAGCCTCCCATGGATCCCTACCTTTCCAATATTGTAGGAAATTCATGGATTTCTACAAGCAAGCTAACATGGTTGATCAAGAAAATATGGTAGAGTTTTATGTGCATAACCTTGTGCTGACAAATCTGGACACTTGGGAATCCAATCCTATAATGGGGAATATGCAGTTTATGGCTTTAGTATCTTGGATGATGAATGAGGACACTACGGCAAAAGAGATATTGTGGGTTATAAGAAGAAGAAATAGAGAACCCTTACATACAAGACCAGAATTGTTCAGCCCAAGAGGAGTCATCCTTAACCATCGCAAGATTGAAAGGGACCCTGCACTAGTTGAAAGCTATATTCAGACTCAAACACAGGTAATAGGCCACTTTGATGATGTTTCTAGGCCGATAGAAGATGAGTGCATTATGGCCATCCAGAGGAGATGGAACCTTCTTCCTCACAACCTCAAGAACAAGGAGTACCATACTCTAGAAAGAATGAGGGTGTTGGGTACCGGATTTGTATACTTTTCTCTCCCATTTTCACCCACCTTTCTATCTCTTTGCATCATTAATTATTCTAAAATACATGAGGTAAACCCCCTTCCACTATCTTACATGGAATATTTGATTAATGAAGTAATAGTCATGGAGGTTTTACCTTTGTGAACATTAACTTCGATATTTTTATAGATTTTGTAAAAGAAAAGGGATTATAGTTGTGAACCATAGAGCAACTCCTAATTTCCAGCGCTATCTTTACCTGTTGCTACAGTGCAACATACTCTGTTTTACCCCAACAATATTTCAAGCTTTTTCATGGTCTCCTTTTGGCAACTAGGTTGTTGTTGTAACAAATTGTATAATTGTAGATATTTAGTTGTTAAAGCAAATCTACGATTTCCTGAACAGTTGTATAAAGAGGGCCTTCAGGCTGTGAATCGGGGTTAAGCAAGAATATACATATTTTGTAACATAATTATTTTTCCAATTAATTGAATGCACAATATTTTTTTGTTTCACCTGTAAGTTGTGATTTTACCGCAGCCCTAATCAGCAAGTTGGGCCCACTCTTATGATAAGGTGCTACGTTATCTTTCTTTTGTTGATGTTACATTTTGGTTTGGTTTTGTAACTGTTGTTTCGGTATAACTCTGCAATTGTTGTGAATACCTTTTCAATTCTGTAATCCATTGTAATTGTTGTTACAGTAGTTTTTTTTTTCATTATTTAAAGCCTGTGATTCAATAGCAGGTTATGTGATTGCTCTTACATATATAGTGTGCGTTAGTCTTGAAATAACTAATGCCCCCGGGTTGATAATTTATGTGGGAAAAGGGTTTGAATATATTTTCACATCTGGACACCAACATTTTGACGTCGTTGTCGAGAAACGATAACAACGTGCAAGAACACGATCTACAATTGATCTAAGGGTCGATCTCTCATCTTAGGGAGGGAATTTATTGCTCTACTTCAGGTCCTGAGCGTAGTGCTCTGTCTTTTTCTGCTTTTTATTATTTTCTTTAGAATTTATCTCTCGTCTTGGGGAGGGCATCCATTACCCTGCTCTAAGTCCTAAGCATAGTGTGCTGATTTTCCTTGCTTTGATTTTTCATTAAGACCGATCTCTCATCTTAGGGAGGGTATTTGCTACCCTACTCTAAGTCCTGAGCATAGTTTTCAGCTTTTCTGCTTTTTTATTTTTTTCTGAAAAGGGCCAACTTCTTGTCCTAGGGAGGGTATTTGATTACCCTACTTCAGGTCCTGAAATTTGATTTTATTTTTAGTTTATTTGATTTCCTGTTTGAACCTACTCTCTTGTCCCGGGGAGGAAGCTATCTGGCCTACTCCAGGTCCTGAGCGCTTTTTTTTTTGATGAATTATTCTCACCAATTGTATCAACAAATATCTAAATAAGAGGGGCAGAGGAAGACCCCCAAAGAAAGGAAAGGATCTGGGGAGGAAGACCTACATCCAGGAGATCATCGAAAGGGCTAAATCTGAATCATCCTCTCGCGTTGTTGTCAGGTTAAGGGTTCATACAAAGTCTGAAGGGCAGTTAGTTAAATAGCCAGTGACATCCATGGTACCAGAGGAAGTTCTTTTGACGACGGAAGAAGCAAAAAATAAGGTATCAGTGGAGGAGACATCCCTGTTGTCAGCAGAAGGGGAATAAATATCAAGTATAGGGTTGGAAGAACTGAGAAATTCCAATTGGGAAGAAGAACCTCCAAAAGGGTTTTCGTCACCACGAGACCAAGGGAGTGCTGTAAAACTAATCAATTCCTATTTGGAAAAATATTTCTTGAGGGATTTTCATCACCAAGGGACCAGCGGAGTGCGGTGAAACCTCCTACAGTCGAATCACCCCAGGTATCAGTCATAAAACCAGTTGAAATCCCAAGTGAGTATTGGAGAATATTTATAGCACCTGAAAGTTATTCTATTGATTTTCCAATTGGAAACATTATAGATGACGCACTAATGAAGCCCATTCCTTTAACGGCTATGCCTAATTTTCATGAGCTTTCTTCTGAAGACCCTGATACATTCCTCTTTGAATTCGACATTGTTTTTCGAGGGTATGATTATATCTCTGATGCTCAGAAACTAGAAATATTTTCTGCTACCTTAAAAGGGATAGCCCTGCGATGGTCCATGGGTTTAGGTGGAAGCATTATTTCTTCATGGAATGTGATGAAAGAAACCTTTTTGTAAAAATACTAGGACTACTATAAATCCCGTGATATTAAGGAGGAGATTTTTTAAGTTTTCACAGAAGGAGGAAAAAAACATGGAAGATTGTGTGGAACGATTCAAATATATACTACAGAGGTCCGGCCATAGTGACCTGGATAGATATATTATAAAAATCATCCTTCTCCAGGAACTGAGGGAATATTCCCTGCAACTTTTGAACATAATAGGAAAGGGGCATGTTTCAAAAGAATAATTTGACACCGTCTGTGACTTATGCATTCAGTGTTCACAAGGGGCTGCAAGGAGTGGACAAGGAATTCGATAATTAAATAATTTTGGTAGAGGGGTTACAAAGGCAGAAATTGGAAACCTACTACATAGCTTAAGGACTGATATCCTGAGCACATTATCCACCCAGATGGACATTCTGCAAGCAAAACAGAAACAGATAGAGTTGGAGAAAACTATGGCTATATTTTTCCCACAGTGCAAAAAGAAGTATCCTTTGAAAGAATTCCCATTAAACACAGTGGAAGCCTACGCGATTTGTGAATAGACTCATGTGACCATCTCGTGTCCTTCCTTTATAGGACTGGAGGCATTTTTTCAATGGGCAAGTGAAGAAAATGCAGTAGATAATTTTTACTTCATGGGGCTGAAAAATCCATGGCAACCTCGACCACCAGCTATAAATCTAGGTATGCATCAAGACCCATCTCAGTATTTCAATAATTTTAATATGGGTCCCCAGTCTGTACCTTTCTCACCTATGTGGTCTCAATATCAATACCCCCCCCTGGCAACAATGGGTTCCCCAGACCAGTTCGAATCCTTCGCGGAATCAGAACTTGCATGGACCCTCTCCTATTTTTCAAGTTCACCAATCTATGCCTCAACATCAACTTCAGTTACCCTCCAATGTACCTCCAGGTAACCCAGCCCTTCGACCCCTACTTCCTATCCAGCCCAATCTGAATCCTAAGAGTAAATGGGTCCATCAAACAGACACTCTTAACCTTCCATCTTATAGCATTTCTACTACAGGACTTAACGAAATAAACTTACGATCTGGGCGGGTAGTAAATGCTCCCACTTCACCTATTATCATAGAACAGATTGAAAATGAATTTATAGAACCAAAACAGTGGATAGTTGGGGATAAACCAGACCAAAATATAACAAATCAGACACTTCCCCAACCTATTCTTAATCAGGGTCATCCAACTTCTCCACCATATCCTGAAATACTGACCTTGAATAAACAAAACCCTCAAGCAAAGTTTGATTTCCTGTGGGAATTGCAAAATCTCTTTGTCAAAATAGCCCTGCTACAGGCTATGAGGGATGTACCTATATATGAAAAAAATCTCAAATATTACTGCTCTAACAAACCTGGGAAGAAACCAAGGGATATGTTAACCATTCATGTGATGGGTAGACTGTCCAACATCATACTAGGAAATACCATGCCTTTAAAATATGGAGACCGAGGACACCCAATTCTAATAGTACAAATCAATGGGGTTGAAATCCAAAATGTATTGGTGGATTTGGGTGCTACCATAAATATTATTACCTTCTAAATAATGAATACATTAGGTCTCGGAAATGTTAAGCCAACCCCTACTATCTTGAAACTAGCAGATAGGTCTACAATCAAACCAGTATAAAAATTGGAAGATGTGACTATTTCGGTGGATTCATGGCACTACCCTATGGACCTCCTCGTATTGCATACACGATCCTCAATTGGTGGTCACCCATTGATTTTTGGAATACCTTGGCTCGCAACCGCAAATTCTTACATAGGGTGTCAATCTAGGCATATGATTATATCAAATGGGACGGTTACAAAGAATGTTACTCTCTACCCTCCTGCGGAACCCAGCCCATCTGAAAAATTATTGACCAGTTAGAAACCTCCACCAATAGAAGAGCCTGAACCTAAAAATGAAGAAGTTAGACCAATCCTCACTATTGGGCAGGCCCTGTAATTCAAAATAGAAACTGAGGATGATACTATTAACACTTTTATTAATGATCCTAGTTCTGCTTCCAGTTCTACTTGCCAGATTTTAGAATCTTCTATGAGTTGTGAGACACAGGAAAAATTGAACGAGAAGATGAAATTGAATACATTCCTATAACTTCATCCCATGATAGTATTTCGATTGAAATTGAACCAGGGAAAACACTCAATATCAACCCCAATTTGTCTGAATCCCAGACAAAACAACTTTTAAAAGTCCTTCAAGACCATCAGGAAGCTTGTTCCTGGGATTATGCCGACATGAAGGGAATCCTTGCTAACTTATGTACTCATCATATTTATATTAAGGAATATTTCTGCCCTGTGAGACAGCCCCAACGGAGAATGAGTCCTGCTCTAAATAACATTGTCAAAGAAGAATTACAAAAATTATTAGATGTAGGTTTCATTTACCCCATCTTGGATAGCCAATGGGTATCTTCACGATTTATTGTTCCTAAAAATAATGGTAAGTGATATGTGTAGATTATAGGGAGCTAAACAAGGCAACTCAAAAAGACCATTTCCCTTTCCCATTCATTGACCAAGTCCTAGACACCTTGGCTGGGAAGAAGTTCTTTTCCTTCTAATGCAAGAGCATTCTTCAAAACTTATAAGACCCATGAGTCTTATTCCACATTTACTAAAGGCCGTGGGTTCCCTAAATCATTTTGTTTATTTTCCTAAGTTGAGTTGAGGTTTGAAGAAAATTAAAATGTAAATAGATTTATAAAAAATATGTCGTGAGTTGTAGAGATCTTAGGGATGAGTGAATAATCCTGGGAAGAGTGAGGATTTGAGGGATTTAAATTCTAAATTATGATTTGGTTGAGAAAATAATGGATTGGAACTGAATTGGTTCATGAATCCTTTTTTTTGTATAAATTGTAGCTTTTCTAAAGAATTAAAAAGAAAAGGGAAGAGACCTAAGTAAGCGAGGAAAAGAATGATTAAGGTAGATGTAGGGTTTGAGAGTTACAGAAACGAAGGTCAGAAAACTGATGTAATCAAGCCAGGAAGGGCCGAGACTCTGTAATTTCATTTTGAATAAATAGTTGATTGAAGTGTGGTGTGAAATCATCGTTCAGGTGAAAATGGTTATTTCAAACATTGTGTAATTGTATTTCAAGAGATCGGGTAATTCCTGTTTTTACAAATTATTTAGAAATATTTGAATCATATATGTTAATGCCTTCTAGTGTCAATGACATCGTTATCTGTTTACGATGATTACAGAGTGTTGCATTAGCTCTGAGCTCTTAACCTTTAAATTCCTGTAACAACCCTTTTAGTTTCGTGGCTAAGGTTTATTGGAACCTGGACATGGCGAGTATCATGGCGGCACCCTGAAGTGGTTTTCTTCACCCGGTAAGTGCTTATCACATAGGTTTGATGCATTAAGTGGTCAAGTTATTTTCAACGTGATGGAATGAGGTGTTGACACATCGCATTTAGCGGTAATGGGAAACTACCCATATCGCGCACTTTCAATTCGTTATCCCTCACACAAATTGGTATGCGATAAAGTGATAGCCGTAGGATAAATTACTGAACTTAACGATAGAGATCTCAGCGCTATGTTGCATTTTGAAATAAATAAGTTTCGATATTATGATATGTTTAATGCTACGAGGAATTTTATATTGATGTCATTGAAATCTGTGATGATCCTAATCTAGCGAAATGCGATAAGCCAAAATCGCAATGAGTAAATATTGCGATGGAGCGGTTTGGTGATTTGTGATGATAAGAGTTTTAAAAGTATGAAATGTGATGAAGTTGGGTGTTGCAATTGAACTTTGTGATCATGATGGTGTGATAAGAATAAGCCTCAAAAAATGTGTTGGTCACATGTCAACAAAGGTTTAAAAGAAAAAAGATGTTAAGTGCTAAGGACAAAGCGTTTAAGTGGAATGGCACTAAATTTATAACATAAAGGTTTGTTTGGGATTCAAGCCGAGGACCATAAACCACGTCCAAAGGTATTTGCAGAATAAATATTTATTATATGGTTCCATTAATAAAACTTGGCTTATAAAGTTTAAACAAAAGCATAGTCCTGGGTTATATCGCGGGGTTTAGTGTTAACCTTACATAATAGTTGGGTTAAGCTATTTAACCCTGCATCAATCGGTATCAGATTAGAGACTAATGCTCTGTGGAGGTTTGTTGAGAGATTGAATTTTATTTCCAACATGTATATAATTTTCTTTATAATGGATTCAATACAGAGGGAGAATAAGACACCAAAGATTTTGTGCAAAGAGGATTCGGAGATATTGCAGGTAATAAGAACTTCAACATTTCATTAAAGGAAAATTGTGGAAAAGATTTGAGAAAGAAAGAATTAGGTAGAGGTTTTTCAATTTTTAAAAACTTCAATAATATAAGTATGAGAGTGAAAAGTAGCAACATAATTTTCAGCCAAGTAGCTGTGACAAAGAAGTGAATGAAGAAATTGTAGCAAAAATGTTGTAATGAAATAAAATGAATATGGATGTACTCAGCAAGAAAATAAATTTGGTTGACAAAAGAACTGAAGTACAGATAGCGAAAATTAAAGCATCATGTGTATTGTCCAAGCAAGTGGAAGCTCAAAAAGATAGATCATTTGAATATCTCTCAGGTATAAATTATATTTTGATGTTTGGTCCATAGAGAATGGAATGATAGTAACAACACACAATAGAAAACTGTGTAAAGAGAGAGAAGAGTTTTGTTAGTGGCAGTGAACCTAAATATTCCAGGTAAAGGTTGGACAGGGAGAATTGCTGAAGTGTTCTCAAGAGAAGGTGAGTGGAGGATATAAGCCTAGAGAGAGCAGAAGAGAGTGCTCAAGAGGTTCCAGAGATAGAGAACCAGTGCTTGCCAAAAGACCAAGTCTAGAGAGGGGATTGGTGAGGTAAGTGGTAGCAGGGAGGACTTATTGTTTCTTAGTGCAGCTAATAGTGAGTGAGAAGCTTAGAGAGATGAAGGAGAAAGTGACTACTGATAGATAACAGGGGTTTAGAGAGAAGCCACAATGGAAGAAAGAAAGATGCCAAGGAGAACGGCAAAGGAAACAAAATGTGTCAAGAGATATTTGACAGAGACATTGCAGAATTAAAAGCAAGTATTGAAGCAACAATAATGTTTCTAGAAAAGTGTGAAAAGAGTCAAAGTTATGGTTGGAATATGAAAAGAAAGAAGATAAAGTGGAAGCTATTGCAGAAACAGATAAGGAGGAGAATGTATATCAGATTAAGAGAGAAACTCAGAGCAGCTGAGTTAGAGACGAAATATGACTATTATAGACCTGAGTAAAAAGATTACCTTGCTGAGGAAGGAATCATTGATGATTTTCTAAGCTTTTGGACAATTTCGGATCAGCAAAGAGATGTGATGATTGAGGCATCAAAGAAAAAGGAGCCTAGTATTTTTGACACTGATGATTTGTGTATGTATGCAAGTGATGAAAAATATTTACAAGATATGTTTATGCAGGTTGCTGAAAAAATGAAGATGTTAGAAGAGATGGTTGTAATGGAACAGTTCTTGATTGAACATGCGTTCAAAGACACAAAATATGGACAATTATTGAAGACTACTAAGGGTGTTAGAGGTGATGAATCTAGTGATATTTGGCAAGGGAATGAAAAATAGTCTGAAGACAAAAGGAAATTGTAGATTGCAAAAGAAGAATTAGAAAAGAGGTATGAAGATAGCCTTATGACAGGATCAAACAAGAGTCTATGTACAGTGCAAACACTTGAGGTAATGGGATTATCTCTTCATTTTTTATTCAAAAATTATGAATCTGTATTGATAGTTAATGGACAAGAAGTTGTCTTGAAAGGGTATAGTGGAACATTAGTGGAAAGGACTCTTACTAAATATTGTACTATGGAAGATAGTAGAACAGAGATGTATAAAGAGAATTCATACAAGGAGGTACATTTAGTCCAGAAAAGGCTATGAAGAGGAGAGGAAAAGAAGATAGTCAGGAACGTAAGGATCAATTGGCAGAGGTTGATGCACAACAAAAATTTGAAGACAGTGTTATTTGTATAAATTGAAAACAGAGTAAAGATGAATGTAATCAACAAACTGGAAAGAGATAGGCAATATCAGAGGATGGAGGCAAGGATGCTTTCATGAACAATGCATTTGCAGTGAACAATAAAGGGATTCAGTGGAATGTGATATTTATGGTGTTGACAGTAATTTTTATTGTAAAAGGAACTTTACCATGGAAGGAAAAATATGTTGCATATGATTTTGTTTCATGTAAAGAAACAAAGAGAATTAGAGATTGGCAGATTTTGATTGAAAAGGAAGAGGAATGGAAAAAGCAAATTGGTGACTTACAGATTTGTAAGGGAGAAGAAGGAAGAATGAAAATAATTATGAAAGGAAGGAAGGCAAAAGAGAAGAGAAGAGAAGAGAATGTTAAAATTAGACAAAATTCAATGTTAAGTGAAGACTTTTCCAATACAAGGCAACATGAAGGAGAATATGATAAGCTTGGCATGTCATATGTGCATCAAGAGGATGACAAATCAAAGAAATTATGGAGTAGGATTGGTGGAAAATGTAATGTATTTTCTGATTTTGAATTATTAATTTTTGAATTTTTTTTCCAAGATGAAGGAAAAACTGCTCTTGGAGATATGTTTGTTGGTGCAAATATGAAGAAGTATGTAAATTTTGGAAATGCAGAAAATCAGTTTTCCTTATGGAAACAAGAAGATGGGAGCAAGAAACTAGTTGACACAAAATTTCGAGATAAAGGAAGGAAAGTTGGCATAGCTCTTAACCAAATCATTGCAGAAGAGAAAGAAGGTTACAAAGGATGTGAAAGCACAGTCCATAGACAGATTTTGTTTTCAATCCAAAGGAGGTTTGAATGTCAAGATTTTATCTTGAGTTTGCAATTAAAAATTTGGATGAACAATTCAGTCATATTTAATATGAATATGGAGGCGTTTGAAACAAGTCCAATAAATAAATTATTTGCAACTGATGGAAAATATGTAGTAGGAAGGTTATATGTTCTTGTATCAAACAAGAAACAATCTTCTTTTGAGATTGAGAGGATTCTACTCAAGTTGTTGGATAGGTGGATGATGGAAATTACAAAGATGATGAGCATAAGAATTTGTCAAAGTCAGTAAGTTAAGGAAAGATGGAATGATATACAGGACAACATAAAGAAATTGATTTGGGGACAGAAGAGAATGTTGGTGATTGAGTCAGAAATTAAAATGTACATTTAGGTACAAGCCAGTGAAGAATACATAAATTTGGAGCTCAATTTTATTGAGATGATGACAAGACAACAACAGACAAAGGAGATGAAAATTATGTTGTTTGAGGATTTTTTTTTGCATGATATCAGCATCCAAACATTATGAAAAAGAGATGATCATGACAGCAGAGCAAATGGGCATCCACAACATAGAGTTTGGTATCCAGGAGAATGAAAGAATGCAGCAAATACACATGTAATTAGAAAAAGACAAATAACCAGTTGGAAGATGAAATTTGATGAAGTTTACAGCAAAAGAAGTTGGGTGACTCATGAACAGGATTCCATGAATTTTTCAACCTGGGAATCTAATGCGGGAGAATTCTTCAAAACTTATAAGACCCATGAGTCTTATTCCACATTTACTAAAGGGAGTGGACTCCCTTAATCATTTTGTTTATTTTCCTAAGTTGAGTTTAGGTTTGAAGAAAATTAAAATGTAAAAAGATTTATGGAGAATATGTCATGAGTTGTAGATATCTTAGGGATGAGTGAGTAATCCTAGGAAGAGTGAGGATTTGAGGGATTTAAAGTCTAAATTAGGATTTGGTTGAGAAAGGAATGGATCTGAACTAAATTGGTTCATGAATCCTTTTTTTTTGTATAAATTGTAGCTTTTCTAAAGAATTAAAAAAAAAAGGGAAGAGACCTAAGAAAGCAAGGACAAGAGTGGTTAAGGTAGATGTAGGGTTTGAGAGTTATAGAAACGGAGGTCAGAAAACTAATGTAATCAGGCCAGGAAGGGCTGAGACTCTGTAATTTCATTTTGAATAAATAGTTGATTGAAGTGTGGTGTGAAATCATCATTCATATGAAAATGGTTATTTCAAACATTGTGTAATTGTATTTCAAGATATTGGGTTAATTCCTGTTATACAAATTATTTAGAAATCTTTGAATCATATATGTTAATGCCTTTGAGTGTCAATAGCATTGTTATCTATTTATGATGAGTACAGAGTGTTGCATTAGATCTGATCTCTTAACCTTTAAATTCCTGTAACAACCATTTTCAGTTTCGTGGCTAAGGTTTATTGGAACCTAGACATGGCGAGTATCATGGAGGCACCGTGAAGTGGTTTTCTTCACCCGGTAAGTGGTTATCGCATAGGTTTGATGCGGTAAGTGGTAAATTTATTTTCAACGTGATGGAATGAGGTGTTGACACATCGCGTTCAGTGGTAATGGGAAACTACCCATAGCGTGCACTTTTAATTCGTTATCCCTCATGCAAATTGGTATGCGATAAAGTGATAGTCGTAGGATCAATTACTAAACTAACGATGGAGATCTCAACGCTATGTTTCATTTCAAAATAAATTAGTTTTGATATTATGATATGGTTAATGCTACGAGGAATTGTATATTGATGTGACTGAAATCTGTGATGATCCTAATCCGGCGAAATGCGATAAGCCAAAATCGCAATGAGTCAATATTGCAATGGAGCGGTTCGGTGATTTGTGATGATCAAAGTTTTAAGAGTATGACATGTGATGAAGTTGAGTGTTGCGGTTGAACTTTGTGATCATGATGGTGTGATAAGGATAAACCTTGGAAAATGTGTTGGTCACATGTCAACGAAGGTTTAAGAGAAAAAAGAAGTTAAGTGATAAGGAGGAAGTGTTTAAGTGGAAGGGTGCTAACTTTATAACATAAAGGCTTGCTTGGGATTCAAGCCGAGGACCATAAACCATGTCGAAAGGTATTTGCGGAATAAATATTTTATTATATGGTTCCGTTAGTAAAACTCGGCTTATAAAGTTTAAACAAAAGCATGGTCTTGGGTTATCGCGAGGTTTAGTGTTAACCTTACATAACAGTTAGGTTAAGATATTTAACCCTGCATCACCTTCCTAAACAGATTCAATGGATATAACCAGATCCTGATAGCCCTGGAAGACTAGGATAAAACAAATTTCACATGCCCATGGGAGACCTTTGCATACAGGGTCCTCCCATTTGGCTTGTGTAATGCTCCTGCCACCTTCCAGAGGGAAATTCTGGGAATCTTTTCTGATTTGGTCGATGACAGCGTTGAAATCTATACGGATGAATTTACCCCATATGGAAACTCATTTGAAGAGGGATTGGCGAGTCTAGAGAAAGTAATCAAAATATGTAAGCAGACCCATGTATCTCTAAGTACAGTCAAATGCCATATGATGAGGGAAGAAGGAATAATATCGGGACATTTTCTCTCAGCTGCTGGAATTTGAGTTGAACCAGCCAAAGTAGAGGTAATATTACACTTTTTAGTACCTAAGACACCCACACAGGTACATAGCTTTATTGGTTGTGCTGGTTATTACAAACTCTTTATAGAAAATTTTGATAAAATAGCACATCCACTTTTTCAATTGCTAACAAAAGATGCAGAATTCCTGTGGACTGAAGACTGTGAAGCAGCTTTCATGGAAATAAGGGGCTGATTTGCAAGGCTCCAGTCCTTCAAGAACCTGATTGGGAATTACCATTTCACATAAATGTTGATGCTTCTCAGACAACAGTAGGAGTTGTTTTAGGATAGTAGGTAGACAAAACACCATATGAAATTTACTATGTTAGCAAGAATTTAATTCCTGCTGAACGGAATTACATGGTGACAAAGAAATAATTCATGTCTTTCATTTATGCTATCAACAAGTTTCGACACTATATCACCGGTATCCTACTTTTTTACATACTAATCATGCAACAATAAGGTATTTGATGAATAAACCTATCATTCTTGGCCATATTACAAGCTGGCTGCTATTTATTCAAGAATTTGGTATTACAATAATAGATAAACCAGGAAAAGATAATGTAGCTGTTGATTTCCTGTCTAGAATGGATAACAATGACGAATGCACACATATAGAAGATTGTTTTCTCGATGAGCATATTTTTGCAATTTCTACTAAACCCCCATGGTATGTAGATATTGCTAACTATCTTGCTAAAGGGAAGGTGCCTCATCATTTGTCATATGGGGAACAGCAAAAAATTATTCATCACAGTGCCTAATATTCTTGGATGGTAGGGTACCTCTTTCATACAGGAGCCGATAAGCAGATTCGACACTATGTATCTGAGGATGACATTTATGAAGTATTGAAGGCTGCCCATGATGGCCCTTGTGGAGGGAATTTTGCAGACAAAAGAAAAGGCCATAAGGTGCTACCAATGGGATATTATTGGCCTTCTATATTTTGAGATGCATAGAATTATGTTAGGAGGCTTGATAGTTGCCAACGTATGAGGCAGCCCGGTCAAGCTGATGAAATTCCTTTGTAGGCATAGGTAGTCCTCGAACCTTTTGAGAAATGGGCTATCGAATTCATTAGACCCTTCAACCCATCCTCCCAGCAAAAGGTTCACATTTTGGTATGTATAGATTACATGACTAAGTGGGTAGAAGCCAAAGCTATTGTGAAAGAAACAATGCAGATGGTCTCATATTTTCTATTTGAAGAAATTTTTGCTTGTTACGGTACTTCAAGAGAGATTGTTTCAGATGGAGGAGCACAATTTACATCACACATGATAGCAAAGATTATGCAAAAATATGGGGTCAAACATAGGGTGACATCTCCATACCATCCCCAGGAAAATGGACAAGTGGAAAGCACAAACAAGATATTGGAAAATATCTTGACAAAAACTGTGGCATACCATCGTCGGGATTGGGCTCAGAAGCTGCTTGAATCTCTTCGGGTGTATAGAACAACATGGTGGAACACAAATGGGTTTTCACCATTTGAGTTGGTTTATGGGAAATCCCCATTGTTTCCAATAGAATTTGAAATCAGTACGCTTAGAACATCTCTTGAAGTTGGTTTGGATCTGTCAGATGCCCAGAAACACCGACTGGCCTAGCTCAATGAACTAGATTAAATTCGTTCAATGGATGTCGAGAGGACTACTGTTATTCAGCAGCAAAGAATGAAATGGCACAATAAGTTTATCAAAAACAAGGTGTTTCATGGGGGAGACTGTACATTACTCTATGACTCCCGATTTAAGGATTTTAGGGTAAATATTTGCACTCACTGGATGGGACATTAAGAGGTGGATGATGTATTTGATAATGGAATAATCAAGCTAGTCACAATTGATGATACATGTGCTTCATTCATCACAAATGGACATCACTTGAGATTATATCACCGCCTAGCCTTCAAGGATGCTTTCATCAAACATCTCTCTGAGAAATCTGGTTTGAAGGTTATAAGCGCGGAGAACTCTTCCTCTGCATCCTTGCTCTAATATATATATATATATATATATATATATATAGATATATAGATATATAATTTAAAAAATGAATAAATACTGTTACAATTTATTTTGTTGTCTTTTTGCAGGAGTTACTACTAAGGAGTAACGTTTTAAAGATTAAAAATTTCTTCTAAGTATCAATGTTGTTACTCCTTGGATGTAGCTACTCATGATGATGTTACTTGGTTGCTGCTACTCACACTGTTGTTACCCCAGATGTTGTTAGTCCAGATATTGTTACTCACACTGTTGTTACTCTAGATGTTGTTACTCGCACTGCTGTTACTCCAGATGTTGTTACTCTAGATGTTGCTACTCGTATTGTTGTTACTCCAGATATTGTTACTCTAGATGTTGTCACTCACACTATTGTTACTCCAGATGTTGTTACTCTAAATGTTGCTACTCATCATGTTGTTACTCCAGATGTTATTACTACGGATGCTGCTACTCGCTCTACTGTTACTCCAGATGTTGTTACTCGCACTACTGTTACTCCAGATGCTGCTACTTGTACTGCTATTACTCCATCTGCATCATTACTGCGTCGTCATCCTACCAACCGTCACTTTGTCTAGGTAGGCAGCTAGGTATGTCTCTACTTGAACATTACAAATTTAATTAAAAATTCCATGTAAATACATTAATGCCACGGATGGAAACTTTTAAGTTGGGGCGGGGTGGGGAGGGGGGTGCCGTCATAATTTAACGACGGCGTAATGATGATTTCATAAGTCATTATTACAATTTTGTGTGTGGTACACCCTACTTTCCTTATCATACTCCGTATAATCATTAAATACATATTGGGATCCGCAACATGTCCTTTCCACCTCATATCAAATAATTAATATTCCATTCATCACACTTACCATACTTTTTCATGATTTTCCTCGTTTCTCGAGAATTACCATCTGTATTTACCATTACTACCCCTCATTTTTCACCATGTTGATTTTCCAAATTTGGTACCCACCACTCCATCCAATGGTCTGTTGTTCCAGAGTGTTGCTATAGTCTCAGTCCGTAGTAATCCAGAGGTATGGAAAGTTTTTATCGATGCAGGATGTGATATCTACTTTGATATATTGCAAGGTTTTGATAAAGTGATTACAATGGAGTTTGCGCTTAATTTGGATGAGAATTTATCACGGTTCAGAGGATTGGAAATTCCTGTCATAGAAGAAATGATTGCAGAAGTTAGTGGACTGAGACAGTAAGGGTAGCAGTGGTTTTCTCAGAAATTTCCTCTCCCGGAGTTTCCTGAACTGTTATTACAGGCAGGAGAAAATTTTGTTTCAAATGGGAGATGGTACGACCACAAGTCTGTACCATATCCATGGAACGAAGTAGCAGGATTTGTAATGAAGTACATAACCTGCGAAGGACGAGCCACAACTCTATTCAAATATCACTTTAAAATTTTGACTCACCTTCGATTTCCACAGGCTCAGGTGCATTCCTTAAACATGCCCTTATTTTTATTAAAACAATTGCAGCATATGGCATAGTCTGCTCGGCGTTCATGCAAGATGCTGGCAGTGCTCTCCAATCATGGATTGGTGCATTTAATGGTCATGCATGCAATAGTCAGATTTCGAGTCTTTTGGGAAGAACTTTGTGAATCATCGAAAGAAGAGATGGCAGCTGTCATTGCTTCTAGAGAAGAAGAACCAGCCTCTTCGGCTATTTTAGCAAAGGAAGAACATTCAGAGGACATGGAATTAGATTAGGAAGAACCAGAAGAGATGAAGATGGAGATTGATAAGGAAGAACCTGAAGAAATGGGAATGGAGGAGACAATTGGCAACACGGTCAAGGCTATCACACAAGAACCAGCCTCACCTAAAGAACCCACAGATGAAGGAATTATGGATATAGTGCATGAAGTTGAGGCTGTCATACAATCGTCAACTTTTGTTAATGAAGAACAGGAAGGTGGAACATCAGACAGAGGGATGGCAAGTGATGTTTCTTTATAAGAAACAGCATCATCTGCCCAAGAATATATGAATATTGAAATAAGTGGGGGTGCTACACAAGAACCACCCCCGATTCAACTAGAACAGTGAAACATGGAAGATTCAACCTGTGAATTCGACACTGCTCCACAAGAACCAGTGTCGACCACAGAAGAGGAAGCAATCCATGAAGAACAAGAATATGGAGGAGAAATAACCCATGAGGTCGAAACTGTCCCACAAGAACCAGTATCAACCGCAGAGGAGGAAATAATGCACAAAGGGCAGGAGGACAGAAAGGAAACAATTCTCATAATTTGCGTTGTTCCACAAGAACTAGCGTCGACCCCGACTAAAGTAGTAGTGCATGAAAGTTTGGCCCAAGCTAGAAATGAGGATGATGAAGCTATTCCCTATTCTCTATTCCAGTCTATGATGCCTAGAGGGGCAAGGGGATTCTGCTCATCCCAACTATTAATGGAGGAAATAGTTGTCCCACCAATGCTTAAGTTCGTCAACCTAGGAAAGTGCAATGCCAATATTGGCCTAATAATTGCTAAATCTCAGCTGGAGCACCCAAAGGCTTGCAAGGGAGACGGAATTCTTGTGGAAACCCCAGAACACACAGTGGTCAATGGAAGTGCTAACCAAATGGTAGGATTCCTTGAGGTAAATATAGAGGAGGATGCCCCTGAAGACAGGGAGCCCAGCCAGAAAGACCTAACAGAAAAATCAGTGGATAATACTGACAGCATTCCACCACCTCCTGAGCCTGTTATAGGCCTGAAAAATGAATTCATTGTCAAACAGGAATGGATTGGATAGTGTGAGAAAAGAATATTAACTCTCAAGAAAAGGTATCAGCTATAGTTCAATGAAACCATGAGATTGAAGAAGGAAGTTTGGGAGTTGAAGAGGCAATTTTCCTGGTTGAAGAAGAAGGTAAAGGTCTACACGTGGAAGGTAGTAAAGCCAAAAATTTAGGCCTCCTCCGCAGCTACACAGACTGGTCTGATCGAACAGTTGTTTGAAGGCTGCGAATTCTTCATGGCTGCTAAAATCCAGAAATGGCAGTCTACTGAAAATGGACATAAGAAGGAGACAATGTGGGTCCGAGAACAAGATGTTAGGATCGTTATAGGATAAATAGACTAGTTGGATAAGGCGCGACAGAGGCAAGCAAAACAAAAGGCCAAGATAGAAGAGTTGGAAGAACAAGTGCAGCTGCTGCAATCTAATAAGGAGAAGATGTTTTCCCTGGTGCAGTAGGTAATGGCATGTAGACCTCCTGCACATAGCTATGCCTTATTCCTTCATGAACAATTTCTTTTCTTTTTTCTTGAGAGTATATATAAAGAAATTTGGCACGAGATTGAGGATCCCATCTAGTTTCTCCGTATCTTAAAAATTCATGATATCATAGGACAGCACTAAATGTGTGAACTCTACATGCATGGTTACTTATTGAGGCATGATTAGGATTTTAACCCCATTCCATTCCTGGGGGATATTCATTTAAGAGATTTTTCCTCCTACACCGTCAATCAGATTAAATGGAGAAAATCCTATGATACATTTGAGGAAAACCAAGTCACAAGGCCGCTAATGATGAGGAAGGATGTAGTGTACCTATGGGGGGATAATATAGGGTACAGAGGGAGGTACCCAAGGGAATAATATGATGTATTAATATAAGAATGATAAATAAATCTCCAAACTCTGCCCAAGAAATTGCTCCGATACCACTTTGTAATAGATCTGATAAGAAAATGTATAGAAATGAAAAATATGCCCAAGAAATAACACCATAGAAGATAAAACTTCAGATCTTCATTAATATCCAAACCCTTGAGGTAGGGCAACACCATACATTCACTCCTTAAGGAAGGAGATAACTCCACAAGCCATATGCTTGCCAATACAATAATCCTTGACATCTCTCAATGGAGAGTCTCTAACTTCTATATAGGTTTCATACATGTAATACCATGAGTAGTTACCATGGGTCTCTCAAAACCATACATTCAATACAATGGGCTTATCACTTTATTCCCTCTCTACATGTGGTCCCTTACATAATGTGGGTTAACCACTTTATTTATTAACTATGGCCCATTTATTTATCATTCTTATATTAATACATCATATTATTCCCTTGGGTACCTCCCTCTGTACCCTATATTATCCCCCCATAGGTACACTACATTACACCCCCCTTAAACATGTTTCGTCCCCGAAACATGAGAAGAACACAAATAATAAGATCTACTCAAAAGAGTATTCCATTGATACCATTCACGTGCATCTAGCCATCCAAGAGAAATGTGAACACTCGATCTAGTCGGTGCCTCGCTCGCTTGAGATGGAAGCGGGTTCTGGTGGTTCTTCTGTGTTGATGTGTTGTCAGTGGATCGTCGCACCTCTCTATGTGTCATCCAAGGGTTGTTGTCCTTGTTGCTAATTCGTTGCCACTTTGCTGGTTGTTGTCTTGCTGGGTGATGCGGGTGGTGATATGTTGAAGCTTTAACTGATGTAACATCTTTCAGTAATTCCTCCATTATTGGTGGAGTGGTGTCTGGTTCTTTTATTGGTACTTGCTTTGATGTCTGTGTTTCGCTGTCTACCATCAAAGGCTCATCATCTGATGTATCTGGTTCTTTTGTTGGTACTTGCTTTGATGTCTGTGTTTGGCTGTCTACCATCAAAGGCTCATCATCTGATGTGTCTGTCTCGTTGGATATTTGTGCTTCTGCCTCCCCGGTCTCTGCATGGTTCCTAATGCAAATATCGTGCAATGTAATTTTCTTCTTTTTATACCAGAGTTTCATGAATTTCTTTTACACATTAAAATTGACAGTACCAATGGATTCCATCCAAGGGTGTCCCAAAACAACGTCCACAACATCCATATCTGAAGCATAAAAATCAGAATGCAACACATATTTATCCTTAGAAATCTTCAAATCTTTATAAATTCGAACATCTTCATTATCAACCTGTGTCTTTTCAATATGCTTTGCTGGAACTTGCAATTTTTTAGCCAAATTCACATTGATACAATTATGCTTGCAACTAGGAATGATAGACACAATGATGTTCTCTTTCTGAATACTTCCATGAACCCGTAATATGGAAATATTAGTAGAAAATAAGTCTTTATGGCTCTTGCTGTCCTTCTTTCCGGCTTTAGACCACTTGTCCAAAAGGACTTTTTCAAGTTTTTTCTCGGGAAGTTTCCTCACTGAGCTATCAAGTGAGGTCCACCATTTATCTGCCTCATCTTTCATATCAAGCCCTATGGAGCCTATCCAAAATTGTCGGTAGCGATCCTTGTGATCTTGTAAAAAATCTTCAATAGTAGGACCATCATCTTTTCCTGTAAACTTCATCTTGCGAGAATCCATAAAATAAAGTAAGGGTTTTGAAGAAAATCACTTACTTTGGCAAAAATTTAAAATGGACATTACTCGGTCAATATAACTCAGAATCCTTAATATAACCTGTTTTCGAAAATGGAATAGCCATTTTGCATCTAAACATATTGCTGAAATCCCGATCCAGGCACTCTGGAAACACAGATTTGCGCTGCAACTGCCCCGGCGTCACAAAAGTTCTGAAAAAAATGGCTGATTTTAAATCAGTGATAACTCCCTCATCCGGACTCCGATTCGACTGATTTGTTTTTTGAAATCGGGTGATTTTTCAAGGGGAGCTCAGATCTGTAATTGGTTGTCTGAAATTTTGCACCAGAATCTACTAAAACGTCAGGAGAGCCGCCGTACAGAAATTGCCGTCAGAAACATTTCTGCAACATAGCTGAATTTAAATCAGCGATATCACCCTCATCCGGACTCCGATTCGACTGATTTTTTTTTTGAAATTGGGTATTTTTCGATAAGGAATCCAGATCTGATATTTATTTTTGAAAAATTTTCACCAAATTTTCCAGATCTGCTCTACAAACTCGCCGCCCAAAAATTTTCTGCAAAAAATGAAAAAACAAATCTCCAAACTCTGCCCAAGAAAGTGCTCTGATACCATTTGTAATAGATCTGATAAGAAAATGTATAGAAATGAAAAATATGCCCAAGAAATAACACCATAGAAGATAAAACTTCAGATCTTCATTAATATCCAAACCCTTGAGGTAGGGCAACACCATACATTCACTCCTTAAGGAAGGAGATAACTCCACAAGCCATATGCTTGCCAATACAATAATCCTTGACATCTCTCAATGGAGAGTCTCTAACCTCTATATAGGTTTCATACATGTAATACCATGAGTAGTTACCATGGGTCTCTCAATACCATACTTCCAATACAATGGGCTTATCACTTTATTCCCTCTCTACATGTGGTCCCTTACATAATGTGGGTTAACCACTTTATTTATTAACTATGGCCCATTTATTTATCATTCTTATATTAATACATCATATTATTTCCTTGGGTACCTCCCTCTGTACCCTATATTATCCCCCCATAGGTACACTACAAAGGAGCATGGTCGGTCAAAAAATATTTATAACAAGCATTTTACCTTTCTACAGATTAAGGGGCATAGAGGACACGTGTTGACAACCCAGAAATGGTCTGCTAACCTCTGTGTCAGGCAGATTACAACTTTCGGTAAGGAAGCGTTGGATAGTTGTCAGAGGAGGTGGATGTTGTAATCTTCAGCTGTCAGAGGTCGAGAACCATTTGGAGCACCTAAATTTTCACGGGCACTAGAAAGGATGCCACTTTTTGTGGCATGCATTCAGAATTGTGGGGTCAGGTCGATGGGGTTGAGGTTTCAATTTCCCCTTATTTGGTTGCCAGCTAGGCAATATACTCTTGCATACAACGTTGACCCAGACTGGTGGAAGGATTTTGTTCTAACGGAAGGTTATAAACCCCCTGGGACAGAAATGTCCAAAGAATCTGATCTCACATAGCTTCATGCCAGTCACAGTCAGTCCAACCTAGATTTGATGAGATGATGAGTTGCATGAGGGCATGCAGATATACCAGTTTGGGGGAGATATTGGGTACCGGATTTGTATACTTTTCCCTCACATTTTCGCCCACCTTTCTATCTCTTTGCATCATTAATTATTCTAAAATACATGAGGTAATCCCATTTCCACTATCTTAAATGGAATATTTGATTAATGAAGTAATAGTCATGGAAGGTTTACCTTTGCAAGCATTAACTTCAATATTTTTACAGATTTGGTAAAAGAAAAGGGATTACAGTTGTGAGCCACGGATCAACTCCTAATTCCTAGCACTATCTTTACCTACTGCTACAACGAAACAGACTCTATTTTACCCCAATAATATTTCAATATTTTTCATGGTCTCCTTTCGGCAACTAGGTTGTTGTTGTAACGAATTGTATAATTGTAGATATTTAGTTGTTAAAGGAAATCTACGATTTCCTAAACAGTTTTATAAAGAGGGCCTTCAAGCTGTGAATCAGGGTTAAGCAAGAATATACAGATTTTCTAACATACGTATTTTTCCAATTAATTGAATGCACAGTATTTTGTTGTTTCACCTGTAATTTGTGAGTTTGTCGCAACCCTGATCCGAGAGTTGGACCCACTCTTCTGATCAGGTGTTGCATTATCTTTCTTTTGTTGATGTTACCTTTTAGTTTGGTTTTGTAACTGTTGTTTCAGTATAACTCTGCAATTGCTGTGAATAATTTTTTAATTTTGCAATCCATTGTAATTGTTGTTACAATAGTTTGCTTGTTTATTAATTAAAGCCTACGATTCAATAGCAGGTTATGTGATTTCTCTTGCATATATTGTGTGTGTTAGTCTTGAAATAATTAACACCCCAGGTTGATAATTTATATGGGAAAAGGGTTTGAATATTTTTTCACATCTGGACACCAACAAAGGGGTCCATTGGAAAAGGCACCATTATACAAGAGGGCTATGCAGGCCAAAAAGATCCAATGGTTGGGACCAAATCTCAACACACCTTTGCTACTAGGGCTGAATGATGAAAAGGACACAAATGCACAAGATAGAGAATGGGAGAATGTAGAAAAGAATAATGGTTTTTACTCCCTTGGGGAAACTCCCACACTTCTTCCTCGGGAAATCAGGGGGGTTGTCAAAGCCTTAAAGGAAATGCAGGAGGAGGATTGGTTGCTCAAAGGATGAGCAAACATTTAGTAGGGGGGTGATGATGAGCTCCATCATTAGACATATTTGGAGGGGTTAATGGTCACCTGTTTGCCTTCTTAGCTCTATTTTTCTTACATTTTAATTATTATTTGGTTTTATGATGCTAGTATAGGTGGTGATTAAGGCTAACATACTCTGAGTGCCCAATATGAGGTTGAGTGTAGAAAATCATGAATTATTAAGCATTTCTATAAGTATTTTATCATAAAGACTTGGAGGAGATAGCAAGGAGAAATTATGGGAGGATTGTCAACCCTCCTTAACTCTCAAAGGCATCTAAAAAATCCCAAATATTCTCTCCAGTAATTTGAATTCCAAAAGTAGCCAAAGGATCCCAATGATTCTCTCCAGCAATTCGAATTCCAGAGGCACCCAAGAAACTCAAAGAGGAGTGCACTCAATATTTGTTTACTTGGAGTCAAGTGGACTCAATCACTATTTTTTAGGGAGTTGTTGGTATCTGCCCTCTAGAGTAAATAGAGAAGAGATAGAGCTAGGAGGGGTCAATTCTAGTCGGAACTTTGTTGAGAGCTATTGAGCTTTTTATTTTACTTAGTGATCAAACTTTCAAAAATGTATGAGGCTATTCTTTCATGAAATGAGCATACTGATTTCACTTTACTAATTTAAGTTTTAGAGAGCTAGGCTCATGGGTTAGGGCCCAATCCATGTGCATCAGCCTCTCTTATGTATTTGTTCTATGTTTTCTGTCATTGTATTAGTTCCACTTCTAATAATTTCAATTATGTTTCAAGTTGATGTTAAGTTTTGCTTTCAATGTGATGCCGTAGGTTTCATTTTCTTCTAAGTAATAGAATAGAGGAGAAAAATCAAAAATTTGTGGATCAAGGCCCCCTTCTCATCTTTGTCAATAGAGCTCGAGGAGGGTGAACTGTCCCACAAACCCAAAAAGGATTTTTGTTCACTGTTATAAGATTAAAAGTAGAGTTGCATTACCATTTTTCGGTCTTCCTTTGCACTGTATTTTTATGCATTTGTCTATTTCTTTGCGCATAAGTTAGTAGGGTGATTGCAATAATTATTGCTAAAAATCCCAGAGCAGCTTTGTGGTGCTTCCCGCTTCAGTTTCCATCTCTATTTTCATGCTTCCAACCACCTCTGTTACACTCTATTCCCTCCTTCGTCTTTCATTGTAGTTGTTGCTCTTTTTATTCACAAAACACTTGAAAAAACTTTGAAGTTTGACCTCCGCCTTTAATCCTCGAAATTCCTGCTATCAAGTTTTGCACTTCGCAAAATTTTCTGAACAACACTTCCACTACCCCTCCAGTTTTGCAATATTGTGAATTGCGATATCGCACTTCACACTTTGTAGCCTTTTCGCAATCGCACTTCACATCGTTTCCATTTTTATTTAAGACTTACCACTCCTTTTCACCGATTGCGATATTGGTATCACGATCCGCCACTATTCCCACCACCACGTCATCCGACTCATCACAACCTTTAGCCTTTTCGCAAATCGCACTTTGCAAATTTTTCCTTTTTCTTTAAGACTTATCGCTCCTTTTCGCCGATTGCGATATTGGTATCACACTCCGCCACCGGTCCCACTACCATGTCATCCGACTCATCACAACCTTTGGCCTTTTTGAAATTCACACTTCGCAACTTTTTCCTTTTTCTTTAAGACTTACCGCTCCTTCTCGTCGATTGCAATATCAATATTCTCCATACTCTGCCACTGGTCCCACCGCCATGTCACCCAATGCATTTCGCACTTCGAAACTTTTCTTGGACAACATTTCTGCTACCCCTCAAACTTTGCGATATCGCATTTCACACTTCGCAACTTTAGGCCACATTGCAAATCAAAAATTGAAACTTTTGGCCCATCACACTTCACAGTTTTTACCTTTTCGCAATCGCATTTTGCAACCTTTTGTTTTTTCGCTAACACTTACCGCTCCTGTCTGTCGATTGCGATATCGCTTCATACTCCATCGCCAGTCCCACCGCCACATCACCCATTGCACTTCACACTTAAACTTTTCCTGAACAACACTTCCGATATCCCTCCAACTTTGTGACATTGCGATTGCGATTTCGCATTTCGCACTTTGAAAATCACACTTTTTAGCTTGTTCCTGTTAACCTTTACCACTCCAAACACTGATTGCGATCACCCTTTATCGTAACTCCGCCATCACACCTTTTAAATCATTTCGCTCCAAAGAATTTTTGTGCCACAATAAATTTTTAACAAGGTTAAAACCCCTCTTTTTACTTCTAAGTCTTGTTTCGTGTGTTTATCCCTCCATTAGCACCTTTCGCCATTTCTTCTCCAAGCTGCAAATGAATACTTTCTCAATTAGAATTAAGTCATGGATAACTTAGCTTCATGGATAAAAGCATGGTAGATAGAGCATAAGATAAGTAGGGTGTGTTTAGCTGATTATCCAAGGTTAGTGTGGTTTAAATTAGTTTCCTTTCAGCAATTTAGTTTAGTTTCCTTCCTGCCATTCATTTTCAGCAATTTAATTTAGCTTCTTTCTGTCATTTCCTTTCTACACATTAAATTGTGTTCATTTCTGTCATTTTGTCATTTCCTTTCTGCAAATAAAGTTATTTCCCTTTCTGTCATTTCCTTCCAACAATTTACTTTTCATTTTTTATCATAGTTTAAGAAAAATCACCCTTTCGTAAAGCAGAAGAGGATGACATGAAAATAATGCATTTTCTATGTATATAGCATTGTCACCTCCAAGTTTGTACGAACCCCTAGTTGATAAAGTAAAGTAGGGTAGCCCTTTGGAGTTGCAACACTCTTGGTGCAATACTAGGGCTCATCAAAAACCCCATCGACTTGTAATGTATAGTATATTGTTGCTTACTCTAGGCCTACAGGTACTATAGTGGCTGGTGGTATGTGTTTATTACTATCTCCTTTCCCATCAGATAGTGCTTCCATTTCTTCACAGCTTGCACCAGGGGATAGAGCTCCATGTAATAGGTAGGGTAGTTAATAATTTCCCATGAAATACTTCAGAATGGTAGCATATAGGGCTTCCTCCATACATCAAGACCGCTCCCATAACATACCCACTCACATTTGTCTCCACTTCAAAGGGTTTTTGTAAGTTTGGTAATGTTAGAATTGGTGCTTGACTAATATTCTTCTTTAACTCTTCAAAGGCCATCTAATGACCCTTTCCCCCTGGAAAATCTTGCCACTTATTGGTATGATGTGGAGTGGCACTGCTACTATTGAAAACGAGGCTATGAATTTCCTCAGGTATTGTGCTACCCCAATGAAACTCCTAACTTCAAAAAAAATAGTAGGAACTTCCCATTTCATGATGGACTCCATATTGGTAGGAGCTATATTTAGCTCTCCTCTGCCTATCACATACCCCAGATACACACCAGACTACTACACAAACTCACACCTATAGATATTTTCTAGCGGTTGGTGCTTCTTTAATGTCTTCAACACCTATTTCAAATGTGATATATGCTCCTCCAGGTAGCACTCTATACCAGTATATCATCCAAATAGACAATAACAAATGAATCTATAAAATGGTGCAATATATCATTCCTTAACCTCATAAATGTAGTTAGTGCATTGCATAGGTTGAATGGCATGACTAACCACTCATACAAACCTTTCCTAGTTTTGAAGACATTCTTTTAGGTATCTTCTTCTTTAACTCGAACTTGGTGATATCCATACTTTAATTCAGGCTTGGTGAATTGTTTCACTTGTTGCAACTGATCCAACAGATCATCTATCCTGGGTAGGGGGTACCTATTCTTGAGTGATTTGGTTCAATTCCCTGTAATCTATACACATCCTCCAAGTCTCATCCTTCTTTGATACAATGATGATGGGTGACCCACATGGTGAAGTACTTGGTTGAATGGAACCTTATTCTAGTCGTTGTTACAACTATTTCTTCACCTCACTTGCTTCTATAATACACCACATGTACAACCCAATGTTTGAAAATTGGGAGTTCGGCAATAACTAGATCTCATGCTCCACTTCCCTCTTAGGTGGTAACCCTTTAGAATCCAGGAACATGTCCCTATATTCTTATATAAACTCTTCCAGTTGATGTTTATGCTTCCTAGTACACCCCTCCAAGGATGCCTTGCCTCTTACTAACTCTTTTATAGACTAATTTTCTCTTTAAAATAGTAAAACATACTTCATTCTAGAACTAATCAATTCTTCGCTTGGTTGGCACTTAGTAGAAAAAAATTTGACTTGCCCTTGTGTTCATTAATGGTGAATGGTTTTCCATATTTGACGAGCTAGTACTAGTTTTATTTCACATGAATATTGAATTTGGAATTTACATGTAAGGACTTACAAACCCCACTCTACATACATAAAGGGTAACCATATCTAGTTCTACTTCATCAATAAAATCAGTACTAATAGAAAATCCAATTTTGCACTATTTTGGTACGTTCAACTCAACATCCCTATTTACCCATCTCAATGGATATGGGATTGGATGATCACAAACTTCCAATCCTAATTTCTTGACCAACTCTGCTGCAATGAGATTTTTCTGTGATCCTGAGTCAAATAGAGCATCAATCTTTGTCTTATTTACCTCTTTCTTTATGTGGAAGTGTTTGGAAATTTCTCTCTCAATTTTTTGTTGAAGGTTACTCAGATTCAACTCCTTATGCACTAAAGTACAAACAATATTCTCATCCATGTTCGAGCTACTTTTAACTTGGTTTTTCAAATTAGTAGACATGAGATTCTTTCTCTTAGTGTCTTTCTTTTTGTTCTTCGAGTTAAGCTTTGGATGCAACTTCCAACACTTCTCCTCTATATGGTTATCAATTTTGCAGTCGTTGCAGTGGTTGTCGGTATCTTTGCACTAGTGTGTCGTTGTTTCTTTCTTTTTATCCGTTCCCCCTTTCATCTTCTTCTTCCCCTCCTTAGAATCATATTGTTGTTCCTTCTACCTAGATCCATTTCATTGCCCTTTTTTCAGGCCTATATTCTCTAGATACTATGCATGTACATAAGCCTTGTTCACTGATCTAGGATTGAAAAGAATAATTTTATTTCATATATGGATGTGTATACCCCCCATATACTTGAGGAGTACATATGGGTTATTTAGGGAGATACCTAACATTATGGCCATATTTTTGAACTCTAGCATATACTATTGTATGCTCTGCCCTTGCTTTTGCCTAAGTAAATCTACAAGATCTATTGGTCCTCTACATACCCAATAGGGTAAAATTATGACTTTATGAGGGTTTTTAAGTCCTACCACTTACTCATTGGAGGTTATCCCTCCAACCTCAGGGTCTTTGTGTGGATTTCCCACCAAGCGAGGGAATGTTCCTCTAATTTCAGTTGGGAAAATGAAATATTATATTCTTCCTCAACATGATGGAAAATGAAATGAACTTCTAATTATTGCAGCCCATGATTTAGCTTCAGAGCATCAATCTCACCTTGTTATGGATTTATATCGACCTTTGCTTCCATTTTGAATAGGTACTATGAATGATTCATGCCACTTGAACTGGGTTGATATTTTTTGGGCCCTTTCTTCAGTCGGTTATTTATTTCTTCCTGATCTCATAATCTCCCCTCTAATTTGTCCTCTGCATTAGAACTCCCATATTCTATGAATAACCCAAGCTTATTGCTCATGGATGACATCAGGAGATCTATATTATGGCTTATATCTATAGCTTGTGCTTCCAAATGTGAAAACATCTCCTCTACATGATCAAGAGGTTCATTCATAGATTCATTGACCATGGTTAGGGTTGTAAAATATACCCTAGGGATGGGAAAGGTGTCTACATCATTCCTTGTTCTTGTGGAACTCCCTATATTGGTGAAACGGGTAGGTATATAAACCAAAGAATTTGTGAGCATGTTGCTGACATTAAACATGGAAGATCCCGCTCGTCTGCCCTAGCTGAACATGTAGAAAAGACTAACCATCATATCTGCATCGAAGAGGCTGAGGTCATTGCTAGGATCGACCATTTCCATCATCGGAAGCTAAGAGAGGCCTTAGAAATTGAAAAAAGACCTGTTAATCTCAATAGAGATGATGGCTGGATCATCAGCAGGTGTTGGATACCTGCCTTATATTCTTGATTTATTTATTTATTTTTCTTTCCCTGCTTATTGCTCCTTTATTTATTTATTTATTTTATTTTATTTTATTTTATTTATTCATTTTTTATTTATTTATTTAATTTTAAAATTATTTTATTTATATATATATTTATATATATATATTAAAGGTCATTTTTATCTTTTATTTGGACTTCGCATGGATAAATAAATAAAATTTATAGTTAAATAAGTAAATTAACCAAATTAAAATATGAAATTTATATTTATATTTACTAAATAATTATTTAATAAGTTATTAATTAATTGAATAAATTAATCAAATAATAAAAATGAAACTAGCCGTTATTAATATATATATATATATATATATATATTATATATATATATTAAAAAAATAAAAAAAGGAGTCAAACTAGTCGTTTTCCTAACGGCTAGTTTAGCCTTCTCTACATCTATTTAAACTTAATGTCCTGATCTGATCTCTCACTAGTCCTGATGATGAACCACACTGGCTGGTTCGAAACGCGTCGACAATGTTCCATTGCATGTGATTATTACCGAAAGATCTTTTACAATTTATATGATGGATCACATAAGCATAGATTCCAAAAATCTTGAAACCTTGCATGGTTAGGGTTTTACGACTTTTGGACTAACCGATCTATATCCCCTACAAATCTCCAAAATATACCCAAAGAAACCTTCTTTGATACAAATATGATCTGTAAATTCTCATGGATATTCCATTAGAAAATTCGTCCCAATAGATATGATAAAACTATATTTAAAATTCAAATTCTACACGATTATTTGCATATGCATGTAAATTAAAATTATGTAGAAATTAAGAATAGTGAATAAAAAACTCAGAAACCATGATTGGCACAAGATATGACCTAGGAAACCATTTCGGTAGAAAACCAAATTGGAAGATGAGGTCGCTCTTCTCTCTTTCTCTGAATAGAAAATGATTGTGAGTACAAAGAAGTATGGAATATGGACCGTGAGATACCACCATGCACAAATCCTCTCTATGAGATCTATCTCCTATCCCTCTTGACAATTTTTCCTCATATATGGAACAAATGGACTCAAAACAATCAAACCCCTTTTCCTCCTAGTGGCTCGGGGGTCTATGCATGGAGCTGGGCTACACTTTTTATCAAGCAAGGGTGCGTTATGGGTGAAAAAAAGCAGCTCGATCGATCCCTTTTAAGTGCTAGAGTGAGAAATATTTAAGCCCTCGGTCAAGCTATTTGAGGGCTTAAATATTGCTTGATCGAGCTCCTATGTAACCCAAGGACATGGGCTTAATTGAGAAATGTACTTGATTGAGCCATTTTTTTGAAATTTCCTACCAATACATCCTAGGTGCAGAATTAAAAAAGGCGACTCGGTCGAGCCTTAAAGCTTGATCAAGCTATGGGCTCGATCGACCCTTAAAGCTCAAATGAGGCATTTTTTAACCACATTAAGAGTTTTATCAAGGGTTTCTTAAACCCTCGATCGATTTATTTGAACTTTTACATAAACACTCGATCAAACATTTCAAGTGTTCAATCGAGTTGCTTAGAGCCTAAAAATACAGAGCTTTAGCTCCCCTTCTACACATTTCTCCAGAACACCATTTTCTAACCTAGCGGACTTAAGGAAATATTTATCCTTAGGTGGCGAAGTTGATCATATTGGATTCACGATATGAGTTTGACATTTTCAAATTCAGATGATATTTCTCATCTATTTTCCTTTAAAAATTATGTTTGAATTCTTTTTTGACAAATTCAAAGGGGCTGAATGAAAAATCAATAACATAAAATTTACAAAATGAAAAAATGAAAAAAAATACCACCATCTTTATTTACAAGTTCACTTCAAAAGGGTACTCTTTCCAAATCAGAATTGCTTATTTCAACGTAGGATGTTTTACAGCACTCCCTTGGTCTCGTGGTGACAAAAACCCTTTTGGAGGTTCTTCTTCCCAATTGGAACTGCTTAGTTCTTCCAACCATCTACTTGCTATTTCTTCCCCTTCTGCTGACAACAGGGATGTCTCCTCCACTAATACCTTATTTGTTGCTTCTTCCGCCATCGAAAGAACTTCCTCTGCTACTTTGGATGTCACTGGTTGTTCAACTAACTGCCCTTCAGAATTTTTCTGAACCCTTAACCTGATAGCAGCGCGAAAGGATGATTTAGATTTAGCCCTTTCGATGATCTCCTAGATATATTTATTCCTCCCCAGATCCTTTCCTTTCTTTGGGGGTCTTCCTCTGCCCCTCTTATTCAAATATTTTTTCATACAATTGGTGATAATAATTCATCAAAAAAAAAAGCGCTCAGGACCCAGAGCAGGCCAGATAGCTTCCTCCCTAGGACGAGAGAGTAGGTTCAAACAGAAAATAAAGTAAACTAAAAAGAAAATCGAATTTCGGGACTTGAAGTATGGTAATAAAATACCCTCCCTAGGACGAGAAGTTGGTCCTTTTCAAAAAAATAATCAAAAAGTAGAAAAGCTGAAAACTATTCTCAGGAATTGGAGAAGGGTAGCAAATACCCTCCCTAAGATGAGAGATCGGTCTGAATGAAAAAGAAAAGCAAGGAAAATCAGCACACTATGCTCAGGACTTAGAGTAGGGTAATGGATGCCCTCCCCACTTAGTCATGTAATATGTACAATTTTTTCTCTTAGATGACTTGATATGCTTCCATGTTCATTAACTAGTTCCAAAGCATACAAGGTGGGTGATATCTTTCGATCAAACCCCTAGTCAAACTATTCTAATACTAGTGTGTCTAGCATGCAAATCAGTAGTGGGAAATGTTCAAGGATATTTCTGTATCACTCAATTTTATTATGGTCTATTCTTGCCAGGGATTTACTAGATTTACTTTCTTTTACCCTTCATGATATGTATTTGATGCTTTTAAGGAATGGAACATGGGATTCAATTTAGGTTCACCTATGCATATTTTTTAATGTAAATTATTATATAAACCACCGAGAAAGAACCATAATGTAATTGCTAATGTAATGAATCAACCAATGTATTGAGAGATAGATATACAAATCAATAGGGATAATATTAGATAAAGGAACAAAGCTATCAAGTCATTATGTATTTTTGAACCTTTCTTCCATTAATACGCAGACTGAGTTAATGTTCTAAGATATTTTATGTGTGTAATTGGTTCGTATCATTGTAGATTTATAAGCAGTGTCAACCTAGTTGGGAGGGCCCTTCGATTCAACCAACATTTCTCTTCTTCTATTCTATAGCATTAGAATTGATAAGTATAGTTAGTTTACAATTTACCTTTCTAATATAAGCATTGCTTGGTCAATAGTTTAATTGCTCTATTTTTTTGCTTATATATATCTTTATTGTGTTATGTACAATTCTTTGTAGAGAAGATAAATCTCCAATGAAGGTTGAGAGATACATTTCACTCTTTATTTTTTTATATGAACACTTGAATTCCATATTAATGAAATATTTTAGCCCATGTCATTAAGGAACCTTCTGTTCATTAATCAAATTATGAGAAATATCTTTGTGAGCCATTAGTTTATGATGCGGATTTATTCTCTTTCCAATACTTGCATGTGTGTTTTCATTTGAAATTAAACATGGTAACTATTGTGGTGAATTTGACACACGGGTGTACGAAATTGCACGCGTTTAGAGAATGTGGTCTTTTCTCTAAACCATAAGTAACAGGCAGTATCTGGGGGGAGCTCAGAAGTATAAAATTAAATGAAGTAATATAATAAAGTATGCTCTGTTAAAAAACTAAAACTAAAAACACAAAAAGAAGCTATATAGAGAGTTCCAAACAATAACAAGGTAAACAATGGCTCGATGGCCTTCTTCTTATTGAATGCTTGGAATGAAAACAAAAATCTTACCCACTTGCCAAAGGGCCTAGGCAGAGGCTCTAGGACCCGTTGCAAGGATGTTTGTCCTTCAAGTTTTTCCTTTTGACACAGTCTAACTCTCTCTCTTTGCTGCAATGGGCTAAGATTATTGTGTGGCAAACAATCGAGTCCTCTTCTTCAGCTCCTGCTCCTTGGTTCACACAAGACACTGGTGTTGCTTGGGCAACTTTGGCCAGCATAACTTTGTGATCACACATTGTTCATCTCTTTGAGGGTTTATATAGGTGAGCTTTAAAACCTCCTTCCCTCCCTTGTTACATGGTGGATGGTGACCCAAGGGAGGGGCAATATTCCATTGTGGGCTGAAATATGATTTTGTGTGCTCACACAAGGCCTAAGGAGGCACTGATGCTACCCTTACGTGGCTTTCACATAAGGAGAAACTGTCCTTTGCTTGCTTCTGGTCCCGGAAAGTGACTTTTTTCCACTTCCAGAAATGCGCACTTATTGGGCTCCAGTGCGCACAGAAGGTGCTCTTTTCGAATGAAAAAGTGCACATTCGAGCATTTATGACTAGTTTAATCTTGAATTGCTCAAAACATTAGAGATTCTTGATTCCATAATGTATCCATGTCCTGTAAATACTTAGGCTCGAAATTAATTGATGCCATTTTTTGCTATACAATTTTCTAGTGTTAACAGTTGCCCCCTAATGTGTGAGGTCTATGAAGAACTGTATAGCCGAAATACATTATAGTTTCTTTTATGTATCATGCGCAAAGAGAGAGAGAGAGAGAGAGAGATGCTTGTGTGTAGAAGGACAACATCTTGCACCGGGTTCGAGATAACCATGGCCTAAGGGACCCCCTGCAAGCAGACAAAATATACAAAATATTTGCAAAATTTCAACGAGGCGGGCATGTCCCATGCTCGTGATGCTATGGCTAGTTAAACAAAATTGACAGATACATGTGCTATCTATGTCACTACTGTGGTAGTGATGTTGGTGGTTGTTGACGACGACTGCTGACACCCTCAGGGGCATTTTTTCTTTGACAATAGGTGGAATGTGGTACCCATATGCGTAATCTTGGTATGGCATATCATTGCGCAATGTACGCATATGTACTGGCTGGGACCTTCCTGTGTAAGAATTGTTATCAGAGACGCTTATAAAGGCACGGGTCTTCGACAGATCTTGATCAAAGTGCAATGGTTTTAAGGTACGATACCATCGTGACATGAAAGATTTTGCTATAGTTGAATGTCAAGAGGATCGATGACATCTTGGACAATGATGTCTCCCATAGTGCCACCCAAGGATACCCCTTTGCATGGGGAGGGGTCATCCAAGGTACCGCTTCCTTTCTGGAAAAGAGGTGTTGATGTTGACAAAAAGGAAGCCCTAACCAAACCATAATGGGTTTAACATAGGCATGTTGGTGAGCGGTGGCTGAAAATGGATGATGGAGATTCAATGGCCTGAGGTCGAAGTATATTTGAGCAGCTTGGCGGCAATCATAGGTATTTTCTTAAGGGAAAAAATCCCTGGAGTCGTTAGGACTTCTAGGACAGGTATGAACCGGCTATGATTGTCGTAATGGTGCGTGCATGGGGGTTATGAAATACTTCGACCAAGGGAGATGGGAGACTGCTGCTATGGGAGGAAATGTGCAATATGAGGGCGAATAGGCGAAGGGTGTTGTTTGTGATCTTTGTACACTTACCAAAAGAATAAAATAATGGGGTTTGGTTTTTACAAAACACATAGACGGGTACCCCAAAACATGAAAGAGGTTTTCTCACTTGATGGTGTGAGGACGGTGTTTTGCTGGGGGTAGGGGTCCCATTGGTTGGTCTCGTGTGTGGGGTTGATGAAGCGGAAGATGTCACAGATGGGTTAATGCGGATGGAGGTATGGTGGGCCAAATGCGGTGTGCAGAGGTGCGCTTTCATTCTTCTTGTACAACCAGGTCGTCCGAGAAGGGGGTTGAGTTTGAATAGTGAACTTGACCTTATGCATGATATATGGATGGGCATGAGGTGCTTCCCGGACTAAAATGATATGGCCATGGCGTCACTTGTGGAGTGATGTGTGGTCTACTCGAGATAACGATTGCCATGGAGGGGAGGCTCTACTGACCATCGCGGACGTTTATCATATGCAGGGTGAGGTGATGATAAACACTGTTGGTTATGAGGACCCAACGGTTTATTTATGATGGAGAAATGATTTTAGGATATGCAAAGTTTTCTGGGACTCTATCATGCTGGGGGTAGAATGATACCTACTCCGGAACCTTCAGTGGTCGGTGTTGTGAATGGTTTACGGGTTCTTCCTGCAAAAAACAACTACCTCAAGTGAAAGCATCTTCTTTTCATTCAATATTATTGAAAAACATGAATTTTGGAAAGGAATATGGGAGGGTGCATACCTGTCGGCGCTTGAAAAAAAAATTCTTTGGAAAGCGAATGTGGGGCATTGCTTTCGTTCGTCATGGTATACTGATGATGGTGCAACTTACAGTTTGCAGAATGGACCTTTTGATCTCTTTTTAAGGACCTCTGAAGTTCTAGAAAAGGGCGATAAATAAGGGATTATGGCCCTAATCCTATTCATTTGTACTTGTTGAGTTTTGGAGATCAGAGGTGATAGCAGAGCCTTTCTTGCTGTTGCAGTCAGCCTGTGTATCAGGAATTAGCGATACGATGCCGAGGTAACTCTCATGATGTCCTGCATTTTGATTTTTCTAGTTTGGTGACACCGGGGGCCATACAAATTAGGTTTGTATGGCCTTAAAGGGGATTTTTGCCCTAGATTGCGTGGGCGATCTAGGGAAATAGGCACCCCCCTTGCGTGTATTTCTTCGGTACAGCCGCGCGAAGGCACGTTTTTCCTTCCTCTTTGCTTGCAAGGGTGCGCTTATGAATGAAACAGGCACACAAGGGTGCACCTGTCTGAGAGACAGACGCGTAAGGGCAGTGTTTTTGAAAAAACTTGGGTTTTTTTTTCTGTCCTTAATGATTTTTTTCCTTTGTACTAATGGGTGCTTGTTGCTTGGCATGTTAGTGTGGAGAGATCGAGATTGGCCCGAGATTCGGACTGCTTTGGCTGCTGATGCTGGGGCGCGCCGTCATTTGGCTGCATGGAGCCTCCTAAAATTTGCTGAGAACGAGTTCCTTCGGTCACAGGACCGATTGTTACATTACATCATACAGCATTGGCGCAGGAGGTGCAACATGTTTGTCTTTAGGGGGGAAAACTTGATTATCTATTCGGAGACAAATATTTATTTTGTGACCAGATTACTGCCTCAGGGAGAGGCGCTGAGGTATCCACTTCCTGCTAGACGGGTGAACATGGACAGGGTCCAGTGGAGGCATTGTGGTGGTGCACCTCTTAATGAGGGGTGCATCAATATCGCCTCAGTGATAGATGTGGTCAAGCGGTGTGCTCTGGCTATTATTGTGCGACTGGCAGGGTCATTTGCGCCACTTCGAGCATCAGGCCCACAGGTGGGAGTTTTACGCCACTCAAGGAACGGGCATTTCTTTGATTTTTCCCATTTCTACTTTGATGGTATGGTGTCACAACTGAACAGGGTCCAGCGTGGATCCAAATCCTTTTCATACGATAGCATTTTATGCAGCATTATGTACGAGAGGGTCGTTTTGTTGAGGCCCGTAGTGCCTGTGCCTATCGGGGGGCCGAGGGAGCCACGCATGAGGAGGTGGGCTCCGGTGATGCCACGTAGTGGTGGTGGCAGAGTGGGTTGTTATTGGAATGACATGACAGAGGCTTGGTTTGAGGCCAATCCGCAGATGTTTTTTCCATACCCTTACGCGGGGATGGACTTTTAGGGTGATCCAGATATTGGTCTCCCTTTTGGTTATGTTTGGGTTCCCGCAGGTATGTGTTATATTTCTTCATTTACTCAAGTTTTTTGTGTTCTTGAGTGTTTTTTATTGACACTGAAATTATTTTGGTTACTCGTGCATATGTTGTCGAGGTGGGACATCCCGTGGCCCATCTGGTGGGTCACAACCCTCCACCACGACCGCCTAGTGGTCAGGGAGGTGGTGCCGTAGGTGGACTGGGCTGGGATGGTTCTGGTCCTGGTGAGGGTAGCAACATAGGGGCAGCTGAGGTAGCAGCAGAGAGATCTCATGTAGATGCGGCTGAGGTGCATTTTGCAGTACTTACAACTCGGGTAGAGGCTCTAGAGTACTTTCGGGGACGAGTGGACCATTTGACCCACGGAATGCCTACTCGAGGTCTTATGGATGACTTCGAGGAGATATGGTTAGAGACAGTGATGGCCTGTTAGAGGGACTACCGGCCTACTCTATGATGGGTATCTATCGCAGTGGCGACAGTAGCTCTAGCGGTGGCACCAGGAGCGGTGGTGGGCCCAGGTGCTCCTCTTGAGGGGGCACCCCCCTAGAGTAGATTTATACACAGGGAAAGCACCCATTATGAGGATGCTTCCCTTATTTTTGACGACCTCTGTATCTTTGGGCTAGCCAATGGGCTAGTGATACTATTTTTTGTACTCCGATACACATATTTTTTGATATATATATATGAGAGATCTTTTTTGTGATTCTACATGGTGTGGTGTCTATTTCAGTTTATACATTTTGTGTTATGTTTATGGATATACATGTTTTTTGGCTTTTTATGTATGGTGGTTTTTTCGTGATGCATTCCAATCTAGGATATTGTTAGCTATGTGATCAGTTGTTTGGTTTTGATTCCTTGGTACATGTGAGAATGTAATATAATCAAATTGTCTGCTTAATCTTCTGGCACACAAATATTTTCTAAATAGGTTTGCATCCCTAGTTTCAAATGTTTGGTTTAACTGCGAGACTACTAACTGGGAATCAAGGTAGACATGCTTATGGCGGATGCCCTGGTGGAGGGCCTCACACATAAGTCCAATAACGGCATCATATTCTACCTAATTGTTGGTTGCGGATCCAATGCACACGCCGTTTGAACATAGTGGCAATCGTTCAGGGTAGTAGATGACCCAGGCGACTGTAGCTAAGTTTCAAGACCATCACGATGCTCCATCAGCAAATTTGAAATAGGGTTAAAGTTGGTGATCCATGGTGATATTTTGAGTGCATTTTAGGTTTTTTGGGTCAAAAATATTTTGGTATTTGGGATTTTTGTGTACTCTATCTCTAGGGGATAAGGGCTTCTGGGGCCCTTATGGGTAGAATTTCTTGAGGTAAAGGTCGTTGATGGGGTTAGCTAGGTAGGTCCCATCCGATTCTGTCAAGATGTATGCCCCCTGCAGGAGGCAATGTTTGATGATATAAGGCCCTTTCCACAAGGTTTCGAACTTCCCTGGCCCTAAGGCTTATTTTCTACATCATAGCGAAGGACTAGCTCTCCTTCAGTAAATGAGCGAGGGTTGATGTGGCGGTCGAATGATGTTTTTACCCTTTTCTTATGGGCCTCATTGTGTTGCATCAATTGGCGCCTATTTTCGTCAACTAGCTCTAGTTTTACTAGGCGTTGTTCTAGAGGCTGGGTGTCATCAAGGAGTTCGATGGCTATATGTAAGTTTTGGGATCTCGTGGAAATCGATGCAAGGACGTAGGGTGCCTTGGTTTTTGGTGACAGGAATAAGGCCAAATTCCTGTGACGGGGAGGTTGTTGGAATCTTGTTTTGGGCATGTGATGACACAAGTCGTATGTGATGAGTTGTGTCACTAACATGTGGCGGGGGAAGTATCTCCGCAATGGAGTCCTAATTTAGCCGATAGTTGGCCTTCCCGCTAGGATAGTTAATACCCGGTAGATGGAAGTTAATTTTATCACAGAGATGTCTGAACATTTGTAGCAACGGACATCCCTCTGGCGCATGGTTATGACTAGTGCAAATGGTGCAAGGTATAACAGCGCTGACAAAGTAGATAGTGTGAGAATCTACACTACTCGATGTCTCTGATGTGGATGCTTGGAAAGGGTCCGTTGTAGACCAAGTCATCTTCTATTTCCATTTTTGCATTGTGGGTTGGAATTTTCCCCCCTTTTTGGTGGGTGGCTGACTTAATGTTTCTCTAGCTACTCTCAGCTTGGGGAGATGCATGCACTTAAATGTATGATGAAAGTGTGATCAAATTCTACATTAAGTATGTGTGATATTCTCTTGATTAGAGAGAATCTTTTGAGGGAGAGACGCGATTATGCGGAGACTATTTGTAAGGGGTTTGAGTTCTCTGCATTGATTGATTCGGTGATCGTTTAGATCACATAGGCCACATGTTATCCTCGACTTGGCCAGAGGTTTATGTGATTGGTGTATGGTCTTAGCAGGCGTGACAAACCACCCTGGTGGTGGGGTCGTTGGGTCGACAATGTATCTTTTATGCCATTCTTGGAGGTCGCTCATCCTTTTTTCTACGACATTAATCATGTCGATAGTGGGATGGAGTTGCGATACATAGGTACAATGCCAATCATAATGATCACCCTAACATATCAGGCAAAATTTTTGTGATATGGGTCTCCCATCATGCGTGGTCTGAAGCCAGGCGGGGTACCATCGTTGTAATGCTGCTAAGTCAAGGCAGTGGACTACTATATGCTCCATCTACTTGCATAATGTGCATGTGGGTGGCTTTCATGAAGTGCCTGTGGTGGAAACTATGGGTTCCCTACTAGGCCGTTCTTCGGCTGACAAGAACATGATAGACCCGCTCATCTCCTCTGCTTGGGTCATGGAGCTACAATAGATTCGACATCCATATCATCTTCTTGGGAGAGACGAACTATGGCTGAGCGAAGGCTAGCAAGGGCCAGTCGGAAGTGAGGTATGTAGTGACAATACTCCAATAAGTGATTGTCAGCACATAATGGGCATGTGAATTGTGCTGCCCATAGCCCCACGTAGTATACCCTTTCGATTGGATACCATATGTGAATGAGTTCCAATGCCGCACACTCTTAGAGGTAGTGGCCACATTTGTCACATAGCGTGCATCACATAATGGACATTACTGGGGGGCGCTCTACATATCGGTGCTCCTCTTGTAAGTACAAGATGGTGCGCGGCTCGTCATTAATAGACTGGGTGGAGGGATCCTCTTGATAGGACCGTTCAATTGCATGCAAGGTGTCCCGATACCGTGGTATTTCTGGAAAATGGTGGGTATAGTGCCCATAGGTGTCACAGAGGGTGCATGCGTGATTGGTACACATCTGTTTACCTGTACTTTTGGTGGCAAGTTCCTTTTTATGGGAATGTCGTTTTGAGGTGCCTGCCTCGCAGCCGAGGAGTGAATTTAATTCATCCAAATCCGGGCATATGTAAGTAGGGTGTCCAGTGACATCACATATAGCACACGCTAATGACTCCCACTGTATGGTGGGGGTCACCACTTTCTTTCCTTTCTTGGCAATTTTCTTTATCGTGGTCGTCGGCTTCGCAGTGGGAATTTCCCTTACAGGGGTGGTTTCAACTGCTACTTGGGTAGGTTGGGGCTCATCAGGACCGGGGGGCTATAGCCCTAACGCAGTAACATTGGTAGATGGCATTCCTGGAGGGGGAACGAGGTACCACACTAGGAATGCCAATGATATATTGGGTAGTACCAGTGTTTCCAAGACCTGCTGGGAGGTGAAGCCAGGAGGTGGGTATAGGAAAGGATTTTGGGAGGTGACATAGACTAGGGAGGCTGCAGTAGCTAATGCCTCGGTGTCGTTACTGCTTGAGTCTATATCCTGACTAACCTCGGTGCTTGATGTGGACAACATCCATACCGGGGCCGCTGCGGCATCAAGTGATACCTCAGGGATAATAGGAGGATCTCCTAGGAATGATCCTAAGACAGATGACGGTTTGAATTGGCTAGGGCCATAATCTTGGTACCGTGAAAGACCGTCAGTGGCTGTGTCTACATAAGGTAGAACCATATATGTACTAGTCAAGGGACGCTTTTCAATGTGCGTTAGCTGGTCTACTGTAATGATTCAATCCTCATGGGGGAACATCATGATGCAGAAAATGGAGGATGCTATGGTATACATGGCGTACATGTAACTCTGCCCAAGGAGTATATTGTACTCCAAGTGAGCGTCCAAGACTTCGATGTCCATGTGGACCGTTTTTCTGGCTAAGCAGACCGATACATTTTGGAAGAGACCGATGGGGGTCGAGGGCCGACTGTCATATGCCCTGAGTGTGATCATGGAAGGTTTGAGTTCTGGGGCTCCTAACTTCTGCCATACATTCTTTGACATGATGCATGTGGATGCACCCTCATCAATGACACATCGGTGAATAGTGATATTATGTACCGATACTAGTATCTGGAAGGTGAACATGGAGGGAAGCCTAGGGGTGGCTTTGTCTAAGTCAAAAGCCATCATGCGCGTGTTGGCAGGATCGACGGCGCCTAAGGCGAAAATTAGGGCTTTCCGTTGTTTCGGGCATGACTGCAGTACCTCCAAAGCGGACATAACAGCAGGTGACTGGGCTAAATCGTTAACGATGCTATAATTGTGAGATGCTTTAGAGTAGTTACATGCTCGCCTATTAGGCCCTTTAACCATTTTTGGCAATGGTTCCAAAGAAATCTTCGGAATGGTCAAAGGTGCAGTCGGCATGCTCATACTAGCCCTTGACGTACTGGTGTATAGTGGGGTGTCGTAGCTGCGATTCCGGGTTTGAAAAAACATTTCTTCCCCATCCATGTGAATTTCATGGTTGTTTTTCTCAGAATCGTTGGGGTTTTTTTGCTGAGTGCTGACAATTCCTTGATGGGGTAAGGGTTCTTGCATAACTGCAACTGTCTGGGAAGATCCTCCTTGTCCTTGGTTACTCTATGGCTTGCTGCCCCTTGTCCAAGGTTCCCTTTGGGTTTTTTTTTTAGCTTTCATTTTACCACGTTAGGAGGGTAATTCTCTTGATCATACTGGTATGGTTGATTTTGAGATGGCTGCACAAAGTTCACATGTGCATTGTTTTGTGTTGGTGGGTTATGTGCTTGGGACTGAGCATACTGTTGTCCCATATTTTCACCTGGCCATTGGGGAGGGGAGTTCTTCCATCAGTTTTTCTTCCTACATACTGGGTCCCCCCAGCTGGAGGGTAAGGCCCTCCTAGGTGATACGCTAGCACCCTATTAGTCAAATTTTGCTGCTGCATATGATGACTTTGAAATCCGGGTTGAGACATGTCTTGGGTAGACCCATGTGTGTAACCGGGATTCTGACTGCTGCTGGCTAGGTACCCTTGGGTCATTGACCCAATAATTCTGTCTACAGAGTTCGACGTGCCTAGAAATTCCTAATAATATTGCAGGCGTGGGGCATTAGGCAGGATATTGTATATGTATCCTGATTACGTATAAATCAGTTCAAGCTTTTGGGCTTTATTGATTGCATCCTCTTCGGATGTGGGGTTACGTTGTGCCACATCCTTTGAAATCTCCGTCGTCAGAGTTTTTAAGAATAAATCTAAAAGGACTCGGTCGTTGAGTTGAGCTTTGCATAAGCTATGACATCATCTCCACTCATGGAGATGTTCAGAAATGTGGCTAGAGGGAGATTGTCTGAAATGAGTCAGTAATTCCATTCCTGAATCATGGTGAATGGGTAACTGAAAGTAAGTGAGAAACATAGTAGCGAGGGCGCTAAAGGTTCTATGCGAGGTAGGAGGTTGCTCAACATACCATTTCATGGCCACTCCCATGAGAGTGCCTTGAAACAGCCTCAATCGAATAGTATCGTCAATGATGTTATTCAATGAGCACCATATGTGAAAGGTCATTATATGATTTCCTGGGTCTTCTGCTTGCTTGCCCTCAAAATTTGGTATGTTTGAAGGGAGCTTCGTGGGCATGGGAGGCCAATTGGGGTCGTGTGTGATGGGTTCATTGGTGAGCTTGGTTAAATCCGGTAGATTTAATGCTGCTAATAAGGGTGACTGAGAGGTTCACGCCATGGCAACGTGTGAAGACACGAAGTTCTGGTTAGTACGAGGGTTAGTCTGTGACCTACTCGGTTGTGAATTCAGCTGGCTTCCCGTATGGGATGCACTCTTCTAGCCCCTAGGGGACGATGGGGGAGTTATGTGGGGTGTGGTGTTGGGAGATCGGCTAGGGTTCCCAACGAAGGTTTCTCCAAGAAAGGAGGAACCAACCACTATGGAAATGTTCCGTCTTTGACGCCTAAACGGTGAAAGACTTGGAACCCCTCCCATTAATGGGGGGAGGTCCAAAAGACACTTGGACCAATGAGGTTCCGTTGGAACCATTTGAGGGTCGTCTAGGTTAGGTTTTGGAAAGAAAATTTGAGGGGATTGAGTCTATGATCACGAAAAATCTATGGCCACATACATAAAACAAAGAAAAAAATAAATGATTTTTCCTTTAATTTAATCTATGTGATCAATCAAGCAAAAAATGGTTTTGTTTGTTTGTGTGTGATACTCAAAAATACTAGAAGACCTAATAACATCCTCACACACTCAAAAGTAACTAGGCCTTGAGAGGATTTCTTTCGAGTGTTGGCACAATGTCCTGAAAGAACTGGCAACGCCCCCAGTCAGTCGAAGAGAATCAACCAAGGTAAGGGTAGAGGGTCTGGCGCTTGCTTGCACCATCCCCTATAGGTTAAAGGGTGCCCTATATTTGGCCACTAAGAACCACCATCCCATGTGAGTGTTCGAGTCTTGGGCTTCTTGGTAGTCAGCTAACAGTACTGAGTATCAGACGGGTCAGGTAGCCCCAACTAATACCGCACGCACTTCGTCTAAGCCTAACCCCCTTTGAATCGGGTCTCTGTCGCGCTCAAGTTTTCTTTTCCATGGGCTGATAGGTGGATTTTAAGCTCCCTAAAAACACAACTTCTATGTTTCAAATGTGAAGCATGATCAAGGAAAATTATTGGATGCCTACCCCCTTGATCCTAATTTAAACTATAATTTCTCTTGTGGCCCCTGTGGGGAGAATTTAGTGCGTTGTTTTAAGTTATTTTTAGGTGGATTTATTTTCTTAGTGGGTGAATGTGTGTGAGTGTATGGTGAAAAATCTCATAATTTTAACATATGGATATCGATGATCCTTTACAAAAGTCCCCTAGTTAAACTATGTGATGTTGTTTCTTGCTCAAATAAAAATCATTTGCGGATAATGGGCAGCTTCCAAAACCTCCTAATTAGTCTATGGAGTGACTAAAGGGAGATGGAAAATCACAAATATAGAGTGTTCATATGCTTGTCTAGGGTAACCCAATGGCGCAAAGACAACAAAGATTACTTGCTCTAATTTGTGATTCAATCCTAGTCCCGCAATTTCCTAAATGCAAAAATTGAAATTTAAACTAAACAATTTCTACACTAGCTTAAGCATGTGTGGTCATGAGCCACTTACTTGGACTAGTTAAACTAAGTGTGCATACTAGAATTTGAAAAAAATATAAATTGTTTGGAAAGCAATGGTTAATTTTCCCCCTACTTAAACCATGTGAACACTTTTTGCAAAAAACCAAATTAAATGAAAACTAACTAAATGCCTACAAAAAGCAACAAAAATCAGTTTTCAGAAGCTGTGGGGTATCAACACAGGTGATGGTAGATACATTAGGGGCTGCCCAACACACTTACAAGCAGAAAAATGCAATAGATAGGGAGAAAAAATCTCTCTGCAAATTGCGCGCAAAACCCTCTGACAGGTGCGCCTTCCTGCACGTAGGTCACCTCTGAACACGCACACTGTGCATCTATGTGAAAAAATAGCACGCAAAATTCCTGCAAGTAAAAAAAAATTAGGAGCTGCCTTCTTCAGTCTGTCACTTCAATGAGTCTGGGGACTGCAAGATGGGTTAGAGGACTGTCATCTCCACTCCAGCATAGACTAAGGGTCTCTTGCAAACAATGGCACAACCACATAAACTTGAAACACGTCAGTGGAGTCACCAATCCTATTGTGGTGGATTTGACACGCGGGTGTACGAAATCACACGCATTTAGAGAATGTGATCTTTTCTCTAAACCATAAGTAACAGGCAGTATCTAGGGGGAGCTCAAAATTATAAACTTAAATGAAGTAATATACTAAAGTATGCTCTATTAAAAAACTAAAACTAAAAATACAAAAAAAAGCTATATAGAGAGTTCCAAACAGTAACAAGGTAAACAACGGCTCGATGGCCTTCTTCTTATTGAATGCTTGGAATGAAAAAAAAAATCTTACCCACTTGCCAAAGGGCCTACGCAGAGGCTCTAGGACCCGATGAAAGGATGTTTGTCCTTCAAGTTCTGCCTTTTGACGCAGTCTAACTCTCTCTCTTTGCTACAATGGGCTAAGATTGTTGGGTGGGCAACAATCGAGTCCTCTTCTTCAGCTCCTACTCCTTGGTTCACACAAGACACTGGTGTTTCTTTGGCAACTTTGGCCAGCATAACTTTGTGATCACACATTGTTCATCTCTTTGAGGGTTTATATAGGTAAGCTTTCAAACCTCCTTACCTCCCTTGGTACATGGTGGATGGTAACCCAAGGGAGGCGAAATATTCCATTGTGGGCTAAAATATGCTTTTGTGTGCTCACACAAGGCCTAAGGAGGCGTTGGTGCTGTCCTTAGGCGGCTTTCACATAAGGAGAAATTGTCTTTTGCTTGCCTGTGGTCCCGGAAAGTGACTTTTTTCCACTTCCAGAAATGCGCTCTTATCGGGCTCCAGTGCTCACAGAAGGCGCTCTCTTCGAAGTAAAAAGCGCGCATTCAAGCATTTATGACTATTTTAATCTTGAATTTCTCAAAACCTTAGAGATTCTTGATTCCATAATGTATCCCTGTCCTGTAAATCCTTAGGCTCAACATTGATTGATGTTGTTTTATGCTGTAATATTTTCCAGTATTAACAGTAACCTATGGAAGAATAATCATCATTGAAGATTTGAAATGAGATTTACATATTTTTTGTTTAATTAATTATTTATTTATCACTTTTTTACTCTAAATATTATTGAAAAACACTATTTTTTTATTTTAAAATAAGATAAAATTTTTAAGGGTGTTACACCATTTTTTGGTCATCTAACCTATTATCATTAGATGGACCCAGGTACACCATTTAAGACCAATTTTACCCTAAGTAAAATTGCTTTCACTATGTAAAATAACTTAATAAACCATATTTATTAGGTTGTTTATGGTCTAAACAGGAAACCCCAAAAGGAAATATTAAACAAACCTATATTTGTTTGATTTTCCTCATGGAATAATTAATTAAACCATAATTTAATTATTATTCCTAGTCATGTTTAACCAAAAACAAAGAAATTAATTAGATAAACCTTTATTTATCTTATTATTTTCTAGGAATAATTATTTAAATCTTATTTAGATAATATTCCTTGTTAAATATGACCAAATCACCCACAAATAATCAAATAAATCATTATTTATTTGATTATCCTTCAACCACTTCCTAAAAAGATAAATAAATCATTTATTTATTTATTATTAACAAATAAAGGGATTTGACCCAAGTCAAATACTTTTTCCCTCCAACAACATACTAAAGCATTCCATGTATATGATCTAGATTTATTAATGATTATTTAATTTGCCAAAGATTTAAATGACGAATATTTTGTTATGTTAGATAGTTTTTTTCAATATTCTTCACCCTTTGTTGCTCATTGATCAGATCCATACACTTGGTTTCTCATTTTTCCATTGAATTGTGGTAAGAGCTCCTTTGAGTTATATTCTGTATTTGTCACCAATACAGAGAGAGATTCAGACTGGTTGCTGCACTTCCAAGAACCCAACCCATTGATGAGAATTGGAGATGCCTTTCTTTTATTTTCCTCCCAAATGCACCTTATGCAGTAAACATTCTTCAAAAATGTTCTTGTCTTGTCTATTGGTATATGGAGCAAACCCTTTCTTTTACTGCTTAATGTCTTTCTATGCATAGATCTGGTTTTTTGCAGCTCTTTTCTTGATAAACTAACTGCAGATCTGAAGATATTAGCAGCCACTTTTGATGTTAGGTCTATTATTTATGCGTAGCTAAAGTGGCCTTTTTTCGTACACTTCGACAAAGGATTCATACTAACAAATGGCGACTCCACATGGGTTTTAAATTACGACCGCTGCCGTTTTTCATATTCCTACATATCCAGCTACTTCAGACCCTAGGGTTTCTTTTCAGCTTTTTTTTTTCCTATTTTCATGTTGTTTTTCTCCTATAAAACCCTAAAACATTAAAATTTCTAACTTCCGTGTGTTTCTGGCCCTATTGCTAAGAGGTGTTTACATCGCCGCACCGAGACGCAACTTTTCCTGGAATTTTCCGTCGAGACACCCGAGCTTCAAGTCGCACTTTCAGGCCCATAAACCAGGACTGACCTCAGGGCCGACTTTCCACTTTCTCGCGACTCCGCATCAAAACGGGTCGAACTCCGCGACCCGCCAATTTTCACCGTTTTTTTTTTTTTACTTAAATTTTCTCCGGGGTTTATTAAAATACTTCGTCAGGTTTTTCCAGCCTCTGTCTCCGCCCGTTTGGACCTGTTTCTGATCTTTTTTGCTCATCTAAGTGGGAACCTAGCCCCCTAGGGCTTCAGTACCCTCCACTTTTGGTGGAAGAGTTTTAGCTGTTTCAGGTGTTTGATTTTTCAGAGTTTCAGCCTTCCCTTTTTCAGATCTGATACCTCATTCTCAGATCCCTTTAAATCAGCTCTTCTTCCTTTCAAACCACCTCTTGTAGTTTTTTTTGGACCTCCCTTTAGGACCTCCTCCCTGTCCTTTCTGCTTTTTGCTGATTTCCTCCTTTTTTCCAGCCACCTTGCCTCTGTCTCTTGGCTGTGATCTGCACCTCTTTTCAGCAGCTTTCTCCTTTAGATCCCTGTCCCTTTTGACCCTAGATCTATTGGCCTCTTTTTAATGCGTTTCGACTAGATTTTTTCCCTCTGTTAGATTAGTTTTGAGAGACCCGCCTTTTTGGGTTGAATCGATGCACTAGTAGCTGTTAATTTTCTGTTATTTCAGCATTATATACTGTTCTCTGTAGATTTATTTTCAGTTACGCAACACACTTTTTCTCTTGCTCTCAAAATGAAAAGGGTTTAAAAATTGAAATTAACGCACGCCACACACTCACCCTAAGCGAAGAAGATCCTGGTTTACACCGCCAGGCAAAGACTTTAAAATCAATTGACACTGCACCTATCTTCCCTTGTTTCGACATTGTAATCACTTGATTCTGCACCTCCTTGCCCTTGTGGTCGTTCTTCTTCCCCTTGTGCCATGATTGTGTTGTCATCATTGCGCCCCCAAGGCGCACTTCCCGGAGACTTCTTGGCCTTCACCCTCAGTTTCCGGTCTATCGACCTGCTCCGTCCCGCCGTTGTCGAGCCAGTCCCCCTCCGAGTCCGCACTCCGACTCCTCTTCTGATTCTTTGGGTTCTCCTTCTCCTTCTGGTTCTCCCCCTGTCACCTTCACTATGTCTGGTCCAGGGCCTAACGCTAGCGGTGCTCCCGGGCCTAATGCCAGAACTATTACTAGCGGAACCGCCACAGGAACTACCTCGGCCACATCCTTGCTGCCATACATCGCAGGCCTCAGCCTCCCCGATTTCAATCAGTTGATCAATGACCCTATCCGCCACGATGTTGGTTGGCCTGCTATGCCAACCAAGCTCCCCTCCGACATCACTAAGTTCGAAGGCCTTGCTGGAGAAGATCCAACCAACCATGTCTGATCTTTCCACATGTGGTGTTCCTCCAACTCCATTACCGATGATTCCATCCGTCCTCGGTTGTTCCAACGCACGCTTACCGACGAAGCTTCTAAATGGTATGTTGACCAAGACACCTCTTCCCATACCACCTTTGCGACTATTTCCCAAGCCTTTTTATCTTACTTCCAGCTCCCTCTCCGATACAATACTGGTAGGGAGATTTTGACCTCTTTCAAGCAGACCTCTTCGACCCGCCTTTCCGCTCATGTCCAGGAATGGCGACGAAGACGCAGCTTATGTTGAGCTCCCCCCTTTGAAGATTGAATCTATATGGACTGGTTCCTTCACTCCCTCTTAGCTCCTATCGGCAAAGATGTCGCCTCCCATTTTCCTCAAACCGAAGAAGCCGCCCTCCAAATAGCCTTGAAATATGACCTGATCTACGCTCAATCTGGTTATGTTTATACCGTCCTTCCTGACCTCCCCAGGCCCGGCAGCGCTAATGCCCCGGGGGCATCTCATTCCACCGACGGTATCGTTGGAGCCCTCTCTCATCCATATGCTCAACCTCCTATGGGCTATGGTCTCCCTCAAGGAGGGGCCAGCACCTCTAGCACCTTTCTCCCTCCCGGTAGCATGTATCCAGGATACGACATGCCTCATCCTTTTGCCCAACCTCCTACTTACCTCAATGTTGCCCAACCTAACCATTACCCTTATCCGCAGCCTGGTGCACCAGCTCCTCCAGCATATGCGCTTCCACCTCCCTTACCTCCTCAACCCCAGCAACAACACCTACAGCCCCCTCCAGGGCAAGTATTTGCACAACAGGGCGCGACTAATCCCCCTTCTTCTCAAAGAAGGCGAAGATGCAATCAAAATCAATCTGCCCCTGGTACTCGTGGACCCAATCCTCAAGGTGTTGACCCTAACACTGCTAACCAGCAACAGGGCACTCAGCCCAAGTCGAACAGGCCGCTTCGCACAAATAATCCTTGTTCGTGTTGCGGTGTTTATGGTCATTATACCCACGATTTTCCCCTCTTACCACAGATGCAGCAGATGTGGGAGTCTCAAGCCACATTGCGAGGACAACATGCCTCCCCTCATGCTCCCCCTAATGTGGCCACTATTCAACCAGCTGTGTTTACTGATCCTTTCCCTCAGCAAGGATTCGTGGCTGCCCAACCACCTACCGGACAGGCCGCCACTTCACCTTCCCCTTCTGGTTCCTCTAATTACCAAATCCTCATGATGAACTCTGATCCATCCCCAACCGTTGACCTTGACCTTCAAACTTGGTCTCGCCAGTACCCCAAGCCTCCCGCTCAGTCTGCCCTCGAGTCCCCTTCTTCTGGTTCTACAGAGCCTCTTTCGACATCCAATGGCCCCTTACATATCCCTCAACCCAAAGTTGAGGTTCATACCAAGATTCCTAAGGGACCATTACGTCGAAATGTTGCTTCTGGTCGAGCTGCTCATTCGTATAGCATAGTAGATGATTTGGCGCAATCCCCTGCTGCCATTTCCACGTTGGAACTCCTCGAGTCGTGCCCTTCCCAAAAGAAGGCTCTGCCATCTGCCGTGGGCGCTGTAGATTCTGCTGATGACCAAATGATTATTTTCGATGCCCATCAATCAGAACATCCTCCTCTTCCTGCTTTCGTCGCCTTCCAAATCCCAGTCAAAATCCGGAACGCCAACGTTTCTCGGTGTATAATTGATGAGGGGGCATCCACCTGTGTGATGTCCGCTTCGGTTTGGAAGCAACTCGGATCTCTTGAATTAGACCCTTCCACGATCACCCTTCGAGCGTGGGACGGCCACGCCTCCCAGCCCATTGGCCTTTTTCGTAATTGTCATATCACCCTTGCCGGTAAGACCATTTGCGTTGACGTCGAAGTCATTGACGCCCCTCTATACTACAACATTCTATTGGGGCGAAGCTACACCTATGCCATGTCTGTTGTCCCATCCGCGATTTTTCGCAAGATGTCTTTCCCTCACAATGGAAAGATAGTCACCATTGACCAGCTATCTTACCATGAGCCGACGTCTCAGACCTCTCAAGAGACGACCATCTCTTCTGTAGCCAATAAGAAAACCATCGATTCCTTGACCAGTGTCTCCCCCGGCGTCTACAAAGATTCCTCCCTGCTTGGAACTTTTCCTAGTCTCCCCCCTCCTCATCTCTCTGATCCCAGCTTATCGAATGTTTGCATGATGGAATCGTCTCAGGCTGCCCTTAAGCGACCCGCTTAGACTAGTCAGCAACCTCAGACTCAACCTCGCCCACCGCAACCCACTCCTAGCCCTTCATCTCCGCCAGCCGGACCTCCTCCTTCTGGCCCTTCTCCTACAGCTGGTATCCCTGAACCATCTCGGAGCCGTTCCTCCTGGTCATTATCCCGCTGGTCAGATACCATTCTTGGCTCCCCCTCCTGGATTCTATTCGGTCCCCGTCATGGCCACTCTCTCTCTCCCTAACCTGACCCTCGGTATACCCGTCTGGTACCTTGACCCTCCAGCCGCTACCCCTCCTGGTCACCCCAAACCCTATCTTGGTTTGACACCGGTTCAACTGGTCCCCCTCGCTTCCTCCATCACTATCGTGCCCCCCGCACCTCCTCAGGACCCTACTCCTGTGGTGATAGCTTCAGGAAAGAAAGGCAAAGCTCGCAAGGGGGCATCTAAAGACAAGGCCACTCCGACTGACCCTGCTCCTCCCCCGCCCACAAAGCCTTGTGCATTGTGTGATGTCGTCGATCACGCCACCCATACTTGTCCTGAGTTGCCCCGCATTCAACCCATGGTTAAAGTCGCGTTCCCTGATTCTACGGTCTCCGACCCTTCTCTTCCATCCTCGTCTGTAACCAAGAACCCAAAGACTATTTGCACTAGAAAACCCTGTGCTTTGTGTGGTATCCATGGCCATTACTCCCACCATTGTCCTCACCTGACGCATTACCGCGCCTCTTTAGAAGTAGTTCGAGAGTATGAGGTTAAACAAAATCAATCTGCCTCTCCCATACTCGCGCAGTATGCTTCGGGCCAGCTCGAGGATCCCCCTGCTCCCATCGACATTCCCCCCCCTGATGTTCAGATGACGGAGTCTACTACGACCATTCTTTACCTATCCCCCTCTGTGCAACCTTTAAAGCCCAGTCCCCTTGCATCCTCCCCTGTGGCCTCGCTTGACCCCCCTTCAGCGACCACCCTGGACCCCCTCGTTTCTACCCATACACGAGATCACTCCACCCGTATCTCTGTTGACCTCCGCAGCCCGAGTCCTCGCCATACCTCCTATAACCCTCATATACCACCCTCCAGTTTATATATGAGTCATAGCCATCCTGCTCATTTCACTCCCTCCTGCAGTTGCCACTCGATGTCTTCCGTCCACTCATGTTGCCGTCATTGTATCTCCTCCCCCCATTTGTTGTCTTGTAACACCCTTCCGTAGGACCTCCCGTCCCTCCCCTTTATCGGTTACGCCGATGGTGCAAGTCGTTACTCCTGGAATCTAGCCTCGGCAGGTTGGGCCATTTTCACCCCCTTGCATGCCCTTGTTCTTTCAAACGGGGTCTGCATTGGTACTGCCACCAACAATCAGGCCAAATATGATGCAGTGCGTGGTCTCTTAGCCGATGCCCTCTTTCATCGCATCCTCCATCTGCATGTTCATTTGGATTCCCTACTTCTTGTCATGCAACTAAATGGTGTTTATCGTGTGCATAACCCTGTGCTGTTTAGATGATATTTACGAGTGAAACTCTTGATACGTGACTTTGAAACCATAACTTTCAACCATGTACCTCAAGAACAGAATCACTATGTAGATAGTATTGCAAACCATGTTCTAGATTGGCATTTATCACACGCATTTCATACAAGACAATAACACTCATAATCATTAAAAACGATGCATATCCATAATATGTGTCGCAAAACATGTGTTTGGAGTCCTTCTACTCTGATACATACGACATGCCCATAGCATGTTACAAAAAACTCAAAACTGGGGGCACCACCTGCCCCTACATACACACTAGGGGGCACCACATGCCCCACACCTACTCACTATCTGGAGGATCCCGAGCTAATGGCTCTGCCCCCAGCCTCGCACATCACGCATGCTCGACCTACCATCGCTATGCGCCGTACGACACCTCGCCATTCCCGAGAAGACCACCCATGCCCACCGCATCGGTCGTTCAAGTTCCCGCCACCGCGCTCGAAACCCGCGCCCTCACAACGTCTCGCATCTGGAGCTGGGCGGACAAGTCCTCCGGTAAGGGCGGCCACATCCTCAACAAGGCCACGCTCTCGACTCACTCGACCCTCGCGCCCTCCGCAGGTCGCCGGCGTCCCATATCCCGCCGTTTTACCCAGCGCAGGCCTGCATACCAAAAGTACATGAATCAGTACCATATCTACTATTCAATAACTTTAACATGCCCATACAAGAATAGTAATCTGTCACTTACCATCGAGCCCCCATACTCGACCAGGCGGAAGTGGCAGGTCCGGATCTCCACAATAACTTATAACGACATCTGATCCCAATGGGCAAAGAACTTAGGTCGAAACACTCACCTGACCGCCCCTCCTCATCCTCTACACAGCAGCTACCCCCACCGGTGCATCCTCGGCTCTCTCGGGCCCCCATCTAGGAGCTGTATACGAGGTCGTAAGGTCGAGATCTTCTCAAAGAAGAAGGCGCACAATAAAGTCTCATACGAGCAATCGTGGTTCACTTGCCGCTTGCAGAGTGAAAACTGTCGTTTTAACGACACCAGCATCATTTGGGCCCACCCATAGTAGGTCCCACTCAACACACTCTCCACAATCATCATCTGCCCCCCACTGATGTGATGGAGCACCTGGTTCCCCAGGATATGCAACACCACTGCAGCCACTGCACGGGTCTCTAACCTCTCTAGATCCCCGATCGATATCCGAGTCCCCTTGACTTGGAGACCCGGTCGACAATGTTGCTAAACAAACTCCATGATATGCCACCCCTGCGGTAATACTGGCTGCGTGTTTCCCACCATCCCCAGTGGCGAGAGACCCGTCAGGAAATACACATCCTGGACTGTCAATTCGATCCTGTGCCCCTGCACTACAAAGACCTCATGCTCTGGATCCCAGTAACTGATAATCCGGGCCAATAAGGGCTCTCCCGCCCTCATCAAAGGGTTCTCCAAAAACTTTATAACCCCAAACCTGGCCAACACACGACGGACACCCTGATCTGCCTAGATCTCTGCCCGTAATGTACCCAGGTCCCTTTCTCTCCAGTTAACTCGAATATCTGCCATATCTGCACAAAAACATCATCTTTGTCAGCATACAGATAGGGAATCTCATAACCAAACACAAAAACCCAACTCTCAGCCATAAAACAGCACCAAAACCCCCTCATCTTCCAGGTCGCACTTTTCTGCCCAATTCTGGGACAGGTCGCAGTTTTTTCCCTGAAACCTACTTCCCAGGTCGTACTTTTTGGCCCAAAAAGTGCGACCCGGCCATAGAGATGAAGGAGGGTCTGTTACTGAGCTTTTGGGCCCTAAACTAAATTTTCAATCCATCAAATTGAAAGAGTAAGGTTAGGCCTCTTACCTGCCACTGACAAATCTCGATTCCAACGGTCGGTTTGTCCGCTACGCTCGCCGCAAGATTTAGGGCCTTCTCTCCTCTCTACATTCACCACAGCAACACTAGCAAATGAGTGAATTTGGAGGGAAAACTGCCTTATTAAAAGAGAACCCTTGTTTCTTCTTTCGCCTGCTGCGACCATACCGTGGCCCCGTTTGACAAACCGTCTGCACCGTTGGAAAGATCTCACCGAGCCCTCAAATGGGTATCTGTTATTTTTTTGTAATTTGATACTTCACTAGGGCACATTTTGTCCAAGAAGGGTCACTTCACCTCTCATTAAAATCGCATTTCTTCACTTATGACACTTGTACTTGGGGCACCATTTTGCCTCCTTACTTGTCTTTGTTCGTGTCGATTTTCGTCATGAGTTACCCTTGTACTCATGTTTTCATGGTCCCCCATTGGGCCTTTACTGTGTGGCAACACCATCGAGTTGCCCTTGTTTAGAGCATCCAAGTTGAGTCATCATTGCATTCATGGAGCCTATCTCGAGTCCCTTTGAACCCCGCTATAGCCCTCCATCCTTCATTGCTTGGTCTCTCTCTTGTGTTGCACATTATGGCCTTCAGTCCCACTGTCCCCTATCCCTTATGGTATTGTTTCAGTCGCTGCTATGTCATTCATGCCCTTTATGCTCTAACAAGGGAAGTCGTCCACTCGCTACTCAGTCCTCTCCATTCCATCATCATCATTAGTGTCAGTCTGTCCATTGCTCTACTATTTTCTCTCGTGCCTTAGTTGAGGATCTCTCATTGCCTCACCTATGGTGGACCTCCTTCTGTCGACATCAGCTCCTTCATTCCAGAAGACAGGTCTAGAGGGCGGTGTACCTTGGTTCCAGCTTCCACTCTTGTTCGGTGCCTCGAATCAGGCAAAGGGATCTCTCATTTCCCTTTGACTTTATTGTTTCCCCACTCCAGCTCCTTTCAGCACGATCGAGATCCGTATGCTTGATGGTTCAGTGATGCAGCAGCAGCTCTTGGTGATTCCCGGGTGTGTGTGAGATGTCTCAGCCCTCATGAGGGGGTGGCCCTGCAGGTAGCCCTCCACATGCCCGGATGACCTCTTCATTGCAGCCTTCGATGCAGCTCCATATATTTGATGATGTCGGCCTTAGCCGCTTACAGCGCCTCTTTGATTTGCATGTATCAGTCAGATCTTGTGAGCCCTTCCCAGTGTATAGGGGGAATTTGGGTTGTATTTGTATCTCATGTACTCAGATATCATTGTATAAGTCCTGGCTGTTATTCCAGGCACCGCATGTATGTGGGATTCCTCATTGTATTATTATCTAGCTCATGTTTATGCCGGTTGTACTTTATGGTTCGGTCCCTTGTTTACTGGACACACTATTCTTTTGTACTTTGTCTCGGCGGGCATAGGTATGCCTCCCCCGCCGCCTTTAGCACAGGTACCCTCTCATAAAAAGAGACTTGTTGCACCTACGAGTCTCGTCTCCTCAGGGTCTAGTTCTTCAGCACACTCGTCTACCTTACATTTCTCTCTCTGACTTCCCTCTTGATGTCTGGTGATTGAGTTCTTACAATGTACTTCGATCATACGATTTTCTCCTCACACTCGCACACTGGGGGGCAATCTGTTACACCATTTTTTGGTCATCTAACCTATTATCATTAGATGGACCCAAGTACACCATGTAAGACCAATTTTACCCTAAGTAAAATTGCTTTCACTATGTAAAATAACTTAATAAACCACATTTATTAGGTTGTTTATGGTCTAAACAGGAAACCCAAAAAGGAAATATTAAACAAACCTATTTGTTTAATTTTCCTCATGGAATAATTAATTAAACCATAATTTAATTATTATTCCTAGTCATGTTTAACCCAAAACAAAGAAATTAATTAGATAAACCTTTATTTATCTTATTATTTTCTAGGAATAATTATTTAAATCTTATTTAGATAATATTCCTTGTTAAATATGACCAAATCACCCACTAATAATTAAATAAATCATTATTTATTTGATTATCCTTCAACCACTTCCTTAAAAAGATAAATAAATCATTTATTTATTTATTATTGACAAATAAAGGGATTCGACCCAAGTCAAATACTTTTTCCCTCCAACAAATATAATAAAATATTCCATAAAAGGTGGATCTAGATTTGGTTAACATTATTTTAATCATGCACCAAGATCTAGAATGACCCAATATTTTGTTATAAATAGGAGGGTTTTTCCTACCATTCTTCACCTTTTGTTGCCTATTAGATCACTCTGGATCTATACACTTGGTCACATTTTTCCACTATTTGCTGTGTGAGCTCCCTTTGAGTTCTATTCTTTGTGTGAGTTTTCTACACCAACAAGAGAGAGAGATTCTAGATCTGAAGTGCTGAGGACTTCCAAGAACCCATCCCATTGAGGAGAATTGGATACGCCTTCTTGTTTTCCTCCCAGGTGCCCTTAATACAAAAAATTCTTTCAAAAAATTGTTCTTGTCTTGTCTATTGGTATATGGAGCAAACCCTTCGTTTTACTACTTAATGTCTTTCTATGCATAGATCTCATTTTTTGCAGCTCTTTTCTTGATCAACTAACTGGAGATCTGAAGATATTGGCAGTCACTTTTGTTTTTAGGGCTATTAGTTATGCGTAGCTAAAGTGGTCCTTTTTCGTACACTTAGACAAAGGATTCATACTAAAAAATGGCGACTCCACACGGGTTTTAAATTACGACCGCTGTCATTTTTCATATTCCTGCATATCCAGCTACTTCAAACCCTAGGGTTTCTTTTCAGCTTTTTGTTTTTCCTATTTTTATGTTGTTTTTCTCCTATAAAACCCTAAAACATTAAAATTTCTAACTTCCGTGTGTTTCTGGCCCTATTGCGCAGGTAAGCGACATCAGCCGCAACTGCGACAGCAACTTTTCCGGAAATCTGCCGCCGAGACACCCGGAGCTTCAGGTCACACTTTTCAGCCCATAAACTATGACCTAGACCTCCAGGTCACACTTTTCTGCCCATTTTCTGTGACCTGCACTGAAAACAGGTCAGAACCTGCGACCTGCCAATTTTTCAGCTGTTTTTCTGCAATTTTTCTGGGTTTTTCTGAAGCTTCTGTCAAGGTTTTCTAGCCTCTGTCTCAGCCCGTTTCGACCTGTTCCTGATCTGTTTTGCTCATCTAAGTGGGAACCTAGCCCCCTAGGGCTTCAGTACCCTCCACTTTTGGTGGAAGAGTTTTAGCTGCTTCAGGTGTTTGATTTTTCAGAGTTTCAGCCTCCCCTTTTCCAGATCTGATACCTCCTTTTCAGATCCCTTTTAATCAGCTCTTCTTCCTTTCAAATCACCTCTTGTAGTTTTTTTTGGACCTCCCTTTAGGACCTCCTCCCTGTCCTTTCCGCTTTTTGCTGATTTCCTCCTTTTTTCCAGCCACCTTGCCTCTGTCTCTTGGCTGTGATCTGCACCTCTTTTCAGCAACTTTCTCCTTTAGATCCCTGTCCCTTTTGACCGTAGATCTATTGGCCTCTTTTTAATGCGTTTTGACTAGATTTTTTCTCTCTGTTAGATTAGTTTTGAGAGACCCGCCTTTTTGGGTTGAATCGATGCACTAGTAGCTGTTAATTTTTTGTTATTTCAGCATTAGATACTATTCTATGCAGATTTATTTTTAGTTACGCAGCACACTTTTTCTCTTGCTCTCAAAATGAAAAGGGTTTAAAAATTAAAATTAACGCACGCCACACACTCACCCTAAGCGAAGAAGAGCCTGGTTTACACCGCCAGGCAAAGACTTTAAAATCAATTGACACTGCACCTATCTGCCCTTGTTTCGACATTGTAATCACTTGATTCTGCACCTCCTTGCCCTTGTGGTCGTTCTTCTTCCCCTTGTGCCGTGATTGTGTTGTCATCATTGCACCCCCAAGGCGCACTTCCCGGAGACTTCTTGGCCTTCACCCTTAGTTTCCGGTCGATCGACCTGCTCCGTCCCGCCGTCGTCGAGCCAGTCCCCCTCCGAGTCCGCACTCCGACTCCTATTCTGATTCTTTGGGTTCTCCTTCTCCTTCTGGTTCTCCCCCTGTCACCTTCACTATGTCTGGTCCAGGGCCTAACGCTAGCGGTGCTCCCAGCCCTAATTCCGAAACTGTTACTAGTGGAACCGCCACAGGAACTACCTCGGCCACATCCTTGCTGCCGTACATCGCAGGCCTCAGCCTCCCCGATTTCAATCAGTTGATCAATGACCCTATCTGCCACGATGTTGGTTGGCCTGCTATGCCAACCAAGCTCCCCTCTGACATCCCTAAGTTCAAAGGCCTTGCTGGAGAAGATCCAACCAACCATGTCCAATCTTTTCACATGTGGTGTTCCTCCAACTCCATTACTGATGATTCCATCCATCTTCGGTTGTTCCAACGCACGCTTACCGGCGAAGCTTCTAAATGGTATGTTGACCAAGCCACCTCTTCCCATACCACCTTTGCGACTATTGCCCAAGCCTTTTTATCTTACTTCCAGCTCCCTCTCCGATACGATACTGGTACGGAGCTTTTGACCTCTTTCAAGCAAACCTCTTTGACCCGCCTTTCCGCTCATGTCCAGGAATGGTGACGAAGACGCAGCTTATGTCAAGCTCCCCCCTTCAAAGATCGGATCTATATGGACTGGTTCCTTTTCTCCCTCTTAGCTCCTATCGACAAATATGTCGCCTCCCATTTTCCTCAAACCGAAGAAGCCGCCCTCCAAATAGCCTTGAAATATGACCTGATCTACGCTCAATCTGGTTATGTTTATACCATCCTTCCTGGCCTCCCCAAGCCCGGCGGCGCTAACGCCCCGGGGGCATCTCATTCCGCCGACGGTATCGTTGGAGCCCTCTCTCATCCATATGCTCAACCTCCTATGGGCTATGGTCTCCCTCAAGGAGGGGCCAGCACCTCTAGCACCTTTCCCCCTCCTGGTAGCATGTATCCAGGATACGGCATGCCTCATCCTTTTGCCCAACCTCCTGCTTACCTCAATGTTGCCCAACCTAACCATTACCCTTATTTGCAGCCTGGTGCGCCAGCTCCTCCAGCATATGCGCTTCCACCTCCCTTGCCTCCTCAACCCCAGCAACAGCACCTACAGCCCACTCCAGGGCAAGTATTTGCACAGCAGGGCACGACTAATCCCCCTTCTTCTCAAAGAAGGCGGAGAGGCAATCCAAATCCATCTGCCCCTGGTACTCATGGACCCAATCCTCAAGGTGTTGACCCTAACACTGCTAACCAGCAACAGGGCACTCAGCCCAAGCCAGACATGCCGCTTCACACAAATAAGCCTTGTTCGTGTTGCGGTGTTTAAGGTCATTATACCCATGATTGTCCCCTCTTAACACAGATGTGGCAGATGTGGGAGTCTCCAGCCACATTGCGAGGACAACATGCCTCCCCTCATGCTCCCCCTAATGTGGCCACTACTCAACCAGCTGTGTTTACTGATCCTTTCCCTCAGCAAGGATTCGTGGCTGCCCAACCACCTGCAGGACAGGCCGCCACTTCACCTTCCCCTTATGGTTCCTCTGATTACCAGATCCTCATGATGAACTCTGATCCATCCCCAACCGTCGACCTTCACCTTCAAACTCGGTCTCGCCAGTACCCCAAGCCTCCCGCTCAGTCTGCCCCCGAGTCCCCTTCTTCCGGTTCTACAGAGCCTCTTTTGACATCCAATGACCCCTTACATATCCCTCAACCCAAAGTTGAGGCTCATACCAAGATTCCTAAGGGACCATTACGTCGAAATGCTGCTTCTGGTCGAGCTGCTCATTCGTATAGCATAGTAGATGATTTGGCGCAATCCTCTGCTGCCATTTCCACGTTGGAACTCCTCGAGTCGTGCCCTTCCCAAAATAAGGCTCTGCTATCTGCCGTGGGCGCTGTAGATCCTGCTGATGACCAAATTATTTTTTTCGACGCCCATCAATCAGAACATCCTCCTCTTCCTGCTTCCGTCGCCTTCCAAATCGCAGTCAAAATCCGGAACACCAACGCTTCTCGGTGTATAATTGATGAGGGGGCATCCACCTGTGTGATGTCCGCTTCGGTTTGGAAGCAACTCAGATCTCCTCAATTAGCCCCTTCCACGATCACCCTTCGAGCGTGGGACGGCCACGCCTCCCAGACCATTGGCCTTTTTCATAATTGTCCTATCACCCTTGCTGGTAAGACCGTTTGCGTTGACGTCGAAGTCATTGACGCCCCTCTAGACTACAACATTCTATTGGGGCGAAGCTATACCTATGCCATGTCTGCTGTCCCATCCGCGATTTTTTGCAAGATGTCTTTCCCTCACAATGGAAAGATAGTCACCATTGACCAGCTGTCTTACCATGAGCCGCCGTCTCAGACCTCTCCGGAGACGACCATCTCTTTTTTACCCAATAAGCAAACCGTCGATTCCTTGACTAGTGTCTCCCCCGGCGTCTACAAAGATCCCTCCCTGCTTGGAACTTTTCCTGGTCCCCCCCCTCCTCATCTCTCTGATCCCAGCTTATCGAATGTTTGCATGATGTAATCATCTCGGGCTACCCTTAAGCGACCCGCTTCGGCTAGTCAGCAACCTCAGACTCAACCTCGCCCACCGCAACCCGCTCCTAGCCCTTCATCTCCGCCAGCCGGACCTCCTCCTTCTGGCCCTTCTCCTACAGCTGGTATCCCTGAACCCCTTTATCCCCCTGGATCGGTTCCCCCAAGCCTTAACCATCTCGGAGCCGTTCCTCCTGGTCATTATCCCGCTGGTCAGATACCGTTCCTGGCTCCCCCTCCTGGAGTCTATTCGGTCCCCTTCATGGCCACTCTCTCTCTCTCCCTAACCTGACCCTCGGTATACCCATCTGGTACCTTGACCCTCCAGCCGCTACCCCTCCTGGTCACCCCAAACCCTATCTTGCTTTGACACCGGTTCAACCGGTCCCCCTCGCTTCCTCCATCGCTACCGTGCCCCCCGCACCTCCTCAAGACCCTACTCCTGTGGTGACAGCTTCAGGAAAGAAAGGCAAAGCTTGCAAGGGGGCATCTAAAGACAAGGCCACTCCGACTAACCCTGCTCCTCCCCCGCCCGCAAAGCCTTGTGCCTTGTTTGATGTCGTCGGTCATGCCACCCATACTTGTCCTGAGTTGCCCCGCATTCAACCCATGGTTAAAGTCGCGTTCCCTAAGTCTACGGTCTCCGACCCTTCTCTTCCGTCCTCGTCAGTAACCAAGAACCCAAAGACTAATCGCACTAGCAAACCCTGCGCTTTGTGTGGTATCCATGGCCATTACTCCCACCATTGTCCTCACCTGACGCATTACCGCGCCTCTTTAGAAGTAGTTCGAGAGTATGAGGTTGAACAAAATCAATCTGCCTCTCCCATACTCGCACAGTATGCTTCGGGCCAACTCGAGGATCCCCCTGCTCCCATCGACATTCCCCCCCCTGATGTTCAAATGACGGAGTCTACTACGACCATTCTTTACCTATCCTCCTCTGTGCAACCTTTAGAGCCCAGTCCCCTTGCATCCTCCCCTGTGGCCTCGCTTGACCCCCCTTCAGCGACCACCCTGGACCCCCTCGTTTCTACCCATACACGAGATCATTCCACCTGTATCTCTGTTGACCTCCGCAGCCCGAGTCCTCGCCATACCTCCTATGACCCTCATATACCACCCTCTAGTTTATATATGAGTCATAGCCATCCTGCTCATTGCACTCCCTCCTGCAGTTGCCACTCGATGTTTTCCGTCCACTCACGCTGCCGTCATTGTATCTCCTCCCCCCATTTGTTGTCTTGTAACACCCTTCCGCAGGACCTCTCGTCCCTCCCCTTTATCGGTTACGCTGATGGTGCAAGTCGTTACTCCCGGAATCTAGCCTCGGAAGGTTGGGCCATTTTTACCCCCTTGCATGCCCTTGTTCTCTCAAACGGGGTCTGCATTGGTACTGCCACCAACAATCAGGCCGAATATGATGCAGTGCGTGGTCTCTTAGCCGATTCCCTCTTTCATCGCATCCTCCATCTGCATGTTCGTTTGGATTCCCTACTTCTTGTCATGCAACTAAATGGTGTTTATCGTGTGCATAACCCTGTGCTGTTTAGACGATATTTACGAGTGAAACTCTTGATACGTGACTTTGAAACCATAACTTTCAACCATGTACCTCGAGAACAGAATAACTATGTAGATAGTATTGCAAACCATGTTCTAGATTGGCATTTATCACACGCATTTCATACAAGAAAATAACATTCATAATCATTAAAAAAGATGCATATCCATAATATGTGTCACAAAACATGTGTTTAGAGTCCATCTACTCTGATACATACGACATGCCCATAGCATGTTACAAAAAACTCAAAACTGGGGGCACCACCTGCCCCTACATACACACTAGGGGGCACCACATGCCCCACACCTACTCACTATCTGGAGGATCCCGAGCCAATGGCTCTGCCCCTACAGCCCGTAGATCACGTATGCCTTGACCGGCCATCGTCATGCGCCGCATGACACCTCGCCATTCCGAGGGAAGACCAATGCATGCCTCCACGTACTGGTCGTCTAAGTCTTGCCACCCGCGCTCTGAAACTTCGGTCAGCAACGTCTCGCATCTACGGCGGATGTCCTCCAGAAGGGCAGCCGCATCCTCATTGTGCGCTGCTCTCGACCCACTCGACCCTACAGCTCTAGAGGCTGCCGAGCGTCCCATATATCCGGACGGTTTTACCGGAGCTATATCTGCATAACAAAAGTACATGAATCAATACCATATCTACTATTCAATAACTTTAACATGCCCATAAAAGAATAGTAATCTGTCACTTACCATCGGGCCCCCATACTCGACCAGGCGGAAGTGGCAGGTCCGGATCTCCATAATAACTCATCCCACTATACGGATAGTCGTCAATGTATAACGACATCTGATCCCAATGGGAAAAGAACTCAGGTCGAAACACTCACCCGATTGCCTCTCCTCCTCCTCTACACAGTAGCCGCCCCCACCGGCGCATCCTCGGCTCTCTCGGGCCCCCATCTAGGAGTTGTATACGAGGTCGTAAGGTCGGAATCTTCTCAAAGAAGAAGGCACACAATAAATTCCCATACGAGCAATCGTGGTTCACTTGCCGCTTGTAGAGCGACAACTGTCGTTTTAGCGACACCAGCATCATTTGGGCCCACCCATAGTAGGTCCCACTCAACACACTCTCCACAATCATTATCTGCCCCCCAGTGATGTGATGGAGCGCCTGGTTGCCCAGGATACGCAACACCGCTGCAGCCACTACACGGGTCTCTAACCTCTCTAGATCCCAGATCGGTATCCGAGTCCCCTTGACTTGGAGACCCAGTCGATAATGTCGCTCCACAAACTCATGATATGCCGCCCCCGCGGTAATACTGGTTGCATGTTTCCCACCATCCCCAGTGGCGGGAGACCCGTCAGGAAATACACATCCTGGACTGTCAGTTCGATCCTGTGCCCCTGCACTACAAATACCTCATGCTCTGGAGCCCAGTAACTGATAATCCGGGCCAATAAGGGCTCTCCCGCCCTCATCAAAGGGTTCTCCAAAAACTTTAGAACCCCTAACCTGGCCAACACACGACGGACACCCTGATCTGCCTGGATCTCTACCCGTAATGTACCCAGGTCCCTCTCTCTCCAGTTAACCTGTATATCTACCATATCTGCACAAACACATCATCTTTGTCAGCGTACAGATATGGAATCTCATAACCAAACACAAAAACCCAACTCTCCGCCATAAAACAGCACCAAAACCCTCTCATCTTCCAGGTCGCACTTTTCTGCCCAATTCTGGGACAGGTCGCAGTTTTTGCCCTGACACCTGCTTCCCAGGTCGCACTTTTTGGCCCAAAAAGTGCGACCCGGCCGTAGAGATGAAGGAGGGTCTGTTACTGAGCTTTTGGGCCCTAAACTGAATTTTTAATCCATCAAATTGAAAGAGTAAGGTTAGGCCTCTTACCTGCCACTGACAGATCTCGATTCCAACGGTCGGTTTGTCTGCTACGCTCGCCGCAAGATTTAGGGCCTTCTCTCCTCTCTACATTCACCACAGCAACACTAGCAAATGAGTGAATTTGGAGGGAAAACTGCCTTATTAAAAGAGAACCCTTGTTTCTTCTTTCGCCTGCTGCGACCATACCGTGGCCCCGTTTGACAAACCGTCTGCACCGTTGGAAAGCTCTCACCGAGCCCTCAAATGGGTATCTGTTAGTTTTTTGTAATTTGATACTTCACCAGGGCACATTTTGTCCAAGAAGGGTCACTTCACCTCTCATTAAAATCGCATTTCTTCACTTACGACACTTGTACTTGGGGCACCATTTTGCCTCCTTACTTGTCTTTGTTCGTGTCGATTTTCGTCATGAGTTACCCTCTTGTACTCATTTTTTCATGGTCCCCCATTGTGCCTTTACTATGTGGCAGCACCATCGAGTCGCCCTTGTTTAGAGCATCCAAGTTGAGTCATCATTGCATTCATGGAGCCTATCCCGAGTCCCTTTGAACCCCGCTATAGCCCTCCATCCTTCATTGCTTGGTCTCTCTCTTGTGTCGCACATTATGGCCTTCAGTCCCACTGTCCCCTATCCCTTATGGTATTGTGTCAGTCGCTGCTATGTCATTCATGCCCTTTATGCTCTAACAAGGGAAGTCGTCCACTCGCTACTCAGTCCTCTCTACTCCATCATCATCATTAGTGTCAGTCTGTCCGTCGCTCTACTATTTTCTCTCGTGCCTTAGTTGAGGATCTCTCATTGCCTCACCTATGGCAGACCTCCTTCTGTCGACATCAGCTCCTTCATTCCAAAAGACAGGTCTAGAGGGCGGTGTACCTTGGTTCCAACTTCCACTCTTGTTCGGTGCCTCGAATCAGGCAAAGGGATCTCTCATTTCTCTTTGACTTGATTTTTTCTCCACTCCAGCTCATTTCAGCACGATCGAGATCCATATGCTTGATGGTTCAGTGATGCAGCAGCAGCTCTTGGTGATTCCCGGGTGTGTGTGAGATGTCTCAGCCCTCATGAGGGGGTGGCCCTGCAGGTAGCCCCCCACATGCCCGGATGACCTCTTCATTGCAACCTTCGATGCAGCTCCATATATTTGATGATGTCGGCCTTAGCCGCTTGCAGCGCCTCTTTGATTTTCATGTATCAGTCAGATTTTGTGAGCCCTTCCCCATTTATAGGGGGAATTTGGGTTGTATTTGTATCTCGTGTACTCGGATATTATTGTATAAGTCCTGGCTGTTATCCCAGGCACAACATGTATGTGGGATTCTTCATTGTATTTTTATCTGGCTGATGATTATTCCGGCTATACTTTATGGTTCGGTCCCTTGTTTACCGGACACACTATTCTTTTGTAACTTTGTCCTCATGGGCATAGGTATGCCTCCCCCGCCGCCTTTAGCACTGTGTACCCTCTCATAAAAAGAGACTGGTTGCACCCGCGAGTCTCGTCTCCTCGTGGTCTAGTTCTTCAAAGACACTCGTCTACCTTACATTTCTCTCTCCTACTCTCTTGATGTTCAGTGATTGTTCTTACAACGTACTGGCCGTTGTCGATTTGCTCCTAACACTCAAGAATGCTAGGCAATTCAAGTTATTATTCATTTTGGTCATCTAATCCATTATCATTGCATGGACCCAAGTACACCATGTAAGACCAATTTTACCCTAAGTAAAATTGCTTTCACTATGTAAAATAACTTAATAAATCACATTTATTAGGTTGTTTATGGTCTAAACAGAGAAACCCTAAAAGGAAATATTAAACAAACCTATTTTTTTTATTTTCCTCAAGCAATAATTAGTTAAACAACAGTTTAATTAATATTCTTAGTCATATTTAACCCAAAATAGGAAAATTATTTAGATAAATCATTATTTATCTTATTATTTTCTAGGAATAATTATGTAAACCTTATTTAAATAATATTCCTTGTTAAATTTGACTAAATCACTCATAAACAATTAAATAAATCATTACTTATTTGATTATTACTCAACCACATCCTTAAAATAATAAAAAAATCATTTATTTATTTATTATTTACAAATAAAAGGATTTGACCCAAGTCAAATCCTCTTTCCCTCCAACAAATATAATAAAATATTCCATAAAAGGTGGATCTAGATTTGGTTAATGTTATTTTAATCATGCACCAAGATCTAGAATGACCCAATATTTTTTTATAAATAGGAGGGTTTTTCCTACCATTCTTCACCTTTTGTTGCCTATTAGATCACTCTGGGTCTATACACTTGGTCACATTTTTCCACTATTTGTTGTGTGAGCTCCCTTTGAGTTATATTCTTTGTGTGGGTTTTCTACACCAACAAGAGAGAGAGATCTTAGATCTGAAGTGCTGAGGACTTCCAAGAACCCATCCCACTGAGGAGAATTGGATACGCCTTTCTTCTTTTTCTCCTGTGTTCCCTTTAATACAAAAAATTCTTTCAAAAAATTGTTCTTGTCTCAGCCTCTATTGGTATATGGAGCAAACCCTTCTTTTTATCGCTTAATGTCTTTCTATGCATAGATCCGGCTTTGCTTTTCTTGATCAACTAACTGCAGATCTGAAGATATTGGCAGCCACTTTTGTTGTTAGGGCTATTAGTTATGCGTAGCTAAAGTGGTCCTTTTTTGTACACTTCGACAAAGGATTCATACTAACAAAGGGTATTAAAATACAAAAAAAAAAAAAATATCTTTACAATTATGTATCAAATTTTTCGGTGAAAATCACATTCGAGTAAATTATGTTGACGGACTTCGAACCAGCCATTGTGGTTCATCATTAGGACTAGCCATTGTCCTGATGATGAAACACACTAGCTGGTTCGAAACGCGTCGACACAATTTACTCGAATGTGATTTTCACCGAAAGATTTAATACACAATTTATGGATCACGAAATCCAAATTCCTATTCATCTTTACAAATTCAAAAAATACTAAAACAAAACATTTTAAAAAATATAATGAAAATAAGTTTAAAAAATTTTAATATACATTTTTGAAAAATTATAAAGTTAAAAATTTGAAATATATATATATATATATAATTATAATTATAAAATTAAAATTTAAAAAATAAATTATTAATTTAAATTTAAAAACTATTATTTTTTAACCGTGATGAGAATATTGTATTAAATCAAAACCCACTTATGGATCATGACTTATATGACAAGTGAGTACATTGAACATTCGTCGAGGTCAGTTATGTTTGTAACCTTGCAATGATCTTTATTATATATATCTATTAGCCATTTTACTATCCTAAATGACATAGGGTCTTTGGAGGTGTAGATTCTCCAAAAGACCTGTAGATAAAGACAAAATTTACACTATGTTGTAACATATTTGGTTTTGATAAGTTAGATATTTTTAGAAAATAAAAATAAAAAGTGTATATATAGAAAAAAAAATAGTGAAAAATGAAAAATAAATGTGTATAAATATATATGAAAAAAGGGACAAAAGAAAGAAAAAAATTGATATAAATATAAAAATCCCAAAAGAGTTGCATGCACATTTAAATTTCTCCTTGATTGGTTAGTTTAATTACATTTGATTAAAGATAAATGTAATTAGTGCTGAATAAACATGTTTTGTTAGATTTAAGACTCTTGTGATCCATAATTTAGAAAAAATGTCTTTCGGATAAATCACATCATTAGGATTAATCCTAATGATGTGTTTAATCTGAAAAGGCATTTTTCTAAATAGGTTTTATTGAATAAGAAGACTCGGCAAGACTTTTGTTGATTTTTGTTAAAACACTGCCAAGTCAATTGGCCACGATGTGGATTGAAATGTAATCAACAACCCATAGATTTCTCTGCACCGTCCGAGCCCATCTGACGTTTAGTCAACAGTAGGGTGAAAAAAGCATAAACCATCAACGCCACGTACCCCTCCATCATGCACTCCGCACCCCTTCACACCAAAACCATAAACCACTCTCGCCCCCCTCCGAAATCCACTCAATTCATCTAATAAAGTCGTTAATCCTTCCTCCTGCAAATTCCTAACAACCACTCCCTCTCTACCAAGTGTCAGCCTCTGGGCAATCAATTATGTTCCTGTTACAAATTACCCATTTCACATTAATTTCTCTCACTCCTCCATAATGGTTTAAAAACCACCAAGCTATATTATCACACCATTAACTGATTGTCACACCATTCTATCCATTCCCTCTATTACTGTAGCCATTTGCAAGCTAAAAAATTGCAATTATTCATAGATCCAAAGCACTTTTACAGCAACAAGCTAAAATCGAAGAACTTACTGCATCTTTCATACGAAAAAGGGAAATCAAGCTTATCTCCGGGTAATTGAAATATTTTCATTATTCCTCTCCAATCATGTCTTCAAAGTAGAAATCCAAAAACATAGTGAACCCCATACTTCGTCCTTCCATCAACTTGGACCATCAACCTTTAGTGGACCAACACAACAAAATTATCGAAACCAATTACGAGTTTGATCTCTTCGAACTCCATAATTGGTTAAAGCATAAATTATTGGATTTAAGTGATGAATTGAACTTATGGCATTCGTCTCTCCCTCCGTTATATTTCCATAGACCCATTATTTCCCCGAATTTTTTGTGAGGTGTCATTTTAGGTATATCCCAAGTCAAAGGGAAGTAGTTTCTGAGAATAAGGAAGCCTTATTCATCATCACTGCAGAGTCAATAAATCATATGCTGCAATTGCAAGCCCTTGAACCCCTACATCCATTTTCTCTAGAATCCCTTATGGATATCTATAAGAATCTTGATTTTCCACAGAGAACCAAGATTTTTGAAACCTTCTTACCAAAAAATATTCAATTACCTAAGCCAATTATATCTATCATCCATGTTTCCAGAGATGACTAAGCCAATTATATCTATTGTTACATGTATGTTGGGTTATTATTCTGATCAATGGGTTGATGATGTTATAATTAGTTTTCTGTCAATATTCTCAACAAATTAAAAGCCTTCTCTCATCTTCAATTACAGTGAATTTCTAATAGAGTCAATTCATCATAAATTCATGAAGTTTTCTACAGAAAGAGTATTCAAATATGTAATATTCCCAAATGGGAAAAGAAGGAATATAGTGCAAAATCATGGAAATAGAAGTGTAAATCAGGACATAAATAATGGAGACCAATATGGAGCCTTCTTATTCATTATAATAGCAGCAAACATGTGTAAAATAATGGGCTACAAAACATAATACAAGATAGAACAAGCCTCCAATGAAGAAAACCTTCAAGAATGAGGTGTTGCTACTATATCAAAAATGATGGAAGACACTACTACAACGCAGTCACAAAGGACATAGCTACAACAGGAGATGATAAAATGATATAAAATATCTGATATATACCTATAAATATGAAATACATAAAGAACAAGGCTCTATATCACTTTTCCTAGCCAACCCCAAGGGTTTCCAGCAATACACCGAATAATACAATATGAGTTGCAGCCCTAGGGCTTAAAGTAAGCTGCAAAAAGTAACTGAAGAGAAATGGCTGAAGTTGATATGAAAATTAATGTTCTCTCCTCCAATGTATCCTCCGGATGAAAGGTTGGCCCCTTCACTGAATAAATCACCTACCCCTGCAACTCCTCCCTAACACAGATCCAGACTGATACTACATTGTATGGGATAAAAACACTATGGCTTGGTGCCAAATGTATCAATGATGCTCCAGGGCCTTCTTTACTATCCTCCCAAGGGAAAGGAATCTTCCTCCAATGAGATCTAGCTCAGAAATCACCCAAATCAACCCTCCACAAATTTTTCCCTGCAACACAACACAACCTCTCAACATAAACTGCATTGTACATTAAGACTGAAGCCTTGGCCTTATGCTTGAATGTGGAATGTAGTGAAATACTCTTCCTTAGAGGCTCCTCAAGGAAAGAGGTGGGATTCCCGCTCGGGAACACCTTGTGCTAAACATCACTGCAATATTAGCTAAACATTTGAAGAAAGCTATATGTCTAAACAGACCATATATCAAAATATCATACATACATCATAATGAAATGTGGCTGCTATCCTCTTCCTTATATAAGTGATGAGCTTCCTCACCCTTAGCCCCACCCATTAAAGGCACTACTTCCATGCATGGAGTCTCCAACCCAAACTGTGTTGTCCCATAATGAATGCCACTCCTCCATGACAGCGTTGTTGGTTTCGTCAATTTTGACCCATTCTATGTGTTCCAACCCCTTTTCACACACAAGGGTGCTTAAAAAATCTGCTAAGATGCCCTCCTTTCACATTATCAGTGAATTTATTCATATTAAGGAGATTTATGGGTCTCCATACCCTCTTATTCATCAAACAAGGAAGCAAAATGAAAAGGTGAGTGTTGCAACTCTTCTCCTCCATCATTTGTGACACCTCCATGTGATAAGCTTCCCTCATAAGCCAAGTGTCTCCCAATCCATCCCTCCATGACATGCTCCTCCCAAGTTCTCATGAGATGCAAATGACTCATCCCACAAGGAAGAAAAATTCCCAATGTTCTCCCTGAAAAATGTAGCATAAGAAACATGGAGAGTCTCTCTCCCAAAGGGCACATCCAATCCTTCCATCCTTCCTCCATCAATTCCCATAAAAAGAATAAGAACATCATCAAAGTATGGGATTAAAACCAATGATACATAAACAAAAATAGGCAAAAATGGAGGTGGATCATAGTCCCACATGTGGAACCAGCGCAGTATATCTCCTAACTGCCTTAGATAATTATATGCCCCACCACTTACTTCTTGCCATATTCTTCTCACATGTTTTGAGAAGGTGAGAAATTTTTGGTGCCTTTGGATTGCACCCTGAATGATATATCATCTCCCTATATCCTCCTAGGGAGTGTTCATGCTCAACAATGTTTATGGCCCAAAGTTGGCCATGAAGTTTATATGGAATAATGCTCCTACTTGGAGCAATGGCCTGCACATATATGGTAAAGGAATGAAAATAATCATCAAGTAAAGCATTATGCACATAAACATGATCCTTACCATAAACCCTGCTCATACAAATGGAGTGGCTCATAGATAGATCCACTCTCATTCCCAAAGAGGAAAGAGATGGTTGTGATAACTCCTTCATAGAGTTATGTATCTCCTCCATCTCCACATGGTCCATGCATCTCCTCAAATGCTGATATATCTCTTCTTCAAAGCCTTTCCAAATGTATCCCTCCATGATGGTGTTGTAGGCTCTCATGGAATAAGTATGGCTGAAGAGAACATCTTCATGTGCTACTTGTAGTAACTTCTCCTTGAGCTTGGAATCTGGATGCTAGTAGATTAGAAGATCCTACCATGATAGTAGATGACCTCATCCTTGACTGAATATCCCTCCTCTAGAAGTCAGTCATCAAGTATCATGCATGAGAAAATATCCTTGGAATAATCCACCAACAGCTAGGATTTCCAATATGGAGTTATCCTCCATAGTGACAACGTTGATGATCTATCACATAAAACATATGTCATATGGTTGTCCTCATCTTTGAAATCTCCCATGGAAAAGCCACATGTTGGAAGGCTGATATCCTCCCTCTGCTACTCCTTTCTCAGCGCAATATGTGAGATGAGAATGGGTAACGATGATGTTGGGAGAATGTCTCCCTCCTCCTTGAGTCTACCCAAGGATTTGAGCATTGTACCATGGCCTCCCAAAACTCCCACTCCTCTTGGATCTATGAGTGGTGCAACATGTTGTGAGAAATTTCTCACCAAATCCTGATCAGGTGGCCTCCTAGGTGGTTTGCCAAAAAACAATAATGCCTCATGGGCCAAAGTCATGTGCATAATAGATGGGACCGTTAGATCCTTTCTTCCACTGTGTAAATCCATCTCTGTTTTTTGTGTAGAATTTGTTTGTGAAGGATATGTTTGCATGCCCTTAATCATCTGATTTTTGCCACTTTTTCTATCCACCCATTCCATCTGCAAAGTCTCCCAATCTGTGGTGACCTTCCCCAAAGTAATCAACCATTGCACACCCAATATCACATTGGTGTCAGGTGTTAGGGTCCTATAAATATAGGATTCATAATTTTTGAATTGAATTTGATATTCGTGTAAATATGTACATACCTTGCTTTCTGCAAGTTGTTTTCTCATAGTTTGAAAATAATAAATAATAAAAAATGAAAAAAGGGTAAAAATTCTTAAAAGAAAGATCAAAGGACTTAGAAAAATATAGACCCCAAAATAAAAAAGAGAAATAAGACCTGAAAGTGAGCAAGTCCAAATGCCACTACTTTTACTTTTACTCGAAAGAATAATGATTATGTGCAGAGTCTCAATAAATGCCATAATCCATGATCAGTTAAAGAGTTTAATATTAACTTTTCAAGTTTTAGATAGTGAATAAAGATTTTTCAAACAGTTTAAACTTGACAAATCAGTAGATAGGTAGAGAATAATGAGGAACTCAACAATTTAATCTGAGCCCTTGGATGAAATAAGGTAGACCTAGATATTTTTATGCTTTGAAAGAAAAATGTTTTAAGGTTGCATGCCTAAATGCACCTACAAGATGAAGAAAAAAAGTTAGAAATAAATTTGGGTAGGTAGAAAGCAGTTGAGCAATCATGTAAATAAGACATCATCGGGCAAAATCACTAATTTCCCCTCCCCTATAGGTATTCAATATTCTAAACTTTCAGTCAAAAATGCTCAGAGCATTTCTCTGACTTTTGTTGGGACTAGACCCAAGGCTTGATAAGTTAAAAATATTGAATTCCTACCTTAAACCCTCATTCATCAACATTTACCCTTCATTCATACATCAAAACCCCTTTTTCCTAAGTAAAGACACAATCTTACTTAGTAAAATTGAAAACCCGAAAATAATTAATTTCCCTTCAAAATCATTCATAAAAACCCTCAAAATTACATTTATCCTAAGTATTAGTGAAGTAATATAAAAGATGAGCTATGCTTTATTTTTTCACTTTACTTATAGATAACATGTGTTTTATTTTCATTTTCACTACCCTTTTTCATATGAACTTTTAACTTATTTATAATAAATCCCTAAAATTACACCTACTCGTATGTATTAAATCCATTATATTTAAATTAACCCCCCGAAAACCCACTATTTTATGTTTAGACCAAAGATTATTATCCCCATGTGTGCAAATAAACCCCACCCTACAAACCCCTTGGTCAAAACTTATCATTATTTAAATACCCTGCCCCTATAGTTTGAAAACTCTTAAAACGTTTAAAACTATATAATCTATAATAACCGCGCCTGCATATGAAATTTGAAACATTTTTCAAATGTTTTATAAAACATTACCCCTCCGCCATGTTATAAAATGCCAAAGGTTTAAAGTTTATTAAAACACAGTTCTATAAAGCCTAAAACCATTCTCGCTACTTAACATGCACCAGTCCCACTACTCTTATCCCAACGCAACTCCCAAACTAATATGGACCGTTCGCGTTCAACTTTCAGATCCGATGGTTGACATCCAAAATCGCATAGAAAATATGCACGTTAATCCAACCATCAAACCTGTGCGAAATCGATGGTTTCACTATAATCTTTCTCCTCCACATGCCCTTTAAGCATTGGATCACATGGGTTAAGCTCAAAACTGCTTACCACCAAATCACTGCGCGATACCACCGGTTTTATATCCGTTGAATCTCTGAAACCACTCCTCCCGCCTAATGGGACCTGCATTCAATGCCAGACTAATATAACGGAAATGTTTAATAAACCCTTTGGAAATGCATTTTATATCATTCTTACACATTTAACCCACTGCATTGCCTCTCCCGAGTGTAAAAAAAACCTTGTTAAAGCCCCTTATTTTCCATTTTCATGCCTAAAACCTCCAAGATTTGCCCTGAAAACCTGTGAATATTGCCGAGGAGATTCATATTGCTCCAGATAAGCTAATGAATCCATCAACTCAGCCAAAACATCAGAAACTCTTCCAGAGCTAATACCTACAATACAAAAGGTATTTTTCTAGAATTTGAACCTGCAATCAAGTTGAAAAACCTTTTTAAAGAAAGAAAACACATTTAAAGTTAAAAAAACCAATTAAAAACTGCCTAAAAGTCCCAAAAATAGGCCAAACTCTGTCAAATTTTTCCTAGAAACCCTGTTTCTCTGTTCCGCCCTATTTTAAGGAAATTTATTAGTTTTCGCAGTTTAAAGATCTATTTCAAGCTCTAAAATGAGCCAGAAAACCTCTGCAGGTACCCTAAACCTCTGTGATCCTTTTTCAAAGATTTTTTCAACCCTATTTCTCAGTCAGAGACTCAGAAAACCCTTTTTTTTCTTTCAAACCAGTTCTTAAGCCTCTAAACCTCTTTGAAATACCTAATTGGAAATAAAGCCGTGAGAAAAGACTATACTTCACCTGTTTATCCAAGAAGCCTCTGCTAAAAGTGAAACTTGCTTTTGCAAACTGTCTAAACTTGCAAAAGTATCCAAAATGCCAAAAAAACAGAGTTCTAGCAATCCTAAAGGTTCCAAAGTGCCAAAATCAAATCCAGTACTGTGACCACCTAAATCCATTATCACCTCCCTTCAGACAGGGTTTTATTAACAATTATTTTGTTTTGCAGGTCATTAGCAAAAGGAGAATTTGGATAAAACAATATAAATAATAGTTAAAGATCAGTTTTACTCCAATAATTCACAAGGAAATGAATTTGAATAGGTTTTCCTAGAACAAGAAGACTTCACACATTAAACAGAGCAGTAACAGTTTGCAGTGAAAACAAAGACAGTTAAAGTGTATCAGATGAAAGTAAGAGTGAAAGTTAAAACAAATTTACAGAGCAGTCAAGGTAAAACAGTAAAAGTAAAAACATAGGTAGTAATGGTTAAATAGATATGAAAATACTTTCACCAATAACAATGAAGTTTATCCAAAGTGAAAGTAAAAACGGTTAAAGTAACAGTAAGGTTAAAAGATGAAAACATAACAAGAAGGGACATTTTTGCAGAAATTTCATGTTTAAGTCATAGTTTTTCAGAAACTATTGTGGACTATACAAAATGAATTTTGAAAAACTAAAGGATTTTTATGTTCCTCAGATGTCCAACTACAAAAACCTCTCTCAATTTTCTAACATCCTTTATGGGTTTGGAAATATTAAACAATATTTGAAAGCTCGTTTTGCAGAAAATTCCTGTTAAGTCATCATTTTGGAGAGAAGATTGTGGCCCATAAGAAATACATCTCACTAAACGGAAGGAGGGTTTTTTCCTAAGAGACCATATACAAAATCCTATCTTACTTTTTTCACAGGTATTACAGAATGAGAGATACATGCGCATATGTACAGCCTATTTTTCAAACTGTGGAAAAATTTGTTTTACACATATTTTTACAGAGCCTATTGGGAACAGCTGGAGAATAAATTTAGGGAACTAAGAGAGGTTTATCTCAATAACATATTTATCTACAATAACCTCTTTCACTTTTTACATCTCTATTTCGGATTGATAAATAAAATGGTATCATTGGACCCCAATGTTGCAGAATGCACAGAGGAAGGAAACAGTTAGTGACTTGGATGCCTCATCGTCAAATAAGAGTTGAGATCAAATTCGAATTCTCCTCTTTGTCATCACCTATCCATAAAAAATAGTGCCAAATAGATGCATTATTTTTTAGTTTCCTTTACTTAAGTTCTATTTATGTAAAACAGTTTTAGATATTTGTAAACCAACCTTAATATTTTTTCAAGATATTTTAGTTTAGAATTTGTATAAGTACTTCATCCGTTGAAGTATTTTGGTGGAATAAAATTGTTGGGATTTTTATAGTCATTTCTTCTTGGAATTTAAGCTTTTGTGTGTCAAAACTTCGAGTAGCAGGCTGGATCAAATCAAATTGGCATCATACTTCAGGAGCCCTGTGATGAGCTATTTGGAGTGAAGTATTTTCTTCACTTGTCATTGTTTCTTTTCTCTGTTACATGCATCCATTTATGTTTATGCTAAATCTGAATGTATAACTAGGAGTATTGATACAGGATATGTTAATATCACCCTGTTTTTAACTATTTATCATTTATATGTTTTCCTTTGATTTCCAGTGTAGGGAACCCTTAATTTCTTCCTCATTCATTTGACCTCTCCTACTACTTCCCTTTTATGGATTTAAGGATTCTTAAGTGCCCTTTATCCCGATCATATCACCTCACAAAAAAAACTTTCCAAGATCTCCAAGGGTTATCTATCTTTCCCTGAAGACATTTGACCTTTTTGCCCTTGATCTCAGTCCTGTTTGCTTGATTTTGACTCCATAGTCCAATGGACAAATAGATTTCCCACTATCCATCCTTTCAAGTGTTTTTTCCCACCAAATCTATCAAACCCAAACCAAAGCTGCACTTTCATAACTAGCCTAATATTTATAAATTAAAACAAAGTTAAAATTTAAAGAGAGAGCCCTCTCTGAACCCTAGGAAGGCTAGATCCTAGAGTTTGAAGTTGGTTTTTGGTTACCTCAGACTATTTCTTTCTTTAACCTGGAGAAATTAATGAGTGATAACATCAGGTATGTCAACCACAAAGAATTGATCAATCAATGTATATTTCACCATGGTGACAAATAAAGATGGAACATAATGCATGCACTGCATAGTTCTAGCTCCCAGGACCAAAACAAAAAATCCCTCAAAATCATCAGTGGGTATTTCCCTCCTCTGCACTAGTTGGGCATCAATAAAGTTGTGGGTAGCCCCACTGTCAATCAAAACTAAAACCCTATGATATAAGATGGAACCTCGAACCCTCAAGGTAAAGTACTTGGGTACTCCTCTCAATAATGCAAGAACCCCTCCAATTGGATAAAATGCCCCATTCCCACCTCATGGTGGTGGGGGATCATCTCCTGCTATGCTAGTGACGTGACCTCCTTCTGGTTCCTCTTCTTCTTCCTCCTCGTCATCTGAAAAGGCCTCTATATAGTGTGCCTTTCCTGCTGCACATCTATGTCCAGGTGCCAATGATTCTTGGCATGTGAAGCTAAGCTTCCTTCTCCTCAAATCTCTTCGGACATCATCACTAAGAGGTACTTTACTTTGGATCTCCTTTGAAAGAGGATCCTTCTCATATTTTCCCTTGGATGGAAAAGTGGGCTTTTGATGAAATGTTTCCTTTTCTTTTGGCAAGGCATCTTGTATATCTATATCCCTTTCAATGGAATCTTGAAGGCTAGTGGACTTGGTAGAATTAACCAACACATGAAGAGGTTCTGCTAACCCATCAATAAACATATAGACCCTTCTTGTTGCAGATAAATCAAGAACCATAACAGAAAGTTTTATAAATTCAGAAATATAAGTTTACGGATTACCTGATTGTTTGAGCTTTGCTAGCCCCATGAAAGGTGCCTCCGGGTCTCTTCGATCAAACCTCTCCACCAACCTCCTTGTGAAATCTAAATATGAAGTCACATTGGCATGACCCAATGTAGACAAGCCATGAAACCACCAATCATGTGCTTCACCCTCAAGGTGCAGCGCTACTATCTTGATGGCCTCCATCTCTAGTACTTTGTTCAGCTGGAAGTAGATTTTAAGCTTCTCTACCCATGATTTTGCAATGCATTTTGATGACCCATCAAAGTTGGGTAAGAAAAATCTACACATATTTTGGTGTATATCATGATTCTGAATGAATCCTCCACCTCTATTGGGATGCCTGGGTCTCCTATTTTCCTTGATCTAACAAATTTCTTGAAAACTCAAGTGATCCTTTAATCTCTAAGATTGAGACTCATACTCCATGAAATAGTATTCAAGATTTTCTTGTTCTTGAAACCCTTCATTTCCCACTGCTAAGAATGTAGGCATTGTAGAGCGTTGGGAAACTTGTTGTTGCTTCATTGGTTGATCACTCCAGTGATGAGAAATGTCGGAGCCTTCACCATGTAGAAACCCTTTAGGGGATTCCTTGTATCTATCCATCCTCATGTCCTTTATTTCTCTAACAATTTCTTGCATAGTTCGAAGAAGTAGCTTTGGGTACTCCCTCTCCTCATCTTCTGCTGATAAAGGGGTTCTACCCTTGTCTTCTTTATCATATGTATAATAAAATTTCTAGTGTCTTCTTCTAAGATACCTCTTCTTTCTATCTGTGAGAGGATCTCCTTCTTATGATGACATATTGGCTTAAGACACACAGGATGAGCCAAGATTATGCTCTGATGCCACTGTAATATTCCCAAATGGGAAAAGCAGGAATATAGTGCAAAATCATGGAAATAACAATGTAAATCATGGAAATAACAGTGGAGACAAATATGGAGCCTTATTATTCATTATAAAAGCAGAAAACATGTGTAAAATAATGGGCCACAATACATAGTACAAGATAGAACAAGCCTCCAATGAAGAAAACCCCCAAGAATGAGGTGCTGCTACTATATCGAAAATGTGGGAAGACACTGCTACAACATAGTCACAAAGGACATAGCTACAATAGGAGATGATACAATGACATAAAATATCTAATATATGTCTATAAAGATGAAATACATAAAGAACAAGGCTCTATATCACTTTGCCTAGCCAACCCCAAGGGTTTCCAACAATACACTGAATAATACAATATGAGGTGCAGCCCTAGGGCTGAAAGTAAGCTACAAAAAGTAACTGAAGATAAATGGCTGAAGCTGATATTAAAATGAATGTGCTCTCTTCCAATGGATCCTTCGGATGAAAGGCTGGCCCCTTCACTGAAGAAATCACCTCCCAAATCACCTACTACAAATACCCCTGCAACTCCTCCCTAAAATAATGCATATCCAGACTGATACTGCGCCTTAGGGGATAAAAACACTATGGACTGGTGCAAAATTTCTCAATGATGCTCCAAGGCCTTCTTTACTAGCCTCCAAAGAGAAACGAACCTTCCTCCAATGAGATCTAGCTCAGAAAACACCCAAATCAATCCTTCACAACTTCTGCCCTGCAACACAACACAACCTCTCAACAGAAACTACGATGTACATTAAGACTGAAGCCTTATCCTGATGCCTAAATGTGGAATGTAGTGAAATACTCTTCCTTAGAGGCTCCTCAAGGAAAGAGGTGGGATTCCCGCTCAGGAACACCGTGTTCTAAACAACACTCCAATCTTAGCTAAACAGTTGAAGAAAGTTATATGTCTAAACAGACCATATATCAAAATATCATACATACATCATAATGAAATATGGCTACCATCCTCTTCCTTATATAAGTGATGATCTTCCTCACCCTTGGCCCCACTCATTAAAGCCACTAATTCCATGCATGGAGTCTCCAACCCAAACTGCATTGTCCCATAATGAATGCCACTCCTCCATGGCAACGTTGTTGATTTGGTCAAAGTTGACCCAGTCTATGTGTTCCAACCCTTTTTCACACGTAAGGGTGCTTAAAAAAGCTTCTAAGATGCCCTCCTTTCATATTAGCAGTGATTTTATTCATATTAAGGAGATTTATGGGTCTCCATACCCTCTTATTCATCAAACAAGGAAGCAAAAAAAAAAATTAATATTCCAACTAGCTTATGGATAATTGGGAATATTACAAAATATGCCTCTATTTTAGTATATTTGTTTCTATTTAATCAGTCTGATATATTCTCCTTTGCTTTACAAAATATGGATAGCTAAGGGAATCCATAGTCAGTAATCAACTAGACTTCCTTGGTGAGAAATAATACCACTGAATACACATTTAGTGACTTTTTGGATCAATTTCTACATGTGGTTTTAAGCTTGTTAAAAAGTAATGCAGAACCAAGGATTGGGTCATAGATCAAAATAATCTTGCATCGCAATCAATAAAAAAGAATAGGGGATTAGTACTTGTACCAAAACTACATAGATATTAGGGTATATGGTTGTGAGATACCACCATATATATTGCCAAAGTTTGTCCCTATCCGGATTTTTTCTCTAGAATATATTAGGCAAATGATTAACATGGACCAAATCCATTTTGTAGCAGCAAAGAAGAAATCCCAAATTAAAATCAAAACTCAAATAGGTTACTTTATTTGTAATGTTAAATTAGCATGAAGGAAGTAGATGTGTTGTTAAAACTAATGAATTTCAATCTCAGCTTCACCTAGTCATATGACCCTCTATGAGTAGTTTCTAAGTTGAGGGTAGAGAAAAATACTACCCCATATGCACATACTCCTTGACCTGAAATATAACAATGTATGAACCAGGATGAATGGTAGGAAAACACCTTATAGGAAGTAGAAGAGCAGATCATATCGGTAACAACATCACAAAATATAGTGCCTAAAGAAAAGCAGGAAAAAATACCAAGGTAGAGAGTTTCACCTCTGGTCATAGAGATCTCAAGTAAAGAATTCAAGGTATACAGTAAGAGGAAAAAGACAAATAACACAATGAATCACAACAAGAGGAAAATACACAACAAAATCCAATTGTTATGACAAGACCATTTGTACCATCATCTTATACAAAAGAGGGAACAATTGTTGGATCTCCTTCAGCTTCTCAAGATGCATCATCATCACATACAGAGGAATTGCAACAAACTCAAAAGGAGCAAATCATATTTTCAATCTACAAAGAAATCAAATATAAGAACGAAGCTTTGAAAGCTTTCACTTACACTCAGTTTTGTAAGCAGATAACAACTTCACAACACAGGCTACTTTGTGCCTTTGATATCGAACAGGGAAAGATGCAAATTACTTTCCTAGAACCAAAATTCACTCATCCTAGAACTGCAGATGATTATACAAAATCAGTCTTTTCTTTTGATACAGATTTAATTCATCCAATTGACCAAATAGATCTACATAAACAGTCTGGTGAAATGATATTCTCTACTCTTACAAACTCAGCTATGGCAGCATCTAGACTTCAAGCCTCAATGAATAATATCCAATCTTAGCTGAAATTAGAGAAAATGTCCTCTCTAGCCAAGGGTACAAAGATTAAATCCTTAGAAGATTTGGTAATTAAGTTGGGATATGATCCCACTAATGTTAAAGCAACAGAGGAAGTTATTAAGAGTAAAAATGCAGACATAGTTGCTTTAAGAAAACAACTTAAGCCCCAACAACAGAAGATCCACAAACTAAATAAGTAGGAGAGCTAGAAAAGAAAAGGAGGATATGTTCAAAATCATGATTGAACAGAATTCACAAATAACAAGAATGGAAAAGGAACTTGAAAATATTTTGAAAGAAAAAGAGCTATAGGTAAGCCCACAACAAACTATTGTCTTAACAACAGTTCCAATAACAGCAGCAAAAATTCTACCCACAACCACTTCAGTAGGTGCATGTACATTAGCAAACACAAATCCAGCAGAAGATTTAACAACATCAATGAAATATTTGTCCATTAGATAATAAGAAATTGAAAATTTGAAGGCTCAACTTACTAGTCTCCTAGAGCAGAAACTGAAGACAAATAGTTCCTATCTAGCAGAATTACATAAGACTCATAAGCTCACACAAAGAATTGAATTCCTAGAAATTTATTCCATTATTGTTTATACTATTTCACAAGTTAAAGAAAACATCTGGATAGAAATAAATGAGGCCATCACTGAACTTTGGCCTTCAATCTAGATCATCTTTGAACAAGATGAACTAGTGCAAATATCTAGAGTAATAGAAAATGTGAATAAAGATTTGGGTATGAAACCAGATAAAGCTACAACTCTAATAAGGATTCTAAATTCTAAAACTAAATTTGAGTTATAAGAATTCAACATAGAAGACAGGACAAAAACCATTCTGGAAGTGAGAAGGATTCTCACTAAAAGGAATCTGATGTTGTAGTTGGAAAAAAAATACCATAATTTGGAATCAGGAATCCAAAAATTCCATAGAAAATTCTTTGTGTTACACCAAAAAGGGCTTCCTAGGTTAAAGGGAATAGGAGATAAATTGATTAAATTAGAATAATATCAGGAGAATCTTTACTCGATTGCTAAATATAAATCCAGATTTTCAAAGATAAAGGGAAAATTCATAGGAAAATATTTCATGGAAGGCCTCAATTATGATTTACTTATCAAGCATGAGGTGAGATATTTATTTTTGGTTAAGCCTACTTTCCCAAAATACACTAAGGTAGATGAGATATTCATGAAATTAGTCAAATACATAGTTTAAGATGAGGAAATATGGGAAGAATTGTGTAAATTACTAGATTGAATGAGTTAGCAAGCATCAGCAACAAAGTAGCAACACTATCAGACCAAATCAGCACCAGAATACTCGAAAACAGTGCCAACAACTTTAACAATTTTATTTCACTATAGTTTTGCAATATTTTTGTAAAAACAGTCCTAGATATTTTTAAAATAGATCTAGATATTTGAATCTATATATTTTTAAGAAAATTGTGTAAATACTTCCAAAGTCTAATTGTAAAGGGTTGAACCCTTGGGATGAGCTTTTAAAAGCATAATTGTATCAATCTGAAGTTGCTTTCTATTAATGAAAGAATTCTGGAATTGCTTCAAAATAACTTGTCATCTTGTGAGTTACTCTTAGTTATCCATTTCATTTTGTTGTTTTCTACATGTTTTTAATTTTTATGAAGAAATATGGATAAGTATAGTTGAATGTCGGCTTAATTTAAATCCCCTATGAAGTTATAATATACTACAAATATTAGTTTATTGGATTGTATGTCTTAATAGCTCCTCTACATTAATAAATTGTCACTTCTTCATGAAATTAGATGCATTTTTTTGGGTTGTGAACATACTTTTCTTGCATATTTTCCTTATGATTCAATAAATATTTTGTTTGAATATTTAGATAGTCATAGCCTCTTACATTTATTCCTTACAACCCTTTTAAAATCTAAACTATTTTCAAGAGGTAAAGAATCAACCCTTTCTTAATATTAAGATCAATTAATATTCAACACTTGCTCAAATAAGCTTAAAAAATTGGTTATACAAAAATTAAAAACAACAAAATATTTTAGATGCTCTCGCATAATTAGCTAACGTAGAATTATCTCAGAGGTACAACACACTACATAGCGACCCATTGTTAAGGAATAATTGCAATGGAAGGAATGTAATTTCTCATTAATACTCATACATCCAAGTTTACACCTTTATTGACTAGTCATCTACAGTGGAATAATTCATTTCCAACACATGAAAGAGGCTAATAGTAGAGAAGGCTAGTTTCAGATTCCTGATTCAATTAATAATGCTTCACAATCTGGAAATCCTTACAAAAAGATCCATGAAAAAGGTGATGGATAACTAGTTGTGAATCTCCCAACACCACCAAATATTCGTTGTTTTCTTATTTGGCCAGAAGGATCCCTTGTAGTAATCCCTATCCTTCTAGTGCATTATTTCTGCAATTTCATAACCCCCAATTGTACGCAATTTCAAAATTTCCATCGAGGTTGAGAATAACCCCTCTTTCTCCTACCACCCCGGATTATTCTTTGAACCACCATCAAAACTCAGTAAAAAGGATGTCTGATATTTCCTCCATTTCTTCATTTGATCTTGATCTAGCCTCAACTTCCACCATTATGTAGTTCTCAAATGGGTTTTCTTGCTCGTTGGCGAACCAGGAAGGAGGTTAAGAAGACATTCCTTTTCTTGGGAATCCACATTTCCCATATTAGCAAGGAGGGTGGGATTCTTCCAATATTCAACACATAACACTCGAGCTCTTAGGGTTACAGAGTGAGGGCGATATCACTTCTTGTTGAAAATGTTGCCATTCTGAACTATCCAAACCTTCCAACATACAAATTTTGGGAACACAAACCAAATTTTCTTAAAAGAGCTCTTTCCTTTGAATTTTCCAAGGTAGAAACCCTCCCAAGAAGAGAAGAGGGAGGCAGGCTGGTCAGGTCATTGAATTCTAGAGAAGAGAGGGGTAAGGGAAATCTCCCCATACTTCATGAACAAAGGAACAATTGAGAAATACATGAGAAATTATTTCTTCCTGTCTTAGGCATAAAGGACAGTGTAAGGCACCAACCATTCCTCTTTTCCAAATATTCTCCATTGTGAATATGTTACCATGTGTTCATAACCAACAAAAGGAGTTGAGTTTCAATGGAAAGTTGGGAGTCCAAACTCGTGACCAAACACGAGACTTTGGAGGAAGACCTGCTTGAAACAATAAAACATAGTAGTGTTCTCAAATCATAAATTTCAAGTTCCGTCATACCTAGTGATTAACAGAGCTATGATCCCTAGGGCCTATAACGACATCAATAGGCTGAATTGAGCTGAGAGATGGTGTGGAATGCAGCCCAGGTCCCAACCAATCAAAAAATTAGAGCTATCTCATTTTGAAATATTTGGTAGCATGAGTTTTCTTTTAGAGACCAACCAATCTCGCAAGGGAATTGGCTCCTCATGACTTTTTAAAGCTCGCTTATTAAGGATTTGATTGGACCATATATTTAGTGACTTTCCACTCCCTAGATATCTTAAAAGATGCTCTTTAATCATAACCATAAATGAATAAAAGAGCTTCCATGTGGATGAGACTCTTTTAAGGCCATTAGAGGTTTGAGGCTGAAATATCAGCTTTGTTAAAGTATTTGTACTGTAGAACTTATTTCTACCAAGCAGAATGATTTGAAATGTATCTCCACACCAACTTGACACCTAATGTAATATTCATAAGGGAAGGATCCTGGATCCCCAGGCCACCATGAGACTTTAGGGATTTTTCCACAGCCCATTTGATGAGATGAAAATTTTTCTCGCTTTGTTTACCTCCCTCCAATAAAAAATCCCTCATTATTTTATCTAGTTTGCAAAGAGGGTGGCCGGGTGAAAATGTGAAGTTGGGTTACATTTTTTGCCCTTTTTTGAGAAAAAAATTCATTTTTTTCTGTTCTTCAAATTTCTACAAGACAAAACAATTTTTTTGTTTAGAATTTCATTTTGCGATAAAAATAAAATTTGTCAAAAATTTTATTAGCTTTCTATTACTTTTTTTTGGAATTTTTTTATACACATTTGATATGTCAACTTAGCGTTTCTTTGAGTGTGTGTTTTTTAACAATCAAAGGATTCATAAAAAGTCATGTTAATACGCGCTAGTGTATTCTTTGAAAACTTTATGTTTCTGAGAAACAAAATGTGTTACAACAATCTAGGCAGAGTCTACTTCAGTTTTGTTATATTTACAAAACCAATTGATGCATATCATAATTACTAGAATTTTTTGAACTGATCCAATATGAAAAAACTGCATATTTTGAATATGTTTCGCGATGCACGAAATTTCTCAACATATAAGTTATAAACTAAAAATCTAAAAACTACCCATTATAGATGATAGACAAATGTAATGCACCATAATTTTTTTCAATTTTTTTTTTAATTTATTTTGGAAGATACAGAATATTGATTTCACTAAATCATAATAACCTTTAGAAATTGTTTGCACCCTTTTTATTACCAAATTAATTAAAATTAGTAAATATTTATGAAATTCCATAAAAGTTATATATTTCCTGAAAGTAGATTGAATTCTACAAATGTTGTCTTGGTTCTGACAGTTAATTTAGAAAGTTTCATGGAGTTTAATCAGTCCAAAGTTGAAGAAATGTATTCAGAGCTTAGCCCGTCAAGTCTAACGACACAAACGTTTGGCCAAATTTCTTACAAAATTTCGGCCGAAATTTTACTTGACTTTCCAGCCGCTGGAAAATACAACGAAACCCCTCCAAAAAAAACATTTCGCAGCAATATAAATTGACGTAAACGCATTCATTATTTTCACATAATTTCACACATTTCTTCATTTCGTCTGATTTTGTAAAGGATTTTTTTGGGTTTAAGGACTTTTTGGCATAACATTCAAAGGACATTTCTTGGAGGTATGTGATACATTTTTTGGATTTTTTTTGGGCTTCATTTTTTTTTTAAGGTATTTTGTTTTTAGAGGTTTTGGGCTTAATTTTCATTGTTTTTTTTTTTTTAAGGTATTTTGTTTTTAGAAGTTTTGGGCTTAATTTTCATCTTTTTTAGAGATTTTGGGCTTAATTTTCAAAGGACATTTTTTTGGATGTATTTTGTTTTTAGAGTTTTTTGGGCTTAATTTCCAAAATACATTTTTTGGTTTTAAGGTATTTTGTTTTTAGAAGTTTTGGGCTTAATTTTCATTGTTTTTAGAGGTTTTGGGCTTAATTTTCAAAGGACATGTTTTTGGATCTATTTTGTTTTTAGAGGTTTTTAGGCCTAATTTCCAAAAGACATTTTTTGGGCTTAATTTCGAAAGGACTCTTTTAGGCTTAGTATTCAAAGGACATTTTTTGGAGGTTTTTTAAAGTGATATTTTTTTAGATGCTTTTTGGAGGTATTTTTTAAAGTGGCATTTTTTAAGAAGTTGGGTGTTACACCAATTTTTGGTCATCTAACCTATTATCATTAGATGGACCCAAGTACACCATGTAAGACCAATTTTACCCTAAGTAAAATTGCTTTCACTATGTAAAATAACTTAATAAAACACATTTATTAGGTTGTTTATGGTCTAAACAGGAAAACCCAATGGGAAATATTAAACAAATCTATATTTGTTTGGTTTTCCTCATGGAATAATTAATTAAACAGTAATTTAATTACTATTCCTGGTCATATTTAACCCAAAACAAGGAAATTAATTAGACAAATCCTTATCTATCTTATTATTTTCTAGGAATAATTATTTAAACCTTATTTAAATAATATTCCTTGTTGAATTTGACTAAATCATTTATAAATAATTGAATAAATCATTATTTATTTAATTATCATTCAACCACTTCCTTAAAATGATAAATAAATCATTTATTTATTTATTATTTACAAATAAAGGGATTTGACCCAAGTCAAATTCCTTTCTCCTCCAACAAATATAATAAAATATTCCATAAAAGGTGGATCTAGATTTGGTTAATATTATTTTAATCATGCACCAAGATCTAGAATGACCTAATATTTTGTTATAAATAGAAGGTTTTTTCCTACCATTCATCACCTTTTGTTGCCTCTTAGATCACTCTGGATCTATACTCTTGGTCTGACTTTGAGTCATTATCATTGTCATATTTTCTATTATTTTCTTTGTGAGCTCCCTTTGAGTTCTATATTTGTCTAGGTTTTCTACACCAACAAGAGAGAGAAATTCTAGATCTGAAGTGCTGAGGACTTCCAAGAAGCCCTCCCATTGAGGAGAATTGGAAAAACCTTTCTTGTTTTCCTCCCAGGTGCCATTAATATAAAATTCTTCAAAAAATATTGTTCTTGTGTTGTCTATTGGATGCATGGAGAAAAACCTTATTTTTACTACTTAATGTATTTTTATGCATAGATATAGATTTTTGCAGCATGTGTCTTGATCAACTAACTGTAGATCTGAAGATATTGGCAGCCATCTTTGATGTTAGGGCTATAAGATATGCGTAGCTAAAGTGTTCTTTTTTCGTACACTTCGAATAAAGATTCATACTAGCAACTGGCGACTCCACACAGGTTTTCAATTACGACTGTTGTCGTTTTTCATATTCCTGCATATCCAACTGCTTCAAACCCTAGGGTTTCTCTTCAACCTTTTTGTTTTTCCTATTTTATGTTGTTTTTCACCTATAAAACCCTCAAACATTAAAATTTCTAACTTCCGTGTGTTTCTGGCCCGATTGCGTAGGTAACAGACGTCAGCCACAACTGAGACGACAACTTTTTCTGAAATCTGCCGCTGAGAGACCCTATGGTCGCACTTTCGGCCCAAAATCGTGACCCGGATCATAGGACGCACCTCAAATTTTCAAAAGTCTAACGTGATAGAAAACATCAAACCCTATGACCCTAACTTCTCTGCAGATTTTCCGAAAGTTTTCTTAGTTTGTCTGAAGCCTCTATCAACGTTGTCCAGCCTCCGTCTCCACCCATTTAGATCTATTCGTTTACATCGTTCTTGTCTGTTCTATTCCCCACGAAACTCTGAGCATTCGAACCACATCCACCTTGTGGCCATTACATTGAAACCTAATGTTTGGGTAAGGGGGCACCCACATTTGAGAGACCAAGAGAAGCAATTCTCCACAACTCTCCTAGTGTATCTGGTCGTGCTGAATTTAGTACCATTATTCTTCCACATTTAGAAGAACCTCTAGAGTCCCATATCACTTCAGATCACTCTAGGGATGATACCTCTTATCGTTCCTTCATCTTACATCAGCAACCCAGTCTTTTAGACATTGTTGTTGACCAACCTATAGGTTTTCTAAGAGAGCATCAATTCATTATCTCCAAATCCTCTTTTTGGGATAGTGACACCAGGTATGCCAACCCAGAAACTTAAAGTCCATTTGATTCATATATTCAGTACCAAAAGAGATTGGTAATCCTCCATTCCATTTCTCAAACTACATAACCATAACGAAAATAAATGGCGCACCACATCATAAAATGTGTTTAGATTCCCCTTCTTCTAAATACATTTTGGCATGAACACAACATGCTTGGGGGCACCTATACCCATCAACCATAAAAATCCCAGATCTCAGCTAAAAACAACACTGAAACCCCCTGTCTCTGATAGGTCGCACTTTTCATGTCATTTCCTTTAGGACAGTCGTGTATGCACCTCCATTCGCTACCTGTGTTGCAGAAATCGCACCCCAAAAAGGCGACCCGGCCCGTCGATGAGCCTGGCATTCTAACAACCAATCCATCGAAATGAAAGAGTAGGATTAGGCTCTCTTACCCTAACCATGATCTCAATTCCCAACAATCGGTTTGTTCCGTTACGATCGCCGTAGGATTTAGGTTACAGTCTTTTTCTCTCACTAAATTCACCATAGTCTAACGAATCTTTAAACGATGAATTTGAGGGAAAGATACGTATCAAAATAAAACCCCCGATTTTTTCGCCATCAAGCAAAACCGTAGCTCGGCTTTGATGAACCGTCTCATCTGTTGGAAAGCTCAATGTGTCTTCTAAATGATATCTCATAGTTTTCACACGTGATACTTCACCATGATGAGATGACTCCTCAAAATCGAATTTCTTCACTTGCAACACTTGTACTTGGGGCACCACTTTTCCTCCATACTTGTCCATGCTCATGTTGATTTTCGTCGTGAGAAACCATCTTGTACTCATGTTTTTATAGTCCCCACTGGACCTTTTCTGTGTGGCAGCATCATCGAGTATCCCTTGTTTAGAGCATCCGAGTTGAGTCATCATCGCATCCATGGAGTCTATCCTGAATCCCTTTGTATCCCGCTATAGTCCTCCATCCTTCATTGCTTGGTTCCTCTCTCGTGTCGCACATTATGGCCTTCAGTCCCATTTTCCCCTATCCCTCATGATATTGTGTCAGTCGCTGCAAGGTCATCCATGCCCTTTATGCTTTAACAAGGGAAGTCGTCCATTCGCTACTCAGTACCCCCCACTTCATCATCATCATTAGTGTCATTCTGTCAGTCGCTCTACTATTTTCTCTCGTGCCTTAGTTGAGGATTCCTTATTGCCTCACCTATGGTAGACCTCCTTCTGTCGACGTCAGCTCATTCATTCTAGAAGACAGGTCTAGAGGGCGGTGTACCTTGGTTCCGCCTTCCACCTTGTTCCTAAGGCTCCCGGACAGGGCAAAGGGACCCCCTTACTTCCCTTTGAATGAAGGACAGAAGTCTGTTTCTGTTCTAGCCTCTTCAAACATGATCGCGATCCATATTCTTGATGGCTCAATGATGCAAACAGCCTAATATTGATGATTCCCGGGTGTGTGTGAGATGTCTCAGCCCTCATGAGGGGTGGCCCTACGTGCATTCTCCACATACCCTAGATGACTTCTTCACTTTAGCCTTGATTTACCTACTGCATTTCCGATGGCGTTTCACTTCTGCCCGCTTAAAAGACCTTGGAGATTGCATGGTGAATGTCAGTTCAAATATTTTCAGAGTCTCTTCTGTGATGAAGGGCATCCGTTGTATGTGTATCTCATGTACTCAGATATTATTGTATAAGTCCTAGTTGTTATCCCAGGCACAACATGTATGTGGGATTCATCATTATATCTTTTATCTGGCTCATGTTTATGCTAGCTTGTACTTTATGGTTCGGTCCCTTGTTTACTGGACGCACTATTCTTTTGTACTTTATCTCGGCGGGCATAGGTATGCCTCCCCCATCGCCTTTAGCACAGGTACCCACTCATAAAAAGAGACTTGTGGCACCTATAAGTCTCGTCTCCTCAGGGTCTAGTTCTTTAGCACATTAGTCTACCTTACATTCCTCTCTCTAACTTCCTTTTTGATGTCTGGTGATTGAGTTCTTACAACATACTTCGGTCATACGATTTTCTCCTAACACTCGCACGCTGGAGGGAAATCTGTTACAACAAATTTTGGTCATCTAACCTATTATCATTAGATGGACCCAAGTACACCATGTAAGACCAATTTTACCCTAAGTAAAATTGCTTTCACTATGTAAAATAACTTAATAAAACACATTTATTAGGTTGTTTATGGTCTAAACAGGAAACCCCAAGGGGAAATATTAAACAAATCTATATTTGTTTTGTTTTCCTCATGGAATAATTAATTAAACAGTAATTTAATTATTATTCCTGGTCATATTTAACCAAAAACAAGGAAATTAATTAGATAAATCCTTATTTATCCTATTATTTTCTAGGAATAATTATTTAAACCTTATTTAAATAATATTCCTTGTTAAATTTGACTAAATCATTTATAAATAATTGAATAAATCATTATTTATTTAATTATCATTCAACCACTTCCTTAAAATGATAAATAAATAATTTACTTATTTATTATTTACAAATAAAGGGATTTGACCCAAGTCAAATTCCTTTCCCCTCCAACAAATATAATAAAATATTCCATAAAAGGTGAATCTAGATTTGGTTAATATTACTTTAATCATGCACCAAGATCTAGAATGACCTAATATTTTGTTATAAATAGAAGGGTTTTTCCTACCATTCATCACCTTTTGTTGCCTCTTCGATCACTCTAGATCTACACTCTTTGTCTGACTTTGAGCCATTATCATTGTCATATTTTCCATTATTTGCTTTGTGAGCTCTCTTTGAATTCTATGTTTTTCTGGGTCTTCTACACCAACAAGAGAGAGAAATTATAGATTTGAAGTGCTGAGGACTTCCAAGAACCCATCCCATTGAGGAGAATTGGAAACACCTTTCTTGTTTTCCTCCTAGGTGCCATTAATATAAAATTCTTTAAAACATATTATTCTTGTCTTGTCTATTGGATGCATGGAGCAAAACCCTATTTTTACTGCTTAATGTCTTTTTATGCATAGATCTGGATTTTTGCAGCATTTGTATTGATCAACTAACTGTAGATCTGAAGATATTAGCAGCCATATTTTGTTGTTAGGGCTATAAGTTATGCGTAGCTAAAGTGGTATTTTTTCGTACACTTCGAATAAAGATTCATACTCACATTGGGCTTAATTTTCAATGGACATTTTTTGGAGGTATTTTTTGAAGTGACATTTTTTTAGAGTACGTGTTTTGGGTTGAAGTAAATATTTTATAATGATTTTTTAAAATGATTTTTTGTCTAACTTTTTAAATTTGCAGCCCACGGGGCTTTGGTTCGATGGTGAAGGGTGCATTGTTAAGGCACTCCATGAGATAGGTCACTGGTTCCAATCCCCCCGTGGGTGCTGACTTACAAAAAAAAAAAAATGAAATTTTTTTGCAGGACTTGGAAGGAAATATTTTGAGCTTTGTTTCATTTTTATAAGACATTTTTTTCTTGGATTTTTTAAAGTAAGTGTTTTGGATTGAAGTATGTATTTTTTGCGAAATTTTTAAAATGAGTTTTTTTTAAATTAACTCTTTTGTGATGTTTTCTTAATTAATTTTTTTTCTAAATTTTTGAAGGAAATTTTTTGAACTTCATACTCTATTATCATGGGAAATTAAAGGAATTGCACGAGAAAATATGATCAAACAAGAGACCCTGAGGAACATAGAGAAGAGGGGAGAGAATCTCAAACTAAAAAGAGAGAAGCACTCTCAAATATTGAAAGAGAAAATCAACCTCAACTAGAAGCTGAAGCAAGTATGTAAATGTAAATATTATGAATTTGATATTTAAAATTTTCCTAGTGTAAAATGTGAAGCTTAATTTTTATTTGATAAACTAATTTGAAAAGAATTTTGCAATGTAAACGGAGAGAGATATTCCTCAAAACATTGATGATGAGATACAAAATTTTGAAAGAGGAAGTGAAAGAGATATTGAACCAATGACTGAAGATGGTGAAAATTTAGAAAGGAATTCAAGTGAAGAAATTGAAATTATATGTGTGTGTGTGTGTGTTAAAAACATGCACGTATTATTGAGAGTATACATATTTATTAATTTAGTTATTTATTGAATATGTAAATAAGTATTATTTACTATTAATTCAAATATTTACAGATGAAATCAATGTCGATGGTGAGTTGTTCGAAAATGTTGACAGTCACACATATGGAGATAAAAGAGCTGACTATGTTATACGATATCGTGTTAAACGCATTTTTGATACGTACTTCATAAAGGAAAATGTGGCAGTTCAAGCCCAATTGTTGAAAGGTCTCCTATCATTAAGAAAATTAAAAGAAGCTACGACTTTATTGGGTATTCGAAAATCAACAAAAAATAAAAAAATAAAATGAAGGAAAATGTGATACAAAATATAAATAGTGCTATAAATTCAATTAGAAGATCTAGACAGAAAAATGTTTCATTTGTACATAGAGCAATACATATGGCATTGGTTTCATCAAGTACTAAAGAGAATCGCTTGGTAAAATCTATGGCACGAGCATTAGGAACCTCATTAAAAAATTTGCACAAACATCGGAAATTTCGGTTGCAAATAGACGTAAATGATCAACTCGCTTGTTGGAGAGCTATTCGTAGGCAACCATACAAAGATAGACTTGGATAAAATGCTAAAAAAAACAATATATGAATATTGGAAGAAAAATTCACGTGTTTCGCCAAATGCAAGGGATGTAATGCGAAGAAGAATAGCATGAAATCAGTATGAAACACATCCAAAAAATTTATTGGACACCACTCAGATAGAGTTGTTCAACAAGTTCAAAGAAGAGAATCGTGAAATTTATGTCTCAATCAATGCTTTTGTTCAACAAAAACCATGGTATGTAAAACCTATCACCATATGCGACACCACCGCGACACTTGTTGTTGTCATTATCATGTAGAATTTCAGTTATGTTATGACACATTCCTTAATTTTGGTAGAACATTTTGGAAAGGTTCACCCCCTCCTTCCACTATTCGTGATTTCATATCTCAAATTCTATGTGGAAGAGAAAGCAATGAATTATTTTACGAAAATAAATGTGTTGGTGGTAAAAAATGTGATGATTGTGGAAATTTGACTAAATTTAAAAACAAATATCATACTTATATAAATGATCAATCATTGTCCAACATGAAAGTGAAATGGAAGAGATATGAATATATCCATACATCAATTCAAGGTTCAAATAGTGCTAAAATAATTGAATTACAAGAAGAAGAAATTTTTGTGATAGATTTTTTGAGAAAGTTTGAGGTAGAAATTTATAAATACACAAAGCATTCCCATAGAGCTTGATGGTAGGACTTGCAATTCAAAAAATCAAGTGAAGTTTTTCCACAGGGACCATTTTGTCAGTAATTGATTTTGCAGAAAACTACACATTTGTTCCACAAAAATAAATTCAGAGTGAATACTATCATTCTGATCAAGTCTCCATGCTCGTCCATATTCTATATAGACATGCTGAATAAAAAGTTGATCATATAGAAAGCACCATTGAAAATCAGCATGTTATTAAAGAATATCACTTTTATATCAGTGACAATCGTACACATGATACATATTTTGTACAACACTGTTTTGGAAAGATTTATGACTCCTTGAAAAGTCATGGAATAAAATTCAATGAACATTGGATATGGTCATATGGATGCGCAGGTAAATTCAAATATTTACGATCATTCTTTTGGTTGTGTTGTCTTCATAAGAAAACCTGCATTAAACATTGTTGGAATTTCTTCAGACTGGTCATGGAAAAGGAGAACATGATGGTGCAGGGGCATGCATAAAACGAGCACTTCAAAGATATCAAATGGACCCCTCTGCAAACCGACTTGTGGACGCTAAAGAAGTTGTTCAATGGTGCATTGTTGCACTAAGCCATGAGACTAACCGATCAAGGGAAGTGCGAAGGTACATTCAATATAATTTTTATTGGATATCCAATTTTAAATAATGTACATTTATCACAATGATTATCTTTGATGATATTTTAATATCATATTTGCATTCTTCTTTGAATTTTCCATATAGGTTTTTTTGGCATATTGGGGTCGAAGATGTAGATATATCGATTGGAAATGACGTTGAAACAATAAAAGGGACTCGAAAATTTCATTCAATTAAAATAAAGTTGTCCACAAATGTGTTTGCATTGGATAAAAGAAAATATTCTTGTTTTTGTCATGTTCGCATAGACAACACAGAATCCAGTGATGTTTGTGAAAACAAAATGTATGTAAAAGATTAGAAACATACAAATCTAAATATAAAGGGGAAAATGTCAGTTGGAATGTTTGAAGAAATGCAATCAAAGGAGACTACAATATCATTTGATGGTGATCGAGTTTCTGATCTTGTTAGAGAAGGTAACATTTGAATTGCTTTGAAATGATAGAGATCTAGAAATAGATACTAAAATTATTTTAAAGTTAATTTTTCATGTTAATTATGATCTAAATTTAAATACATAAGTTTTTTTTATTCTGCAAGAGATGTTTTTGTTGTAATTACACCTACTATCAAGAATGAAAATGTGAAGTATTATTTGATGCGTTGCACTGAACGAAAGATGAAATTATTAGAAAACTATAATGATCACGAGTTTCCATATGACAGAGGATCTATTATACTGAAAGGTTATTTTTTCAGATAAACTAATCAAAGTGGGGATTTTGTTTACTTTGAGGACTATGAACCTGATGTCATAAGTTGTCAATATAGTCACTTGGTGTGTGCAGAATGCATAAAGTTGATAGAGGTTCAATCAAAGAAAAAAACGAAAAATTAAGAAATGGAAAATGTAAAAATTTGATCATGAATGGATCATTGAAGATGGCATTCCATTGGAATTTTTTTTATTGAACTGGCCAATAATTTCTTCTCTTTGGATTCATGTTTTAGAACTTCCAGAACTCAACTAAAAATTGAACTGCCTTTTTATGTTATCTGTGCAAGTGTTTTCACATGTACATTGTTTTGGTACATGCACACTAGTATCAACTAAAAGTAGCTTTTCCATGTGCATTGATGAAAAATGTTGCACGTACTGGATATATGTGTTCTAGAATGTAATTAACTGAAAGTAGCTTTTGTATGTGCATTGACGAAAAATGTTACACCTGGATATATATGTTCTAGAATGCAATTAACTGAAAGTAGCTTTTCTATGTGCATTGATGAAAAATTTTGCACGTATTGCATATATATGTTCTAGAATTCAATTAACTAAAAGCAGTTTTTTTATGTGCTTTGATGAAAAATGTTGCATGTATTGGATATATATATGTTCTAGAATGCAATTAACTGAAAGTAGATTTTCTATGTGCATTGATGAAAAATGTTGCAAGTACTGGATATATATGTTCTAGAATGCAAATAATTAAAAGTAGCTTTCCTATGTGCATTGATGAAAAAATTTGCACGTACTAGATATATATGTTCTAGAATGAAATTAACTGAAAGTAGATTTTCTATGTGCATTGATGAAAAATGTTGCACGTACTGGATATATATACATTATAGAATGCAATTTTGAAATTTTATGATTGTTTGACACATCTAACAAGACCTAGAATCTTATGATTGTTTATATATATATATGTGTGTGTGTGTGTGTGTGTGTGTGTGTGTGTCGATATGTATTATACTTCAATCATTTTAACATATATATTCAAACATGTACTTAAATAATTTCTACATGTACATATATTCATTTGACCTTGTTTTTGTTTGGAAAACTACAACTTGAAAACAAAACATTATATCATAATCACATGCCAAATGTAGTTCAACCATCCAAAACTTGAGTTAAAAAAAAAAACATTATATCACAACATTATATCAAATGTAGTTCAAATATCCAATAAAAACAAAACATTATATCACATTCACATGTACCAAATGTAGTTCACATAAAATATGTCCAAAATTTGTAGATCTCACAAGTATAATGTATCAAGTATCAAATATCAAGTGATATATGACTGCATCTAGATAATACTATATATAAAAAAGTAAATTTAATCTACTAAATCTATTGAAAATATAATTTTGCATGTGCATGTGCATCATCCATCAAATACAGATGGATGTAGTGTCTCTCCCAACAAAGTTGTAATGTTCCCAATTTTTAGCCTCAAGCTAAGATGGAACATTATAGTTGCACATTTTATTTTTTCTTAATAAAGTGGGAAAGGAGACACCTTAGCCCTTTTGGATGAAGAAATAACACTCCTAATGTGAAAGGGGAGTGAATAAAGCAGCTGAAATAAACACCAAGGTTGTGAATGGAACCCATCTCACTTGGATTAGTCATCTTTGACTAAAGTCAACAACGCTGCCTATAGACGAGAAGCTTCCTAGAGAAGCTGCTTAGTTTTGGAGGGAAGATATTCTCATGAGGGTGGAAACCCTAATTGGCGGGATCATGGTGGAGAAGAGTTCTCTCACTTTATATGGAGGAGATAGAAGCCCATTTTCATTATGCTATGTTTTAGATTTCAGACTTGGGTCTGCAAGCTTGCATCCCAGGGCTGTTTAGCAGGGTGATGGTGCCCTTGGGCACTAGGGTGTTCCCAGTCAGGAATCCCTACCTTTTCCTAAAGGAAGGATGAGGATTGAGCTACATTTCCTCAATCCAGCATTGGCCACAGCTACATTCATCTTCTACAGCATTATTTCTGCAGCAGAGAGGACATTATGTTGCTGGGTGCAGCAAGAGAGGAACTCATGGAGTCTCTCTTGTCTAGTTTTCTTGAGTGTAGGAGAGATATATTCATTGGAGGAGCTGTAAGGAGGATTCCTGGGCATGATTTCAGATCAGTGCCATGAGGCCACACTTCTACCATCTCCCACTACGCAATCCATGAGGGAAACTACGTTATTTCAGAGGAGGCAGTGAGAGAAGGGTTTCTGGAGCTCATCAGGAGTTGCTTTTGAGACAAAGGGATCAGCCCTTTGTATTGGAGGCATTATCAGAGGAGGGAATCTACATTTCAGATCTGCCATAGCCTCATTCTCATTTTTTATCTGTTGCAGTGACAACTCAGTTGTCACATTTTGTGTTTCTCCGGCATTTCTAGCAATCTTCATAGATTGGCTAGAAATCATGTATTTCAGCCCATTTCTCTTTCATTTGGATTATTTCTTGTATTCCTTCAGCCATTGATGTATTTCATTCATATTTAGCAGTTATGCCTTCATATATACTGTTCAGTTGCAACTACTCCGGCATTTTGTGGATATGCAACAACTCTTGTATCTCATTGTCTATTCACTGGAGGTTTTCTCTTAGAGTTTGAGTGGCTTGTCCCTCAACTATTTATTGTATATTTCTACTGATATAATCATATAATTATGGCTGCATACATTTTCATCTTATGGTATATTCATATATGCATATTTTCTTGTTGTGTTCATATATTGTTGTAAGCTCTCTCATTGAGCATTGTTTTAGAGACCTAGATTGGGGAGATCTAAATAACCCATCTAGAGTTATTTCTTTGAGCTCATATTCTACATAGGAGTTTTAGGATGAATATTATAGGGCATCCCAGCAGTGGCTTGTCTTATTTTTGTATCAGCTTCCTTTTACAGCGTCCTCAAGGACCCTGTAGCAGAAATTCCCGAAGTGGAAATATTGCATATCCATAGACAGAGTCTGTGAAGGGCCAGCTAGCTTTTGGATCTCACACTTCCTCGTGAAGGTGACATATCTGGTAAATTCCCAAACAGTCAATCTCTGGAATGGACTTGTGGTCTTTCTATAGAAGGAAATTTGGAATATCTTAAGATATTCCCGACGGAGCAGAAAATTCCAGATTTGGAATATTACAGTGGTATCAGAGCATGATCTTGGCTCAGCCTGTGCCCAAGATCCATTTCTATCAAAAGAGGATCTTCTCTCCAAGGAGAGGAGATTTACAAAGGAGAAAAGGAAAGAGGAATGAAGGAAGAGGAGGTTTCCCTTCTTCTTTTCCAGACCATTGAGCACACCATTGAAGATCTGCTGAAAAGGGAAAATTTTGGAGAAATTTTCTGAAAAGGGTTTGTGGATGGAGAAATCCCTAGCTATTTTCATGGAGGGTGTGAGCATTCAGCCTCACATGCATATCCACAGCGCAGTACATTTCCCACAACTACTGCAAGAAGGATGGATAAAAGGAGATGAAGCCTTTGGAGGATCAGCACTGCAACTCAAAGGTATGATTCATGATAATTGATTTCAGAGTTCTATTTCATGTTCTCATGCAAATGAGAGATCATATTTTAAAGTCACATAGAGTTCTGCAAAGGGGATTGATGAAAACCAATGTGAAGCTAGGTGTGACAACACTTCAAACACTTTGCATGCATGGATGGGAACCATGAAATAAAGGTCATTCCATCTTTCTAGAGGGGAATAAATCAGGAGAATGACTTGCTAGAGGCAAGACCCCCATTGTAAGAAGGGAACTCGTCCATTTGTGAGGGTGTAGAGATATTTCTTTCAAAGGAGGGCCAAGATACCAGGCTTCTCATTGAGGAGGAGATACACTCACATGTTGGTAGAGAGGAGGTGCAAGAATCTACAGCGCTGCACCATTGGAAGAAGAAGAAAAGTAGAAGGATCAGCATGAAGGGATGATGGACATTCACCCCTATCTATTTTCAGAGATTTTCTTCACATGGGAGAAGGACTGCACTGCGCAGTAGAGAGAGAGGACCTTTCATTCCTCTCATATATTCAGTGCACTTCCTATCTTGATGTCTCACTTTTGGAGGCTTTCCAATTGGGATGCCACATGGTCTAGAGAGGATGAGAGGCATCCTGCTATTTGGTTCACCACTCATTGGATTCCAGAGGGGTGGAGACATTAGAGGAGTCCATTACAGTGCAGAGAGTTTGGGGATAAGCTTATGGAGGAGGGATACACTCTCTCATTTTTAGTCTCACCCATTCTCATCAGTTTCACTGCACATATAGATTTTCTGTATGGATGGAGGATAGCATCTTCATGATGCAGGATGGTTGCTCCATGGATTTGATGAGAGAGAGGTTACTTCCTTTGAGGAAGGACTCTTTTATGCATTGGATTAGAGGGAGGCCACTCATGCTTACATTGCCCAGGATCGGGAGATTCTTTGGAGGTGATAGTCTCTCATGGAAGGCTCATTTTCAGAGGTCCTTATTTCTATTTGAGCATGAGCAGCTGCATGATGGCATGGCAGAAACTTGGAGGATGAATTTGGCATGAGGGGATGTCAAGGCAGCAGGCAGCAGTGTGATGGCAGCACTTTATTGCAGATTACCAGTGTTGTCTATGTGGAGGATTGATCCATGTTAGAGGACTCAGCTTTTGGTTGAGAGGTCCCAGGATCTTGGTGCATGCATGATTCTTGGATGGATTTTATGGAGATGGCAGATATTTATTAGATGACATGATCATCTACCATCATGGCAGACTCTTCTTGGCTAGAGTTTCTAGTCTCAAGGAGAAACTTTTGCATGCAGCACATACGGACTTCCTAGCTATGCAATTGGATGCATACTTTGCCTTGCTAGAGGAGTTCACTTGGAAGGCATTCAGCATGATCTACATTATCATATGGATAGATGCAGAGCCCGGTTTCTTTTGGTGAGGTTGGCACAACCATTCCCTTACTCATTGGAGGGAAGGGAGAGCATTCATGTTGAGCCATTTTAGCTCAGGAGCTCTAGTGCATGATGGAGGAGGTATAATGTCATATTTTGTATTGTACTTCTTTTCATTGATTGAGGAGCATGATGTATCAAGGAGGCTTTTTCCTTCTTGCATTTTTCATAAGGATGTACTTGCAGCTACTTGTAGCCTTGATTTTGGCTAATTATGTGATGGTTATGGGGGAAGCCACATGTTTCTCGGTGTGCACCATTGGCACCAATTTGTATTCTCATATTTCATCTTATGAGGATATGTTGTGGCAGCAAAAAAGTGGCTAGTTCAGAACTTGTTATTTATGATGTTGAGGCAAGCCAAGAGGCACTGCGCAGGTTCCATGAGTGGAAATTTGAACCACTCTCCGGTTGTCATTTGGCAACTTGCTTTTATTGTGTATTGCTCCTTGTATTTCAGATGTTAGTACACTCATGAGGAGCATTATTTGGAGAGTTTGTATGTACATCCCATTGGGAGCATGATTCTCCCTATTATACATGCTTCATTTTGCAGGAGACACCATGAGCAAACCATGATTGCCACACTACTACTTGTCTCTTCTTGTGGGAGAAACCACTTGGAGGATTTGAGGAGGCAAATCATGGCTGATTTTCTTCATGGGGTAGCCTGGGCCATTCATGAAGGCCATACTTTTCCAGCCAAAGACAAAGGCAGCCCCATATGAGCAGCATATGGAGAGAGGGCCATCATGAGAACGCAATCACACTCTCCATTCAGCCCCAACTCATTGCAAAAATCAGGGGTGAGATTTTCATTTGGATGATTGCATGGATGAGAGGATCATCATTGGGAGTAGAATTTTCCCATGCATATCATCACTCCTACCTTAAGGAGGCCTTAACACAGCAGGAAGGATTCCACTACACCTTTTATATTTCCATGAGGAGCATTGTTGACAGCTTGCATACTTGGGAGAGAGCATTGGAGGGCAGTTTCATTGCAGAATACTTGAGCAGTGGTGGGACCACTGATGAGGATGCCACAAGAGAAGAAGGGGGAGACAATTTTTTTCTCTCTATGCAATTGCTTAAGGGCAAGCAACATGTGGGAGGGGAGGACTGTAATGTTCCCAATTTTTAGCCTCAAGCTAAGATGGAACATTATAGTTGCACATTTTATTTTTGCTTAATAAAGTGGGCAAGGAGACACCTTAGCCCTTTTGGATGAAGAAATAACACTCCTAATGTGAAAGCGGAGTGAATAAAGCAGCTGAAATAAATACCAAGGGTGTGAATGGAACCTAGCTTACTTGGATTAGTCATCTTTGACTAAAGTCAACAGTGTTGCCTATAGAGGAGAAGCTTCCTAGAGAAGCTGCGCAATTTTGGAGGGAAGAGATTCTCATGAGGGTGGAAACCCTAATTGGCGGGACCATGGTGGAGAAGAGTTCTCTAACTTTATATGGAGAAGATGGAAACCCATTTTCATTATGCCATGTTTTAGATTTCAGACTTGGGTCTGCAAGCTTGCATCCCCGGGCTATTTAGCAGGGTGATGGTGCCCTCGGGCACTAGGGTTTTCCCGGTCGGGAATCCATACCTTTTCCTCAAGGAAGGATGAGGATTGAACTAAATTTCCTCAATCTATCATTGGCCACAGCTACATTCCTCTACAACGTTATTTCTGCAGCAGAGAGGACGTTGTGTTGTTGGGTGCTGCAAGAGAGGAACTCATGGAGTCTCTCTTGTCTAGTTTTCTTCAGTGAAGGAGATATCTATTCATTGGAGGAGCTGTAAGGAGGATTCCCGGGCATGATTTCAGATCAGTGCCATGAGGCCACACTTCTACCATCTCCCACTGCGCAGTCCATGAGGGAAACTGCGTTATTTCAGAGGAGGCAATGAGAGAAGGGTTTCTGGAGCTCATCAGTAGTTGCTTTTGAGACAAAGGGATCAGCCCTTTGTATTGGAGGCATTATCAGAGGAGGGCATCTACATTTCAGATCTGTAATAGCCTCATTCTCACTTTTTATTAGTTGCAGTGACAACTCAGTTGTCACATTTTGTGTTTATCTGGCATTTCTAGCAATCTTCATAGATTGGCTAGAAATCATGTATTTCAGCCCATTTCTCTTTCATTTGGGCTTATTTCTTGTATTCCTTCAGCCATTGATGTATTTCATTCATATTTAGTAGATATTCCTTCATATATAATGCGCAGTTGCAGCTACTCCGGCATTTTGTGGATATGCAGCAACTCTTGTATCTCATTGTCTATTCACTGGAGGTTTGCTCTTAGAGTTTGAGTGGCTTGTCCCTCAACTATTTATTGTATATTTCTGCTTATATAATCATATAATGATGGCTGCATACATTCCCTCTTATGGTATATTCAGATATGCAGATTTTCTGGTTGTGTTCATATATTGTTGTAAGCTCTCTCATGGAGCATTGTTTTAGAGACCTAGATTGGGGAGATCTAAATAACCCATCTAGAGTTATTTATTTGAGCTCATATTCTGCATAGGAGTTTTAGGATGAATATTCTAGGGCATCCCAGCAGTGGCTTGTCTTATTTTTGCAGTAGCTTCCTTTTAGAGTGTCCTCAAGGACCCTGTAGCAGAAATTCCCGAAGTGGAAATATTGCATATCCATAGATGGAGTCTGTGAAGGGCCAGATAGCTTCTAGATCTCACACTTCCTCGTGAAGGTGAAATATCCAGTAAATTCCCGAACATTCAATCTCTGGAATGGACTTGTGGTCTTTCTATAGAAGAAAATTTGGAATATCTTAAGATATTCCTGAAGGAGCAGAAAATTCCAGATTTGGAATATTACAAAAGTCATGATCCTCGAGCTATCCTGCGAAGCATGGGGAACCTGTACACAATGTGTATAAAAATTAAAATTTAATGTGTTAAATTTGATTGAGAATATATAGAACTTCATGTAAAAAAACAAAATGTAAAAAAAAATCATGAAATACCTCATGAGGTTTCCTCTCCATTTGTTGCATGTCTACTAAAACTTCCCCCACCGGAACATCTTCAACAGTAAACTGTACAATATACATGTACAGTTATATATATATATATATATATATATATATATATATATATATATATATATATATATATTAAAAATTTTCAAATGAAAATGCATATATAAATTTATTTTCAATAATATTAAAAAAAAATAGACAACTTGTTCAAATGGTTGAAATGGTGTGGATGTTCCTATCTCCATTGCTAGAGTCCGTGGAGAAAAGAAATCCTCTATAGGAACCTAAAATTCAAAAAAGTATAAAATAACTCAAGATCAAGATCTCAATTTATAATAAAACTTTTGAACTTAAATTTATAAAATTATAACTTGAAAACATATATTTAAGTGAAAAATTGAATACTTCCTGTTGGTGGATTTGGAACATATCCTAAGAGAGGCTCCAAAAGAAAATCTCCAAAAACCTAAAAATAAAAAAAATTTAAATAACTCATGATCTATAGATCTCAATTTATAATAAAACTTTTAAACTTCAATTTATAACTTATAACTTAAAAACACACAGACACACAGACACACACACACACACACACACATATTTACATATTTAAGTGAAAAATTGAATACTTGTGCTGGTGGATTTGGCACATCTCCTAAGAGTGGCTCGGAAAGAAAATCTCCAAAAACCTAAAATTCAAAAAATTTAAAATAACTCAAAATCTAGATATATCTCATTTTTTAATGGAACTTTTTGAGGTGGAATATATAACTTTAAAAAATATTCAAAATTGAAAATTTGTTCATACTTGTGATGGTGGATTTGGCACATCTCCAAAGGAAGAAGAAGGTGTTGCCATCCCAAAAACAACGGACGGCATCAGAATCTGTTAAAACATTTTATTATATATATACATGTACATGTGTGCACAATTATTTATTTTAAAAATATCTCATCATGTTTCGATATATAGAATAATAGATAAAAAATAATTATACATCATCATGTCTTCATTTAAAAAAACTAACATTTTCCAACATATCTTGATGGTGAGAACCATCTTGATTGTATGATTGATGGTGAGACCCATCTTGATTGTTTGAACCAGAAGCTCCGACCGTGATATTAAGATTTTCTTCATTCATCAAGTGTGACAACTGCAAATGGTGTTAACACATGATGATACATTTTTGTTAGATTAATTTATACAAATAAATTTATGTATATATGTATTTATTACAAATTGTACATGTGTTAAAATAATTACCCTAACCATTAACACATATCGTTCACATGCCCTCTTGCTCATGAACAATTAGGTCCTGCCTGCATATGTTTTGAGATTTAACACTCATGTTATCAATCTCTTCATCTGTATAATACACAAAATTAACGCGTGAATTCTCACGTGCTCATTATCGATTCAAACAAACATCGACTCCACCCAATCCACTGTGAACATTGTCAATGATGGCATCCCTTGCTTCTCGACTAATTTGAGAACTGGAATCCGTCTCTGACCGCAAAGTTTCGACACAAAGAGGTCGACTAACCAATGGTGGCTCAGGGCGACTCAACTGAACATCACGCCTAGTGCCCCTACGGTCACACAATTGACCTTCCCAGGACAAAAAATTTCAAAGGGAAGGTCATTGTAATTAGGTTTCATTTGCAAAAATAATTTTGCATAAAATAATTTTGCAAAATAAAGTGGAACCTCGTCGTTTCATGGGAATCTTCCATTGGCCGCAAAGTTTCTATCATACAAATAGCAAGCTATATGAGGGTGCTTGAAATATTGCACCTTCAACAACTTTCTTTTCGGTCCTTATTTGAAATTAAACATAGACTTGGCCATTTCTTTTGTAACTCTTTGTTTAACAACCTCCCATTTATCGGGACCCAACACTGTTTCCTTTATTTTTCTCATCACTTCTACAAAAGTATCAGTGGTTGGCCCAAGCTTTAGGTACACATATACTAGTTCGTGTAAAGAGTGTGTAACTATTTCCAAGCTTTTTCGACTCTCATCAACGAGAGTCAAAGCCACGAGATCTCTCTTCACTTTTGCATGAATATGTTGATACCTTTGTAAGGTGCATTGTTGCATGCTTGTTTCCCAAGGTATATCAGAAATTTCGGACGGATAAGTCGTGGTTGGTGTACAACCTTCTTCTTGAATGACGCATTCTACCCTACGTCTATAAGAGCAACATTTGGAGCAGAATTTTCAGCCTACGCATCAATATATAAAATTTTGTAAATTAAAAAGACACATGTAAACAAATTTGTACAAAGTGAATGAAAATAATATTCAATTTGATGGCCACCTCGATATGGTTGGCTAGCATCTTGCCCACCCTGAGACTGTTGAGAACCAGAATGACCTTGCTGAGAACCAGAACGACCACCGATTGGTTGAGAACCAACATGACCATCCGTTGATTTGCCTCTGGGGGAATACATATCACCACCTTCACGCAATTCGCCAGCACTTATTGATGGCCCTCCAAGGGAATGTGTACCACCACCCACCTCACTGAGACAAGAGAGAAGATTCATAAAAAAACATGAATTTATAATCAATTCAAAAATACATTCATACCTATAAATACATGTACATATTCATTGATTAAATTGCATGAACCATGGGCATGCTCCATTGATGGAGTAGACACCCTTCTCCTCCTACCTCCTAAAAAATAAAAAATGAAACTTATTAACAACTAATTTAACTCTCAAAATTGATAAAAAATCAATTCCATATGTACACACATGTATGTATATGTATGGAGATTTAATATTATATTTAAATACCATGAACATCCCTCGATCCCTGAGTTCATCCTCCATGATATATATATCTACAGTAGACATTTACAATTATTTTTTTAAATTACTATTTAAAATAAATTCAAAATAAATTTCAAAAAATTAACGTAATTTAGTGTACACAAATTATGTAAAACACAACTTTCAAAGCACTAATTGATGTGTGAAACTCAATTTAAGTAATTTTTTTATGATGATGATGATGATGATGGTTAACGTCCACTGAGACCAAATTTGGTCTATCGGACCTATAATTTTCTTAGTTCTTAATTGTCTGGCTTCTCGTCTTTCTAGGGGAGATTGGTGTTGTAGCTTTCTTTTTCTTCTCTACGATCTTCCAACTTCCTTTATCTTGCCCCTCCTTCATCTCTTCTGATTCTTTGGACACTGGTGTCTTATCTTCGGGATCTGGGAGATCTTTCTTGCTGCAAAATGAAGATTTCTTTTGTGTTGTATTCGAATCCTCATAATTGTTGATGCTTGAGGGGTTATCGAGTTCGTTTTCTTTTTTTTGGGCGGGGCCTTCCCCCTGCTTGTCTTGAGGGTTGTTTCTTTATTTCATTATTTCTTGCGATTCAGAGTTTTCTGGAGAGTATTCTTTCTTGATGACAGTGTAATTTTCCTTTTGTGCTCCTTCCCACCATGTAGATCTATGGTGATTCTTTCTAGCAGAATTTTTCTGGGAGACTTTTGGGCAATTTTTGGCTAGATGGCCTATCTCAAAGCAGGATCAACATCTGAAGAGGACACTTTCATAGTCGAGTTCTAGTTCCATGCATAGTATTTTCTTGTTAGGATTATTTCAGCTAGGAATCTGGCATTGAAGTCCATTTCTACATAGATGCGTGCATAGGTGGTTCTAACATATTCCTCTGTTTCTAGGTACCTGTAGTAAAATTTCCCAATTGCATTTCCAATGGATTTTAGTGAAGAGAGATTCTAGAGATGCAAAGGTAGGTTTGGAAATCTAACCCAAACTGGTGCTGAGGTTATTATTGTTGTTGAGGGATCGAATGATGGGTTCCATGGCTTCAGGAATAGGCCCGAGTTTTCCCAAAACCAAGGGTCGGAATCTAAAATGCAATGTCTGCTTTCAGAGTTTTCAAAATCTACTATAAAGAAACCCTTAGCACAAGGGTAGATATTAATGTCATCGGAAATGAGAGGCTTCCATACCTCTGAGATCTAATTGTGGAGAGCTGTCAGCCGTGGCCAAAAGCCATTAAACCAGCAGATTAAGGCACTTTCAGAGAACTTCAAGGCTTCATCCAGTGAGGCATTGACCACCTGCATAGTGGGAGTTAGGGCTTCACTAAAAATATGGGTAGGAGCTTGACTCTCAGAGGCAAACAAAACTGGGTCGGAAATTATACTAGACCCAAAAGTATAATGGAAGAGATTTCACACAGCAGACCTAAAAAATTTTAAATACTTCACACCGCAGACCCGAGAGATGAATCGATATAGTAATAGTAGATCAAAAGTGTTTTTTACATAGTAGATACCTTGATATTTTACACAGCAGACACACGAGATTTTACACCTCGCACCGCAGACAATCTGGCACTGCAGATACAATGTAGTGATAATCTCGCACTGCACCGCAGACTCTGAAAGGAAGAAAACACCTATGCAAACATAAAACCTCTGAACTCCCTCGCTTGACAATCTCATTAACCAAGCAACCATAGCCTTCAACGAGTCATCTCTTTCAAATTTCCGATAGTGAAATTCAAGCAATAGTCACGCCCCAACCATATCCAGAACTAGACAATGAAGTCACAAAACGAACCAGTCCACGAAGTCTATATCTATGATTTATTTAACGAAAGACAAAACTTTTGGCTCTTCTGCAGAAAATTTATTGAAATTTATCCATGGTTTAAAAGCGACGAAATATGCTACAGTGACTACGAAACCCACGAAGCCTAAACGAAGAACAAACCCGCTAAACAATATTTGCGAAGAGTCGATGCAAATATGTGAAGATAACACTTAATTGAACCCTGCAAAGTTGTACATTAAGTTCACCAAATTGCGATTTACATGGTGAGAGCACCCTTGGTATATAATTGAAAACATGGTGAGAGCACACTTGGTATAAAATTGAAAAAAACACATGGTCATTAAAAAAGAAGCATGAAACTCCATTTAAACTAAAATTTGTTGAAGTTCTCACATTTAATTTTATAAAATTGTGAAGTTCACCACTTGTTGCAAATGTGAAGTTCACCAAGTTGCGTTTTAAATGGTGTGGTGGGAGCAAACTTGGTATATAATTGAAAAAAACACATGGTTATTAAAAAAGACGCATTTATAAGAACAAACACACACATATCCAAGATATTTTACAATGTCCATCAATAAATTTTGAAGGAGAGCATCTCAACACTAATTCACCTTTGAGAGATGAATCTTGAATTTTTGAAGAAGAGTGTCTCAAAACTAATTCGTCTTTGAGAGATGAATCTTGCATTGGCATTGACCTGTATAATTCTAATTCATCTTTGATAGATGAATCCTGAATGGGAATTTCCCCATGCAATAGATCATTAGACATCTTATTAACATTTGTACAATGTCTTATACTAAAAAATTGAAATTGGCGAACAATATTGTTTTCTTTTCCATGCAGTTGTTTTAGCCTCTCCTTCTTAACTTGGTACACGCCTTTCATCTGGTTACACACAAGTTCGGAATTGGTGAAAACTACAATTCCATTTGATCCATACTCCCTAGTTGTTCTCGATCCTTCTATCAAGGAAATATAATATGCCTCATTGTTTTTTGTTCTTTGTTGGAACAGGGTCTCCTACAAAGTTACGAAACTGGTCCATTTTGTATATTTATGATTCCATTTAGTATAGCACAGGGGTTTTGGGGTGAGTCAAAGCCCCTAAAGCATTGTAAATGGGTCAAGGGTAGAATAAGAGTCCGCAAACCACGGTTTGCGAACCATTGGTTGCATAGGCTAAAATAGTATAAGTAGTTGAACCTTTTTGAGTTGTAGGACAAGCTAAGAATGATAAGAGATTGCTGCTAAGTGTGAATCAATAGATCTGGTCGGGAATTTTGGGTAAGGACTCCTGCTTCTGTGTGCGTGGAGGGCCTCTATCCTGCTATGTGCAGACCCTGCTGCTGTGTGTGCAGGTTGGTTTTTTGGGGTTTTGTAAGTAGATCTGGAAGATTAATGAATCCAGAAGTATTGTTGCATGTTTGAATCCACTGGAATTACTGTGATATGAATCTGTGACATCTTGATTACTTAGTATATGTTGTTGTGTTATTAGTTTAAGTTGCAAGCATACTTGTGTAATTATTTATGTTGTGATTTGGGTTTGTTCTACTTGCTTCATACAAGAATATCTAAAATAGTTGTGTATTGTTATATGAATTCTTGATCTGTTGATTCCTATGAGTAATATTGTTGTTATGCACGTGGATGCAAAGGGAATATAGGCTATGTGATACTAGATCAGGTCACAATCAAGGTGAATGCAGCTTTGCTTGACTTAACTACCCTCTCCCAAGGTGCGGAAACCTGGTTCTAGCACCCACCCATACTACTTTAGGTGAGACTTTGGCCTATGCAAGTAGGTCACTACAGAAAGGGCCAGTAGTATAGGGGTTTGTTAGCAAACCTTGAGCATCCAAACCTGGGTCAGGACCCCTCAAGCCAACAAATGGTTCCGTTGCCGGGACCTAGAGAATTTTGAGAGAGGGATTAGGTAATGCCAAGGCCGTACTGGAAGCCGAAGAGAAAGGAAATTGATGAATTGTTTGAACAGCAAGTTCAGGAATTTTCCATAAAATAAAACCGCAATAAGAGGTTGACCACCGAAGAGTGGAAGAATAAGTACATTTTCACAGAGATTTATGAGATCTTCTTTGTAACGATTGCAATCGAGCTCCAGGAGTGTTCGCAAGACTGGTAGAGTTCCAAAAGTGTTGAAAGGACGAGCAGATCACAGAGTGGACCCCCAAACTAATCCAGCAGTTAGAAAAGACTGATAACACCATCACTCGCACAGTGGACCATTGGGTGGACAGCGTGTTAGGGGGATTTGTGACAAAATTTTCCATTGATCAGTTTGTCTCCTACTCTAAAGCAAAGTGAAGATTCTTCATGGGGTTTCGAGGTAAGTTTCTGAAGATTTTGCCATTGCTAATCAAGATATTATTATGCGAAAAGAGTATTATGTGTAGCCATACCAAGTGAATGACCTCTGATCTGGATGGGAGCACAACACGGAGTGGCAAGTACTATAGGGCCAACCTAGAGGGATATTGAATGGTCTACAGTCCAGTAAGGGAAGCAGCTTTGTAGAGTCCTCGAGCCACACCACTTTCAAATCATCCTAGAGGTAATAATTCACCGACCCCTCTGCTACCGGAAGACGACATGGCTGCGCACATGAAATTGCTGACCTTTAAGGGTGTGGGGGATGAAGACATGGATCAGTTCTAGTTTATCGCAAGATCAGTATGGATTGCGTAGAATGTGGATAGTGATGAGGTGAAAAGGGCACAGCTATCCCTTGCCTTCAAAGGAAGAGCTTTGGATTGGTACATGGGATACATCAGCTAAAACGCAAATGCAACCATTGAAGAGATTAAGAACACCCTGAAACAGCAGTTCAAAAAACCTAAGTCCTACTCCCAAATCATGGTGGATCTAAAGGATTTCAAGCAAGTACCTTCTGAATCTATGTGGGAGGCCAATCAGCAACTAAAAAAGGTGATCAAAGAAGGGATATTCCAATATGACGACAGAAAGCACACGGAATGGTTTATTGCTATGTTGCTACCTCACCTGCGTGTACCTATGGGGCACCAAAATTTCGAATCACAGGAGAAGGCCTTGGAAGGTGCCATGAAGTTAGAAGTTTCACCTCAGGACAAGACTCAGTTGGGCGTCCAACAGATCCAGGGACAGTTGGAAGCAATGCATGTAGAGATCTAGAACCTGCGAAAGGAATGAGGGGAAGGGGCTAGCCCCAAAAGATGGTGCATATGATGCCGGGTGAATGGCCATACCAAGGATAATTGTCCTCTATTAGTAGATTATGTGCAGGTCAGGAGACCTAGCCTATTACACCCTAGGGAAGCTGCGGGACCTAGTGGGCCAGCGCTCTGGTGCGATGATTGTCGCATCACAGGGCTGCACGATACTAACCATTGTCCCCACCTTGTTGCATACGTTCCAGAGGTAAAGCAACAATGATGTAGGTTCTGCAGATCGGTGGTACATGACGAACAGAACTACCAGACTTATGATTTGATGATTAATCGAGGAAAATTATACATATTACAATCAGACCCTACGTCACGAAGGACCCTCGTAGGTATAGGCAGCTCCCCATCAAGGGGCAGGGGAGGATGACACGGTGGAAGTGCAGGATGGGGACGAGATCAGCTAATCTGCTATAACTGTGGAGAATAAGGACACTTTGTAAGGGACTTCCCTAACCCCACTAGGCAATCCTATCGATATTGCAGACAGCTAGACCATGCAATTGAAGATTTCCTGATCTTGATAGAGAAAATTCAGGAAAAGCAGTCAACACCTACGCAAAATATGCAGAGAGTTAAGGCTGAGTTGTGAAACAAAGATCTGAGTGTGAATGTGGTGACTCGCAGCGGGATGGCCACTAGGGGGCCTAAGGAGGAGGCTGCGATGGAACCTCTGATCCATCAAGCCGCTATCAAACAAGAAGGCCTTGACCTAAAAAGGGGTAAATAAAAATTTATCACAACTCGCAAGGAATTTGCTGAGACAGAGGCAACTACTGCTCGGCCACCTGCAAACCTCAAGACACATGAGGAGGTTGAGCCCTTTTTGCAGGCATGCATGAAACTGTTGTGCAACCCAAAGGCTGTGGATAACCTTCAGGCATTAATAGATAACTGCGTAGCATGACCCAATCTAACCCCGGAAGTCAAGGATGTGCACTAGTTATACAGGTATAAGAAACACACCAGAAGAGAAATGCGGTTTTCTGCATAGATCGGTGACTACGAAATGAGCCAGGTTATTTTGGATTTAGGGTCGGATGTGAACGTGCTACCTAAGCAGACTTGGAAACGAATGGGAGAGCCTAAGTTGGAATGGTCCACGATTCAGTTACGCATGGCAAATTAGCAGAAAATCATCTCGCTAGGAAGGTTGTCTAAAATTACGGTGGATATCGTAGGAGTAAAAGCCCAAGCAGACTTTGAAGTGATAGAAATTGTAGAAGTTGCAGACCCCTACCCTGCACACTTGGGATTAGACTGGGCCATAGATATGGGCAGTATCATCAACCTCAAAAATAGAAGCATGGTGTTTGAGAATAACGCTACAAGGGCAATAGTACCATTAGATCCTGTGGAAGGTGAACGATATACAGAGCCAGTGCGCGATGAAGAGGATATGGACCACATTTACAATTTGACTGTGCAGGACGAGGATTGGATCAACCCCACGGTGGAAGGCATACTCTATTGGGAAAAGGATGGTGAATTCTTATCTGACTCTGACGGGGAGATGGAGAATTAGCAAAATCAGTTGCATGATGTCTCAGCACTTTGATGTCTTCGATTCACAAGGGACTTCTGCTGCATTTCCTTGGAGGTAAGATACCTACCCTACCTTGATGGTTCTGGTAGCATTAAGGAATTTTTGCGAGTATTTGAAGTAGAGGTTCCCAAGGGACGAAGGCTATGGGCCCTTAAGCTAGCCCTACATGGAATACCTGCATGCTGGTGGGAAACACGTGAGGAGGCATTCCAGGATTGGGAGGTATGTCAAGATATGATGATCCTACGATTTGAAGCCCCGACCGGCCTATGGGTCAAGACATTCCTTGGATCAGAAGATCCATGCGAATATCTGTCGGTATGGGAAAAGCAGTGGTGCGACAAGACGACTAAGGAATGGGTTCACCTATTGATTCATGACCTAGGGCCGATTCCATCTGCATGGTACTTAGATGCAGAGCTCCATTGGTGCACCTGCCACTGGGGGACGCTAAAAGAAGAGTTCTTGGGAACATTTGGGTTAGTAGGCCGGACCATGGTGCTTGACGCAGCCCTGCAAAACATTGACACTAGGGAGTGGGGCGAATCGCTCTTGTTCCTCGCACCAGAATTACCGATATGGGAAACATAGGTACCTAGCATGATCAACTACCATAGCCCAGGCCCAACAGATAGTAAGGATGATCCATGAGCTACGTTTTACTTGGAATTGGAAGGGGTGCGCATGACTATCGAACCACTCAAGCTGCGAGAGGGATGCAATAGGACATATCTTACAATGAATAGGAACACAGAAGGCAAAGTTATCATATCTGCGACAACTCTTACAATAAGGAAATAGTTGCAGTCACTCCTCGGCCATGTGGGGTATTACAGAAAGTTTTTTTGGGAATGCGTGATACTTACAACACCTCTAAAAGACTCGTTCCCGCAAGTGATCCGGTGTGGTTGGGAGGACACCTATGGGGAAAACATGTCTTTGGGTGTAGAGTACCTTAGGAACAAGCCTGTGTTGGGAGGGGACACACAAGAGGGATGGATGATTAGTCCAAGATCAGTAGGTACACGGAGTGCACACAGGGAGCTAAAATTGACAGGGGGAACAATAAAATCAGGTAAAGAGGAGAAGTTACAGTTAAGCGGAGTGGGCAGTTGGCAATTAATGAAGCGATTCCTTAAGGATTTTTACTGTTAACTTAATGGTAAGATCTGAATGACACTTACCCTACTGTTGGACGACCATATGCACTATAAAGTAGGACAGTTAGCTCAGATAACATTTTCGTATTATGCTCGTAACCTGTATGTAGTTTTTTTTTGCTGTGCAATTTTTTGGGCCTGTTGCGTCCTGCTCATGGAAAAGCGACCCAGTCCCGCTGCCGATAGGCCCCCTAAACCAAGAGTCCCTATTCCCACTAAGATAATAGCTTCTAGGCCCGCGTAAGCTTCGGTACCTACAGAGCCTGAACAAGAGGCAGTCATTCTTGGGTCAAGGGACGAAGAAATCGATAGGATAATTTCACTCTGGCTCCCTGAGTGGAGGAGTGGCTTTAGGCCTGGAGAAAAGAGCACCAAAGGGACCTATGCCACAGCATTACACTCCACTAGCGACCCCAAGAAAACCCCAGAACCAAGCGCGGGGGGCGTGGGCATAGCCGCGGAAAGGAACACACAGCTGCTATAGGTCGCCAATAAGGATGTCGGGGTCGATTCGCAGCTGGCACTAAGTGTGCTAGGGACAAATAACCCAGCTACCACCTCTCTCCAGAATACAAAGTGGCCAAGTGAGCCTAGTATCAGGCCCTGAAAAAAGCAGCGTGCCCAGTGCTAGGAATATGATGTGACGGTCACACTGACTGACGGTGAGCTTGAACAGATCACAAACGCAATTACACTAGCCACAGAGGAAAAATGGTCAGCCATAGAGACACAACAGAAGGCTGCCGCTGACACCTTCCAGGACAAGCTTCGCACCCTCCAGGGGAAGGTAGATACGCTGCAGACCAACGTAACTCAGAAACTGGCTCCCTTGGAAATCAGCAGTACCGTGCTCGCACCGAGAGGAAGCCACCTTTGCTCCTTACCTAGAATTGCCCTTATAAGAACCCAACTCCAAGTCGATATAGGGGCCCACTTGGACCTGGCTAAGTTTCCCACTAAGGCATTACAAGGTCTCCACACCACTATAATCCGGGAGACCCACCGGCGAGACTTGGAGGTACATCAACAGCACAGTATGGTAAGGTGGGCCCTCAGATGGAAAGACGCAGAAAAATCCGTCGCTATATCGCATCAGGTGGAGCTTGAAATGGCGATCCACCAGCTCTGCATAGAGGTTCTAAATGGAGTCCCAGTGCCAGCTACACCTCGGGCCAAGGTATAAAGTATGGTTGTAGAAATAAAAGAATCTTGGACAATAATGCAGACCATCAAGGCACAACTAGAGAAGAAAATATTCGACTTACAGGCTACATTGCAGCCTGCCACGCCACCGGAGGTTCGAGCCCAGCGCACTGCGCTGGTGGCCAAAGCTACAAAATCCATCTCAGAGAAAATTTCTCAGGGCGCCCAGTTGCTCGAATCAGCCATGCAGCTCTAGACCCTAGTCCAGTTCAACCTGGTCCTCCAAAAGATCAATTAGGACTTACGATAGAATGAAGAAGCTTTCGCACTGGTCGAGGCTACCTTACTCACCTTGGTGCTTACACAATGATTAGCACAGTTGTGGACCAGCAACACTCACCTGGACGTGATTGAGAAACTTCGATAACAGAAGCACATCCTTGAGGAACGATTAAATCCATGCACTGCCATGGCCCTCCAGCTCTCTCATGATGTCGATGGCACGGTCACGCAACTCAACCGGACACTGAAAAATGTCACTATGGCCACTGAAGGGCCAACATCCCAAAAGCTGGTGGACCTCGTGCAGAGTGCCACAACCCAGAGTTAAGATGTGTTGCCTCCACTAATCACTGCCCTCACTGCACTACGCATGCAGGTGGAGAACCTACCATCGTCGTGACTTGGGATGAGTCACAAGATTGTGTTGGGGGACTGTTGGAACAGGGTCTCCTACAAAGCTGTGAAACTAGTCCATTTTGTATATTTCTGATTATATTTAGTATAGCGTAGGGGTTTTGGGGTGGGTCAAAGCCCCTAAAGCATTGTAAATGGGTCAAGGGTAGACCAAGAGTCCACAAACCACAATTTGCGGACCATTGGATGCATAGGCTAAAATAGTATAAGTAGTTGAACCTTTTTGAGTTGTAGGACAAGCTAAGAATGATAAGAGATTGCTACTAAGTACGAATCAATATATCTGGTCAGGGTTTTTGGGTAAGGACTCCTGCTACTGTGTGCGCGAAGGGCCTTTGTCCTGCTATGTGCACAGGTTGGGTTTTTGGGGTTTTGTAAGTAGATATGGAATATTACTTTGATATGAATCTGTGACGTCTTGATTACTTAGTATATGCTGTTGTGTTATTAGTTTAAGTTGCGAGCACACTTGTGTACTTATTTATGATGCGGTCTGGGTTTGTTCTACTTGCTTCATACAAGAATATCTAAAATAGTTGTGTATTTTTATTTGAATTCTTGATCTGTTGATTTCTGTGAGTAATATTTTTGTTACACACGTGGATGCAAAGGGAATCTAGGCTCTGTGATACCGGATCGGGTCACAATTATGGTGAACTTAGCTCTGCTTGACTTACCTACCCTCTCCCAGGGTGTGGAAATCTAGTTCCAGCACCCACCCATACTACTTCGGGTGATACTTTAGCATGCGCAAGCAGGTCACTGCCAAAAGGGCCAGTAGTATAGGGGTTTGTTGGCAAACCTTGAGCATCCGAACCTGGGTCAGGACCCCTCAAGCCAACATTCTTCCTGATATATTCATTTTCCTTTGGACGACCTTGTTAGTTTCAATATTGGAAAGCACATATGTAATCACTTCTTTTCCTGGATTGGGATAGCAAAAAACATGTATGCATAATGTCCATTTTTCAACCATATTTAGTGGGTTTTTTATCCCTGAAAAAAAAAAAACAAATTCAATGAAATATATTAAATTAACATTTATTGCAAATGCATGGGAGAAATGACACATGTGCATGAGATAAATGACATGTGCATGGTTTATCTTAAATTTTGACTTAAATTTTATGGTAGAATTCACATCTAGAAATGAGATGCGTTAAATATTGCATGGCCTAGAGTTTAAGGGAGATTTTTGACACATATGCATTTTTCATGCATGGTTTTCCTTAAATTTTGCCTTAAAATTTATGGCAGAAATCACATCTAGAAATGACATGCCTTAAGAAAGGATGAGATCCAGAGGCTACCTGGCCCTTTACAGACTCCTTTAGAACTTGTAGAAGTTAAGACTCAATAAACTAACTAAAATCCTATGGAATTTCAGCCACTTTAGGTTCAATTTTTAGGCCTTAAATTTTGCCTTGAATTGATGTGGGAAAGCCTTCATTTTAAGGGATCCTATCCTATGGAAGTTCAACTACTTTAGGTTCAATTTTTAAGCCTTAAAGGTTGCCTTGAATTAATGGGAGAAAGCCTTTATTTTGTGGGATAAATGACATTTACATGGTTTGCAAAATTATTTTATGCCCTTACTAAAACAACCAGTGATGGTGGTTGATGAAGTTATGTCAAAAGTCACACCTTTATGAGTTTGTGGGAGAAATGACAAATTGCCTTATAATTTATGGGAGAAATGAAATAGAAATGACACATGCCTTAAATTTTTCCTAAAATTTTATGGTAGTAGGGAGAAATGACACATGTACAAGGTTTTCCTTAAAGTGGTAGTGGTTTATGGATATTAAAATGAAGAACTTATATTTCTATTCCAGAGATTGACTGTAGGGGAATTTACTGGATATGTCACCTTTGAGAAAAGATGAGATCCAGAGGCTACCTGGCCCTTTATAGATTCTGCCTTTAGAACTTGTAGAAGTTAACACTCAACAGACATACTAAAATCCTATGGAATTTCAGCCACTTTAGGTTTAGTTTTTAGGCCTTAAAGTTTGTCTAGGAGAAATGGCATGTGCATGGTTTGCCTTAAATTTTTCTTTAAGTTTATGGGATAAATCACATATATAAATGGCATGCCTTAAAGTTTGTCTTGCATAGAGTTTAAGAGAGAAATGACATGTACATGGTTTGCCTTATAGTATATGGGAGAAATGACATTGCCTTATAGTTTATGGGAGAAATGACATAAAAATGACATAGAAATGAGACATGCCTTAAATTTTGCCTAAAATTTTATGGGAGAAATGAAACATGTATGGGAGAAATGACACATGTACACGGTTTGCCTTAAAGTGGTAGTGGTTTATGGATATTAAAATGAAGAACTTCTATTTAGATATGTTCCAGAGATTCATTATCAGGGGATTGACTGTAGGGGAATTTACTAGATATGCCACATTTGATAAAAGATGAGATCCAGAGGGTACCTAGCCCTTTACATACTTTGCCTTTATAACTTGTAGAAGTTAACACTCAACACGGACTAAAATCCTATGGAAGTTCAAAATCCTATGAGAGTTCAGCCACTTTAGGTTCAATTTTTAGGCCTTAAAGTTTGCCTTGAATTAATGAGAGAAATCCTTTATTTTGTGGGAGAAATGACATTTACATGGTTTGCAAAATTATTTTATGCACTTGCTAAAACAACTAGTGGTAGTGGTTGAGGGGGATTATGAGCGCGGGACGGTCTGAGCCTGCAAAAACTCCGATTGAAACCCTGCAAAAACTCCGAGCCTGGCTCGGCAAGCCTGCAACTGCGCTATCACCTGAACCGATCAGCTCTGCAACGGAGCCATAACCTGATTCGATCCATGCACAACAACGGGGGGGGTCCGACCCCCCCTTCCTCCTTTCCGCCCTTCGTTTTTGGCAGCATCCCATTGGGAACCTCCGGCCACCCTACCAACTCCAGATCTGCTGGTATCAGCCACGAAACGGAGCCAAATGGATCTGAGTCGGCAGGGCACATCCCCAATAGAAACAGCGAGCAAAAATCGTCCCCATGCAAGCCCATTTCGGAGGAAATACCAAGACTAATCATTGAAGACCCATGCATAGATGAATACAGAGATCACATGAGCAAACACGCCCTGATCTGCAGATTCATGGGGGTCCGACTGAACGAAAAGGCTCTATGCTGGTGGATCAACCAGAAATGGAAACCCAAAGGGGATTTCGAGCTCCAGCTGGGATCGAGGAGCTTTTTCACCGTCATCTTCGCCCACAGGGATGACAGAGATCGAATCTTCGACGGAGGACCATATTTCTACAACTCAGCCGAACTATACATCACATACTGGAGACCAAACTTCGCTCCAGAACAGGAGAACTTCAAAAAAGTTCCAGTATGGATTCGCCTTCACTCTTTGCCTGTGGATTATTGGCACAAACGTATCCTGGAGGCCATTGGAAACCAGCTGGGAGTCTTCATCAAAGCCTCAGACCTAACATCACAAGGTAAGTACACTGCTTATGCTAGAATCTGTGTTTACCTGGATATTTCAGGACCCCTCCCAGGACACATGGAGCTGATCCACAGAGGAGTGCACTGGAAGCAAACCATTGACTATGAAAACATCCCTTTTAGATGCCGAACCTGCCGCCAGCATGGACATCTCAGCCACGGATGCCCTGTCAATCAACCACAGCCCAAAGCTCAACAGGAACAAGAGGCCACTGCAGTACCGGGCTTTACCCCAGCTTCAAGAAAGACTAAAGGCAGGAGAAGCAAAAAGATTCCAAAACAAAACACCAGCAGTACCCCTACTAATAAGCCCTCCACAAAGCAAAACAGCTTCGAAATTCTGGGCAACCTTGACACATCGGAGCACCCATCAGCTCCTCAGGCCCCCACTCAACATGTTCTTCCTGATTCAAGTCAACCCACAACTACCACCAAAGCTCCGAGCTTAACCTCTGACCCAACCCTTGCCCAAACACCGCAAAACCAACAGAACTCCTCTCCCCTACAGCCTGCCACCAGCCAAACCCCTGAGCAAACCCAGCAGAGCACAGAAATGCACTTAGATCAGCCTTCAACATCCCCCTCAAACAACCCTTTGGAGGAGATCCTCGGGGATCTAGATCTTCAAAAAATCAACGAGCAATGGTCCAAATTGGGAGTCGATGCCATTCCTCCAGACCATTTGGAGAAGATAGAAATGGCCTACTTGCAGTTGGAATACATCAACCAAAATGCAGCCAAAAGGCAATGGGGAAACAGCAGCAAAACAGGTATACAAGCCAACATGGATCTGGATCAATATAAACCACAGGGACCAGGCAAGAAAAGAGGGCGCAAATCAACAAGACAGCAGATACAAGAGCTGGGCAGACGCCTAATCAACGAGGGGAAAATCAGGGCATTGGTCCTTTCTGCTCCAAAGACTGCTCAATGAAAATCACAACCTAGAACATCAGGGGGCTCAACAGCACCTCCAAGAGAAGGATCTTGAAAAACCGCCTATTCTCACAGCACCCAGACATCGTCCTACTGCAAGAATCCAAATGCTCTTCCAAGAGCGTGGAAATTCTCAAAAAACTTGTTTCTCACAGTCATCACTGCATTAGCATCGATGCAATCGGGCAAGCAGGAGGGTTGATCACATTCTGGAACAAAAGCAAATTCATAGTACAAAATGCTCTGTCCACCAAGCACTCCCTATCGGTGATTCTCAACATGCCTGACTCAAGGCAATCGATTTGCGTTACCAATGTATATGGACCCCAACGACTTCAGGAAAAGCTGGAGATGCTGCTTGACCTAGGTGAGGTCAGACAACACCATGGGGCAGATCACTGGCTTTTAGGAGGAGACTACAACATGATTACCAATCTAGCAGAAAAAAGGGAGGCCTACGAAGACTAGATAAGGACTCGGAAGCATTCAACAATTTCATTGCTGCTTCCAAACTCATTGACATCCCCACCGTCAATGGTCTACACACCTGGAACAATAAGCAAGGAGGAAACCGGCAGATAGCTTCAAGGCTTGACAGATTCCTCATATCAGAACCCACTATGTTACAAAACATAGACATGGAGGCCAGCATTCTGCCCATCGGAGGATCTGATCACTGGCCAGTGCAGGTCCACTTCACCAATTTGGATAAACCCCAAAACAGACCTTTCATATTTGAAGCCTTCTGGACAGAGCACCCATCGTTCATGGAGAACATACAAAACTGGTGGAATCAAACCACCATAAGAAGCGACAACATCATGTACATAATCCAACAGAAGCTCAAGATTATCAAGACCAATCTCAAACAATGGAACAAAGATACCTTCGGCAACATATTTCAAGCCAAAAGAGAACTTGAAGAAAAAATGGCAAATCTCCAGCAAACTCTGATCACCGAAGGGCCCACTGAGGAGCGCAACACTCAAGAATCGACTATGCAAAAGCAATGGGACGAAAGATTAAAGCAGGAAGAGACACTGTGGAGACAGAAATCGAGAGTCCAATGGTTAAAACAGGGCGAGCGCAATACCAGCTTATTTCACAAGTCCACCATACAGAACAGAGCTTTTAATCGCATCCTATCCCTCAAGACCGCAGATGGGGACCAAGTCTTCTCACGGGATCACATCGGATCTGAGCTAAACTCCTATTTCACCTCTCTTCTCAGAGAGCCTCTTCAGGATCGATCCCAAGCCATTCAGGAAATTTTGGGAGCCATACCCAGCTTAGTTACAGAAGATCAAAACGCCCTCCTTCTAAGAGAGTTTACTGAGCAGGAGATTGAAGAAACCGTCTTCTCCATGGCCACGAACAAGGCCCACGGACCTGACGGATTTACTATTGAATTCTTCAAGACATGCTGGCCCATTATTAAAGCTGATCTTTTTGTTCTCGTCAGAAACTTTCACAGAACCAAGAAAGTCCTGCCTGCCATCAATGCTACTTTCCTTACCTTAATCCCCAAATCGAACCAGGCCGACTCCCCTGACAAGTTCCGCCCCATAGCCCTCTGCAATGTCCTCTATAAAATCCTCTCCAAATTGATGGCCGACAGACTCAAGTTAGTCCTCCCCTCAATCATTTCCCAAGAGCAGACGGGCTACGTCGAAGGAAGGCAGATCACTGACAGCATAATCCTTACCCAGGAAGTTTTGCACTCTCTCAAAACAACTAAATCTCCGGGCATGCTAATTCAGCTTGATCTGTCCAAGGCCTTTGACAGAATCAGCTGGAAATATATGAAAGCAGTCCTCCAAGCTTTTGGCTTCAGTGAGCCATGGACAAACTGGATAATGGCACTGGTTTCAGGTGCTTTCTTCTCTATCCTGCTTAATGGAGGACCCCTACAACCCTTCAGTCCATCCAGAGGCATACGACAAGGGGACCCCCTGTCTCCTTTTCTCTTCATAATAATGGCTGAAGGGCTAGGAAGATCCTTGACCAGGGCAAAGCAACAGAACCAGCTCAAAGGTATCAAACCGGTACACCAGGGACCCACTATTACGCATCAGCAATTTGTTGACGACACCATGCTCATGGGAGCCCCCACAGCACAGGAAGCTCGAACCATCAGCACGGTGTTAAAGACCTTCTCGGATGCCTCAGGTATGGAAATCAATCTAACCAAATCCAAAATTTTTTTCTTCAACACATCCATTCCTGTGCAGAGAAATCTCAGCAGAATTCTAAATATTCAAAAGAACTCCCTTCCTACCAAATACCTGGGCATCCCGCTTTCGGAACATGCCTATAGATCAAGCAACTGGGAATCCCTCCTTAACAAAATGAAAGCCAGGCTCAGCAGCTGGACCCACCGAGCTCTGAATATGGCCAGCAGAATGATATTGGTAAAGTCCGTCCTTCAAACCATGCCAGCCTACATGTTCTCAGCACTGGCAGCCCCTAAGGTGGCTTACAAGACCATCCGAAACCTTCAGCGCTCCTTTCTCTGGAATGGACCCTCTAAGAAATCCAAATGGGCCCTCCTCAAATGGACAGACATCTGCAAACCAAAAATGGAGGGAGGCTTGGGTCTCCGAGACCCTGAGCTATTAAGCAAGGCAGTAGCTGCAAAAATCTGGTGGAGATGGGTTGAAAATCCTGATTCCCTCTGGGGCGCCCTGTGGAAAGCGAAGTATACTACCCAAATCAGGGACAAAGACCTCATCCGGCTCACAGGCACCACTCAAGGATCCGCAATCTGGAACAAAGCATGGGAAAATAGACATATTGTCCAACAGCATAGCTTCTGGGAAGTTCACCAAGGCAACACAGCCCTATTCTGGGAAGATGCCTGGCAGCAACTCCCAACCCTGGAACACCCAGACTGGCACACTCTGAAAAGCGCCATGCAGGAGGAAGGAAAAATAACGGTTGCGGACTACTGGCAACCGGCAAACGAAGCAACCATATGGCAGAACTGGCTCTCCAAAGAGCAATGGCACACCCTAGCAGGCCCAAGGAATGCAGACCTTTTTCTACAAGACTTGGACAAAAGGAAAATCCTCAGATCCAATAAAGAGGACATCCTTAGATGGGGAAGCAATCCCAAAGGCACATTCAACCTCAAAGAAGCTTATAAGCTCTTAGCAACCACCCCGGACCAGCAAGCAAACCACAATTGGAAAACCCTGTGGAGCAGAGGAACTTGGACAAAAATCACACTCTTCTCTTGGCTAGTCCTGCACAACAGGGCTCTCACTTGGGACAACCTTCAGAAACGCGGTTTTGTAGGCCCTTCTCGATGTCCGTTATGCGAGAATGGGGCGGAAACGCTAAATCACCTGCTCAATACCTGCCCCATGGCTTGCTCCCTGTGGGATGACATGGCCATGGTCTTCAGACAGACAGACAGAGACAGAAACTCCATCCAATCTTCTTTAAGCCAGTGGAGATCCTCCATCTCCTCCAACCCCCTGGTCAACAGTGCTTGGAATCTAGCTCCGGGAGCAATAGTGTGGACCCTTTGGAAAGAGCGAAACGCAAGAACATTCAAAAACACGGCTACAGGAATTCACATGCTGACAAGGAAGGTTCGACTGCTCATCACAGAAACAGTCAATGCCAAGGGCATTCAGAAGATCGAGGGCAATGTCTCGCCAAACGAGACAAGAATAATACAGATCCTGCATCTACAAACAAAAACCAACTCTGCTGGAAGGAATCAGACCTCAACAGCAATGGCGCAGGACATTTGGACTCTGCCCACCTTCAACACCTTCAAGCTCAACTTCGATGGGGCTTCAAGACAAAACCCGGGCATGGCAGGCTATGGGGGAGTAGTACGGGATCACACAGGTGCAATCCACCTCATCTACCATGGCAACCTCGGAGTGAATACCAACAACGCTGCAGAACTCATAGCCCTCCTCCAAGGCCTCACACTGGCAAACAGATACAGGCTCACACCTCTGATAGTGGAGGGAGATTCAGAGATAATAATCCGAATGATTAGGAAACTCCAGATGGGTGCACAGGTGCACAGAGTAACCCCAAGCTGGAGGCTGTCAGCGATACTCAATGACCTCCAAAACCATCTTTGCAACAGAAACGGGATCACCTTCCAAGCTGTTCGAAGGAAAGCGAACAAATTAGCCGATGCACTGGCAAACGCAGGGATTGACTCCAATCTGGCAGAGTATCACAGCCTCTGGCATGATCAGGAGGAGGGAGAAATCAAAGCCAAATGCCAAGATCTCCAACAAGCGGATCTGCAAATGCAAGCATAGGCAATAAGGAGTCCTTACTCCAGGTAATCATGGCAAACTCGATCGATGGCAACCTCAATCGATGTCAAACTCCGGATCACGGCAAATTCATTCAAATGGCAACTCAATCGCTGGCAAACTCCACATTCACGCCCCAAGGAACAGCGCAGCCTCTGAAAAGAAATTCCACAGGACATCATGCTAATTCACCATCTTCAGAAGGCGCAGATCGAAGCTGACTGGACCTTCTGGGCGCGCCAACGCACCTGGAGCCACAGGGATAGATATACGGGCCATGCGGCCTCACTGATTAGCGCATCTGTACATGGACAGCTGCATCTCCGGGAGGTCACAATGACTCCCAGGACACTCTGTAATTTTACACAAAAAGATTAATACAAAACGCTGAATTTTACAAAAAAAAAAACTAGTGGTAGTGGTTGATGAAGTTATGTCAAAAGTCACACCTTTATGAGTTTGTGGGAGAAATGACAAATTGCCTTATAGTTTATGGGAGAAATGAAATAGAAATGACACATGCCTTAAAGTTTTCCTAAAATTTTATGGGAGAAGGGATAAATGACACATGTACAAGGTTTTCCTTAAAGTGGTAGTGGTTTATGGATATTAAAATGAAGAAATTATATTTCTATTCTAGAGATTGGTTGTAGGGGCATTTACTGGATATGTCACCTTAGAGAAAAAATGAGATCCAGAGGCTACCTGGCCTTTTACAGACTCTACCTTTAGAACTTGTAGAATTTAAAATTCAACAGACAGACTAAAATCCTATGGAAGTTCAAAATCCTATGAGAGTTCAACCACTTTAGGTTTAGTTTTTAGGCCTTAAATTTTTCCTTGAATTAATGGTAGAAATCCATAACAAAATCATATGTAAGTTCAAATACTATGAGAGTTTAGCCACTTTAGGTTCAGTTTTTAGGCCTTAAATTTTGCCTTGAATTAATGGGAGAAATCCTTTAGTTTGTGGGAGAAATGACATATGCATGGTTTGCCTTAAAGTTTTCCTTAAAGTTTATGGGAGAAATCACATCTAGAAATGGCATGCCTTAAATTTTGCGCAAGTGCCTAGAGTTTAAGATAGAAATGACATAGAAAGAGAAATCACATCTAGAAATGACATGCCTTAAATTTTTACCAAGTGCCTAGAGTTTAATATAGAAATGACCCATGCCTTAAAGTTTGCCTTAAAGTTGTAGTGGTTTGCACTTACTTAAAGGTTTGCCTTAAAGTGGTAGTGGTTTTCACTTACTTAAACAAGTAGTGGTAGTGGTTGATTAAGTTATGTCAAAAGTCACACCTTGATTGGTTTGTGGGAGAAATGACATGTAAATAGTTTTCAAAATTATTTTATGCACTTACTAAAACAACTAGTGGTAGTGGTTGATGAAGTTATATAAAAATTCACACCTTGATGAGTTTTTGGGAGAAATGACATGTACATGGTTTGCCTTAAAGTTTAGTTTTCCTAGAAGTTTATGGGAGAAATCACATCTAGAAAACTTTAATTTGACATCTATAAATAGGCTAAGAACATTAAAAAGGAATTTTCAACTTGCATTAGTTATTTCGTTAATAAGAAGTATGATTTAGCACCTAACAGATTGTTTAATAATTTATAATAATTTCATTTTTGGCTTGTACTATCATTCATCCTTGATATGTACAAGAATTTTACAACTTGAACATCAACCTACACTATCATAATATCATTGTACATAATCTAGATTATTAATATCCATTACATCATAAAACACTCCACTTTTAACATTTTACAAGATTAGAAGCATCATGGAAGGTGTAGATTTAGGTACATTAATGAAATACCTTGGGCTGATTTAAATATTACAAGATTTCTGAGTTGCTGAATTCTCTGTGTGAATTCCTTTGTGGTGTTTAATTCTGTTCATTCTGTGTGAATTTCTATTCATTTTTTTAATGGATTCTTTGTGAATTTATGTTCATTCTATTACTGAATTCCGTGTGAATTTATATTCATTCTGTTGCTAAATTCTGTGTGAATTTCTGTTCATTCTATTGCTGAATTCTGTGTGAGTTTATTTGAGGTGTTTTTCTCTTTTGTTTTATAGTTTGTTGAATACTAAGAATACTTGGGTAGATAAGAAAAGAAAACATATACTATTTCTAAGACTAATAATTATTTATTCATATGCTATAATTGCATCTAGATGTTGAGAAAGACTTGTCATGTTCCAAATAACTACTTTCAAATTACAAGAATGGAGACTAACAACAAGTATATTTTATTTCTCTTTCAAATTACATGAATGGAGACTATTCGCTAGAGCTCTTAGAAGCGGCCGGGAGGTACCAAAGGGACCCTAACAGTGATAACAATTCAAATAATGAATGCATATCAGGTTTTGATCATGAAATATCTTCCATGTACATCGAAAGGAATACACATACATAACCAGACAACCAGAAGTAAAGAGATGTGTGCAGACAGATCAGAGACCTCGATGTAGTAATAACACATAATTATATGTCTGGGAGGTAGCGAAGGGACCCTAACAGTGATAAAGATTAAAATAATGAATGCATATCAGGTTTTGATCATGAAATAGCTTCTCTGTACATCGAAAGGAATACACATACATAACCAGACAACCAAAAGTAAAGAGATGCGTGCAGACAAATCAGAGACCTCGATGTAGTACTAACACATAATTATACGGCTGGGAGGTACTGAAGGGACCCTAACAGTGATATCAATTCAAAGAATGAATGCATATTAGGTATTGATCATGAAATATCTTCCTTGTACATCGAAAGGAATACACCTACATAACCAGACAACTAGAAGTAAAGAGATGCATGCAGAAAAATCAGAGACCTCGATGTAGTACTAACACATAATTATACAGAGACCGAGACTCCCTAGTCGAAGGAGGATGAGCATTGAGTGATCCAATAAAACAACAAAAATATTTATATTGTAGAAAAATCTTCTCAAGTCCTGGAATCGATTGTCCCTTTTTCCTTCCCATGAGCTCTTAGAAGCTAAACTCAAAATGTGTGGTACGTGTTTTGTAATTTCTAGTTTACTATCAACTAAAAGTAGCTTTTCTATGTGCATTGATGAAAAAATTTGCACGTACTGGATATATATGTTCTAGAATGCAATTAACTCAAATAAAATGTGTTCTAGAAATACATTGCACAAAATACCTGAATTAATTTAAGTATCATAATTGAGATGTACATAGGAATATTTCTAATGTAATTATAAAAAATTAAATATGTACAGTACATGTGTGGAGGGAAAACACAGGGTATAAGAGACTAAGGATATTTGTACAAGAGGTTTTTTCCTGAATTATAAAAGAATATATTTGTGTAAGAAAATATAAATCTAATTATACTTTGAATTGAGTTAAGAAAGTCAAAATAGTGATTATAAAAAGCCTGGAATTTTAGGATGTCAATATATATAAGAATCAAAGGCAAATGGAATGAAATAAACGAAATTATATACCTTTGTTATCAAATCTGGAGTTGGATATAAATTATGGATTTCTGCAACAGAAGCTTGAAAAGAAAGAAATTCTAGATCTTTGTTATAGTTTCCAAGAGTGACATGAAGGATCGAAACAAGGGAAACAGAAAATCAATGAAAAAAATAAAGAAATTAAAAATCCCAAAATTGGAAATACATAAGAGTGAAATTGAAATCGAATTTCATTAATAATGAGGTAAAGTAAGTCTTCTCTGGTATTATTATTAGAAGTCAAAATTTCATACAGAATATCATAATTGCCTTTAACGATCAGTACGAGGGTATTGGATTGAGAAATAGAAAGTTGTACAAATTGCAATGATTCTAGGGAACCATAAAATTTATGTCAAGAGACAAGAATTTGGCCTCATTGAAAATTAGTTAAACTACACGATTCTAATCAGAATAGGAAATAAGTAATGAAATTCCCAATTTGAATACGAGGAAGGCCATTGGGGAATTAAAACTGTAAATCTGAAACTGATTGACTATGGAAAAAAAATAGATACAAAACTCAAAAGTCAATTCGATGAAACCACCTAACCATTAAACAAAACTTTTGACGGCCATTAAGGTGAGCTGAAATCAATGGGATTAAAAACATTATAACCCATTTCCTTTCAAAACAAATCGAAATGGTTGGAATAGTGTACCGAGGAAGAATTAATCATTTATATAGAAGAGTACATAACATAAATAATTCTTAAACTCCGAATTACAAATAAAATCAATTCCAACAAATTGAATCTGAGAGAAATGTGGAATTTCACTAAGAATTTCACCAGGAAATTGATACCAAAGAAATTATCAATCAAAGCTAAAATGAAATGATAAATTCGGAATTCACTGAACGGATTGGGGAAAATCTAGTTGACGAAAACGTATATCAAAGTGATCCAACTCTTTGTTCTTCTAAGGAGAAGAAACTGGTGGGTTTGGATGAATTCATTTGGTGAAGAAAATACCATGCAAACAGAAATGGTGGGTAAGAAAAATTGAAGACATATCTGTAGAGTAAAAGCTGAATAATTACTTTTTTTGCTAGAAGGTGAGTTCGTAAGTATGAAATATGTATATTGTAGAAAAATCTTCTTAATTCCTGGAATCGATTGTGTGTTTTTCCTTCCCATGTGGTTTTGTCTTTATTTTGTATATGTTCCATATCTACCAAGGTGAAAAGTGTCTTGAGCCATCATAGTTTTGAATTCTACGCTCTACATTGGAGTTGCAATAGTTGGTCATGGCTATAGTGTAGAATTTAGTAAGATCATCATATTTAAATTTTAACGAATATTTTTTTTAACTTGCTAAAAACAGAGGTTACGACAACGCATACCTGGAAATTCGAAGACGACAAGAGGAAGAAGCGACAACAAGAAGACGAGGCGGGAGATTGCCGAAGACGTCGTGGAGGATGTAGATCAAATTCCCTACAAAAAAAAAAAAAAAATTAAAATTAAAATCAAACAAAAAAAATCAATAAAAAAAATCACAAAAAAAACAGAGCAACACCTCACCTTGTCATCGTGGCGCAACACCAAGCCCCTACAAACAGATGACGCGAGACAAATAGACATGAGACAACAAAAAAACAACGGTAATAATCCTGTCGTGGAGGACACAGATTAAATTCCCTCTGAACAAAAAAAATTGAAATTAAAATCAAAAAAAAAAATTACAAAAAAAACAAAGCAACACCTCACCTCGTCGTTGCGACACAACACCAAGTTCGTGCAAACAGATGATGCGAGAAAGTAAACAGAAAATGGTAATAATCCCAAAACCTGTTAAGGTTTGCGAGCCGGTATATTTATAAGAACAAGTTCGACCGGACTATTAGTTTGGTTGAACTTTGGTTTTCGGTTTTCCCATCTTCAGCCAAAAATATGTTTGCCCATGTCGTCAATATACCATCAATGTAAACGGCAGAATTAGTTTAGCTGAAATAATTTCAAAAGTTTGGCCGAAATCTAAAATAATTCAGCTGAAATTTTAAAAATGTTTGGCCGAACTGTTGGGAAAAGTACTTTTCCATTCTCGATTCTCACATAAGTGTAACCCACCTTCGCAGTTTTATCCCCTAGCTAGTGCTAGGAGAATTGTGAATTGGTAAATAGGAAAAGCTAATAATGCCACTTTAGTAAGAATTTGATGCCCAACCAAGTTCAACCAAATTTCTCCCCATTGTATCTTGGACTTGAATTTTATAATAATTCTTGACCAAACCTAGGAGGAATGGGATTTTAAATAGATCGAATCCCCAAATATCTGAAATCTTTCAAAGAGGCTATAGTATGAAATCCAAGAATGAAACCCAATTGTTTCTTAAGAAAGAGGCTAATATTCCAAGAACAGATCTGTGATTTTCTATGAATAATAAGACCTCTAGAAGTCAGTAGATACTAATCTATAACCTACTTGAAGCGCATCATAATAATTAATGAGGCTCCTCTCAGTGGGAGGGAATCATTTGGAAATTGGGAGTGATTTATACTCTTGATGCCTAAGACATATCTTATACTCAAAAGGCTATCATTCCTTCATTCATATTAAATATGCATGCTTAATGAATCTCCCATCAAGATGTAGAGGAAAGGTGACTAGGGACACCCTTGGCAAAGCCCTCTTGAGTCTTTAAAAAATTAAAATTTATAAAAAAAAACAAAAAAAATAAATTAAAAAAAATGAAAAAACAACTGGAAAAATAAATGTGTTGCATTAAAAAAAAAAAACAAAAAAGCAAAAAAAAAAATTAACAAAAAAAAATGAAATAAAAAAAAATTTAATTGAAAGCATATAATAAAAAAAATGAAACAAAGAAACATGTTTGAAATGACATTGTCCAAACATGCTATGTTTTGTGCTTTTGGCCAAAATTCGATGATTTTGTTTTGGTTAAATCTTACTTTTTGTTGTTTAAAGTGAGTTTTTGACTATATATATGGATTAAGCACTCCAAGGCAGTCTAATTGTGGAGATTTTACAGTTCAAACTTCCAAAAAATCCCGATTGAATTCTATACAATTTAAATCGGAAAATATGTTTGAAAACCCTCCAAAACCAGAACAAATAGGCTACGATGATTTGAAATAAACAAAACATATATAACATAACATATAATTAAAAAAAGAAAAAGAAAGAAACTTGTTTTAAATCAATGTGGATTTACTCCTCCTCCATCCACGGAGCTAGCTTGACAATTGGATGCTTAGCTTGGCATCGTCACTCCACCCACGAAGCCAATTTCCTGGTTGAGTGACCAGCTACCAAGTCATCCCTTCGGGAGGAGAGGCATCGCCCTTCCACACACATAAAGTAAAACCAAATGGATTTCTTTGTTTCTTTTGTTATTATTTTTTTGTTAAGTTAGGCTATTCTATTAATTCGAGAAATGAAATATTACATATGCTATAAGCGGGGTTGGCAAGTTGCGCTTAACCAATCCCAGTCTTAGTTGCTCGGTTTCGGGGCTGCCTCAGAGGAGGAAACCAACCCGAACAAAACTTGAGACAAAAAATTACAATATGCGCAGTAGCGCTGACATATCTAGATAGTACAAAATATCCATAAACAAAAAAACATTGATGGTGGCATGCTTGACAAAAAACATGAAAGAGTTGTGCAGCTTCGCAGGCCTCAATCTTCATCTTCATCATCACTTTTGGGGACCTCCTCCTCAATGGGGAAAGTGGGTGCCTGTGTAGCCGCTTCCTCCGAATCTGCCACTAGATGCCTGGGTTTGGGGACAGGTGCACAGAGGATGGGGGAATCTGGGTCCTTTGCGTCAGGGACATGCGTCCAATTTCCATCAGAGTCCATCACCCAAACATCTGATTCATCGTCTTCCTCCTCCTGAACTGGTGGTGGATTAGTCTTGCGAGGCAGGGGGTGCACCTAGTGCACTTGCACTGGAGTTTCTTCCTCCTGCTCGGGATCGGGGCTCTGTCACGCAAAAATTTCGAAGGAGGAGCCTTCCATCGACTCCAAGCGTTTTTCCTCCCCACAATGATAACGATTGTTGGAACACCTAATCCTCCATGGGTAGGTGTGGAATGCGAAAAGTCACAATGGAGTCCAAGTGACCTTGGAATGTGAAACCAAGAGTCACACTATTGTAGTATAAATGTACATCATGTATAATGGAAAAATAAGAAAGCCTCACGCTTATCCTTCATTGTGTGTTGAGTCTCTTGTGTGTGTGTGTTTATCTTTCTCATACACCGTGTGTGTGCTTAACATGGTGTTTAACATGGTGTCAAAGCTGATACGTTCATAACCAGCTCAACATTGAGTGAGACATTTGTGTTTATGGCCTGTGCATATCTGCAAAAATTCTGATAATTTTTGCAGCACTCAGAGACTGTTGCAGCAAACATTTTGCTGCATTCAGAAATTGGCAACATTCAAAAAGTGGTTTTGAAGAAGAGCAACAGTGGTTTTGAAGAAGAGTTGCACTGCGCGTCTGAAGGTTTTCATTCTAATTTCTTCCTGCAATCTCTGCCTTTTAAATTCTGCATTTTGAAGAGCTGCTGGAATAGTGTTTCAAAGTGTGTTTCTGAAAGGAAAATTTTTTATTTTTTCATTGAAAAATCTCTGCAAGTTTCTGGGTTTTTTAATGGAAAATATTTCTGAATACTGTTAAATTCTGCAATGGAGTAGATTGTTGTATATTTGAAAAAAATCTGTTGTTTTGAAGACTAAAATTCTGCAGTTGCCCTCATTTCTGCATTTTCTGCTGCTGGAAAAATATTCTCTGCTGCATCTCTCCTGCAGCATTTGTGAAATTACTGCTCTCTATTGTTTTAAGAAGAAAAAAAAAAATTCCGGCCCTCCTCTCTGTTGTTTTAAAATAAAATAAAAATAAAAAATAAAAAAATTTAGTTCAGACCTTTCGACCCCCCCTCTTCCGCCTGCAATCTGCAACACATCCCCTTACCTCTCCTAGGCCTCACGGCCCTTCCTCTCACCTTCCCCCTCATTTTTTTCGGCCTTCCCTCATTTTTCATTAATCCTATTCCCAACCTGCAAGCTCTATCTACCCATGCTCTCATCGCACCTATGTTATCCCCTGCAACCCCATCCCCACTTACACAGCTCACTCTACCCAAAAAAATACCCCATCTCCGCCCCACTCCCAACCCTCACAACAGCGCCCTCCCTTACCGCCCCCTCACTCTTGCAAAGGCTCCCTCCCTGCATTCCCAACACTCCCAACATCCTACGCTATTACAGCTCACATCCCTCGCTGCACAACCCGCCTCCTCCACTCAACGCCCCCTTACACCCTTCGCTCCCCAACCCACCAACTCAATCGCTCATCCCACAGCCCTCCTCCACTCACACCGTCCCACATCACCCCACCTATGCTAACCCTCCCACCCGACTCCCCTCCCATCTCTACCCCTCTCACATCTGCTCCGCTCCCAACCCACGCCCTCTTCGCCCCTCCCCCTCACGGTTACTGCCGCCCTCCTCTCTCCTCTCCCCACGGCCCTTCTATCCACTCCCCCTCCTTGGCCGCTCGGCCTTACACCCCATCGCTCTCTGTAATACCACGTTGCACCCCCCCCCCCTCTCATATCACTCGGCCTCTGCAACGGTGCCTCCCCTCTAACTCTTACAACACACTACGCTCCCCTCTCAATGCACTACGCTCCCCCAACTCACTATGCATTCTGTTTTTTAATTTCTTTTCCCACTATATAATACCACCCCTCCATAAATAATACAACCCGCCTCTATATGATACCACCCCATCTAAGCTGTAAAATATCGCCCCTCCTTTTTTAAAATCGTTTTTTATATTTTTAACCTTTTTTAATATCCCCCCCCCCCCTGTTGAGATTGCAACAAGATGATGAGCTTAGTGGAAAGAAGTCACCTTCACTAAGTGGGCCCGCAGGCTATTTTTGGTGCAAAGTCTATTTTTAGACATATGGATCATGTTCTATGAGTTGCAGGATGCTATTTGTGGATGGTTGGTCAAGTCGTAAAAAATAGATGGACTTCTATTTTTAGACATACTGGGCGGAATCTATTTTTAGATTGCCAGTCTAAAAATAGATATGTCGAATATTATTAGCTCTTAATAATATTTGGACTATAAACATTATCTTATTCTCTTGGAGCACTTCAGTTAAGTGTACAGATGTGGCACAGGAGCTGACAGAAGGAATTACGCTATTCCTAAGGGTTATGTGGAGCTATTGCATGGATACTTCAGTTAGAACTCATGTGACAGAGTTTGGTGGAGTTGATTGAGGAAGTTAGTGGAGTTGTATTCAATTTAACTAATCTAAACATAGTTGAGCTATTTGTATCTAGTTTAATTAATTGATACAATTAGTGAGAGTGGTGTGAATTAATTATTAATTAATTCACTAATTATAAACTCATTAATCAACTAAAGAATGCATCAATTAACTTCAGTGCATGGACAGTTTCAGTGGAGACCAATGCAGAAATAGGTGAAAGAGCAGGTTAACTATCAGTTGTGACTATATTGTTGCTATTTGCAACACACAGATAATTGGAGAATCCCATGAGGATTGCGCAGTACAAGCTAGGTGTTTTATGTTATTTAATGAGCCATCCTACAGCATTGATTACGCAATAGAGGCTGGCTATCAAGTGGCAAAAGATTGGAGCATGTGTTTTGCTAGATCTAGCTTGATAGTGTGTAGCAATTCGAGGGTGTGCTGAGAGCTTGTGAGGAGCTTTGTACTATGATTGTTACATGATCTCTATGACATATAATATACATATAGTTGGGGTTTTTAGCTTTAAACTTTCCCATGAAATACCGTGTTCATATGTGTGATTATTTATGGTTTTAATGTGCACATGCAATTGATTTTATTTCCGCATGTAATGATCAATGGTAGAAGAGATTCTGTATTATGCATGAAGCTAAAATAGTGTGTGATCAGGAGAATCTCGGTGAATAATATATCAGTTATTCAAATTTCTACATGGTATGAGAGTGATATTGATCATTGGAGCAATTGCAAAACATTGAAGCGGTTGCGTTTTGTGCTGGTGGAATTCGAATTTGCAGCAGTGTTTTCTTGGTGTCGAAGTTGATATGTCTTTCAACGGATTGCGATTGGAGTATTTCCTTGAGGGAAGCTCGAATTATATTGCATGGAAGTACAGGATGGAGGTGGTGCTGGATGACAATGGGTTGAAGGAGTTCATAGATGCAGAAAATCCAAAGCCTACTTCTAGTGATGCTGCCGTACTTGACGCATGGCAAAAGAAGACAGCAAAGTGTGAAAGGATTCCGTTGGAAGGTCTGAAGGATCACATAGTGTCCAGCCTTCATGGTAAGGCTTCTCCATTCTTGATGTGGAAAGCTTTGACAGATTTATTTCAAATCAAGAGCGACCAGAGGAAGTTGGCGCTCAAGGATAAACTTAGAAACATAAAAATGGAGAAAGGCGACAGTATGCCAAAGTACCTCACGAAGTTCATCCAATGCAGGGATGAGCTGGGAAGTGTGGGGGTTACTGTTGATGATGAGGACTTGGTGAGCTTGGCTCTCCTTGGGCTACCGAAGAGTTTGCATTCCTATCAGGACTCTGTCAATGGTCGGGAGAAATTTCCAGGATGGGAGCGACTTTGGTCGGATATTGTGCAAGAGGAGATAAGGCAGAGTACCAGGGACGGATCTTCATCAAAGAAATCTGATGAAGAGAATTGCGCTTTGGCTGCCAAAGCAAAGAAGGGGAAGAGCAATAAATCTTCTCAATCCAGTGCAAAAGGCAAGAAGGAGGACATGTCCAAGGTGAAGTGCTTTCACTGTTACCAACACGGACATTACGCCACTAATTGTCCACAGAAGAAGAAAAATAAGCAAGTTGCTGGATCTGCAGCTGGAGAGGCCTTAGCCTCGCAGTTTGAGCTAGATTTTTTGCTGATCGCATGCTTGGTCTCAAGTATGATGGGTTCAGTGTGGTTTCTTGATAGTGGTGTGTCTTTTCACATGACAGGAGATCGAGATTTGTTTACTGATCTGGATGAAAAAGATCTTGGAGTGCACATCGAGATGGGCGATGATGGTAGATACAGTGCGACCGGTATCAGTACCATTTCCTTTGAGAGGGAGTCTGGTAAACCCTTCATATTGAAGGAAGTGATGCATGTTCCAAGATTAAAGAAGAATCTTATCTCTGTGGCGATGTTAGAAGACAAGGGATATGATGTTGTCTTTAGCGAGGGAAAGGCTTTCCTGCGCAGTAAGGCAACTGGTGAGACCCAAAGGATAGGGATTCGAGTTAAGAACCTTTATCAATTGCAGGTAGATGGCTGCGCAGCAATGGTAGGCAAGGCAGAAGGAGTGGTGAGACGGGATGATGGTGAGTTGTGGCACCGGAGATTGGGCCACCTTCACCATGGAGCTTTGAAGATACTGCAGAAGATTTCTACTGGGCTTCCTAAGGGTACTCTTGCACAGTTAGATCAGTGCAAGGGATGTACCTTGGGAAAATTTTTGAAAGCCACCTTTCACGAGAAGGATAGTCGCACCACGACGATCCTTGAGAGAATTCACACATACGTGTGTGGACCTTTCTCAGTAGCTTCGACAGCAAAGCACAGGTATTATGTGATATTTGTTGATGACTTTTCTCGTAAGTGTTGGATCTTCTTCTGTGCAGCACAGAGCGAGACACCAAAGTCTGTGAGTTCAAGGCACGGTTGAGAAAGAATCGGGGAAGCAGAAGGCTCTTAGGAGGATAATGGTGGTGAATTTATCTCTCCGATCTAAGGACTTTTGCAGCAGTGTAAGGAATTCGATGAGAGTTTATAGCACCTCATACCCACAAACATAACGGGGTTGTTGAGTGGAGGAAGAATGTAACGATCGTGGGTGCCGCACGGCAAAGCTGTATTTTTGTGGCCTTCCCATACACTTGTGGGCCGAGGCATGCAATATTGCAGTATATGTGCAGAACCGTTGTCCTCACAGGATACTTGGCATGAGTACACCCGAGGAGGCGTTTTCTGGTAAGAAGCCTGATATTTCCCATTTGAGGATTTTTGGTTCACTTGTTTACATTCATGTGACGAAGGATGCCAGGAAGAAGCTGGAGCCGACTGCAGAGGTTGGGATATTTGTGGGGTACACTGATACGCCCCACAACTATCGTGTGTATTTTCCAGATAGTCGCAAGACTGTTGTGCGACGGGATATAAAATTTCATGAGGAGAAAGCCATGAAGTGTTCGCTTGAGAGGGAGCCACACTTGCATGCATATGAGGAGCTATTAGTTCCTAAGGATGAGTCTCAGGATGTGGAGCAGCCACAAGATGAGGTTCATGGAGTGGAAGAGACCACTCAAGCAGCGCCAACCATCAGAGGGCAGAAGCGCACTACAGAAGCTGAGCGACGGACTCAAGATGTAGAGAAGGTTGTAGGAGCAACTACATCACAGTGCAGACAGAGACAGTCACTTGACTGGTATACTGGATACATGGCTCTTATGAGAAAGTGTATCATGACGGAGCCATCCTCTTTCGAGGAAGCTGTGGAGGATCCTGCATGGGTAGATGTAATGGTGGAAGAGTATGATTTGATTGTCAAAAAAAGTGCATGGGAGATTGTCCCGAGGCCGGAGGGGAAATCAGTGGTGGGTTCGAGATGGATCTACAAAGTGAAGCAAGCAGCTGACAGGAGTGTGGAGAAGTACAAGGCAAGATTTGTTGCCCGAGGCTTTTCACAGATTGAGGGGATCAATTATGAGGAGACCTTTGCACCTGTCACAAGGTATTCTTCCATACGAACGATTCTTGCTCTCTCAGCGCAGATGGGGTGGCACATTCATCAGATAGATGTGAAGACTGCGTTCCTCAATGGAGTCATTAAGGAGGAGGTGTACATAGAGCAGCCCGAAGGTTTCTAGATCTTCAGCAGCGATTCACATGTGCGCAGGCTCAAGAGAGCGTTGTATGGGTTGAAACAAGCACCTCGTGCTTGGTACACACGGATAGACAGTTATTTCACTGGACTTGGATTCTCCAAGAGTGAGGCGGATCCGAACCTATACCAGATAGTGGTGGAGGGTAAGTTGCTGATCATTGTAATTTATGTAGATGATTTCATTTTGACAGGTGATGAGCTGTTGATACTCTCATGCAAGGATGATCTTGCAAAAGAGTTTGAGATGAAGGACTTAGGCCTCCTTCATTATTTCCTGGGATTGGAAATTTGGCAGCGCAGTGATGGATTGTTTTTTTCTCAAGGCAAGTATGCCCGGGAGATACTGGAGAAGTTCAACATGCATGCCTGCAAGCCTGTTGATACTCCTCTTCCTTGTGGATGGAGGAAGGAGGATGCTACTTCAGCAGAGGTAGTGGATGCCACTGTTTATCGACAGTTGGTGGGGTCGCTTATGTATCTGGTCAATACACGACCCGACATATGCTATGTTGTTAACCAAATTTTCTCACAAGCTATGCTGTTTTACCAAGCTCTACCGGAAGGCAAGCAAGCACAGTATTGATATCTCAGAGGGGCACATTGGATATGGATCATGGTACGTATAGGAGGATGAGTTGAGGCGGGTGGCTTCACTGACCGGTATCATCATATCAGAGATTGTGTGTAGTGGAAGATCATGTTACTTTCATACATTCCCACGGAGGATCAAGATGCTGATATCTTGACGAAGGCGCTCACTAGGAGAAAATTCGAATATCACACAGGTAGGATCGGGGTGGCAGATAATCCCTATCTTGTTGAGAGGGAGCGTTGAGATTGCAACAAGATGATGAGCTTAGTGGAAAGAATTCGCCTTCACTAAGTGGGCCCGCAGTCTATTTTTGGCGCACAGTCTATTTTTAGACATGTCGATCATATTCTATGAGTTGCAGGATGCTATTTGTGGATGGTTGGTCAAGTTGGAAAAAAATAGATGGACTTATTTTTTTAGACATATTGGGCGGAATCTATTTTTAGATTGCCAGTCTAAAAATAGAGCATATGTCAATAATATTATTAGCTCTTAATAATATTTGGACTATAAACATTATCTTATTCTCTTGGAGCACATTAAGTGGTGAATGTGATGGCACAGAGTCGCCGACGAAGGAATTACGTCATTCCCGAGGGTTATGTGGAGCTACTGCATGGATATTTCATTAGAACTCACGTGATGCAGTTTGGTGGAGTTGATTGAGGAAGTTAGTGAGTTGTATTCAGTTTTAACTAATCTAAACATAGTTGAGCTATTTGTATTCAGTTTAACTAATTGATACAATTAGTGAGAGTGGTGTGAATTAATTATTAATTAATTCACTAATTATAAACTCATTAATCAACTAAAGAATTCATCAATTAACTTTAGTGCATGGATGTTTAGATGAGACCAAAGCAAAATAGGTTTAAGAGAAGGTTAACTACTGGCCAGACTATATCATGTTATTTGCAACACATGTATAATTGATGCTCAACGGATGGCCCGATTAAAGACAAGCCAGGTGGTTTATGTTATTTAATGTGCCATCCTACAACATTGATTACGCAATAGAGGTTGGCTATCAAGTAGCAAAAGATTGGAGCATGTGTTTTGCTAGATCTAGCTTGATAGTGTGTAGCAATTCGAGGGTGTGCTGAGAGCTTGTGAGGAGCTTTGTACTATGATTGTTACATGATCTCCATGACATATAATATACATATAGCTGGGGTTTTTCAGCTTTAAGCTTTCCCATTAAATACTGTGTTCATATGTGTGATTGTTTATGGTTTTATTGTGTGCATGCAATTGATTTTATTTCCGCAATTAATGATCAATGGTAGAAGAGATTATGTATTATGCATGAAGCTAAAATAGTGTGTGATCAAGAGAATCTCGGTGAATAACATATCAGTTATTCAAATTTCTACACACCCCACCCCCCCCTCCTCCCCCACCATATAATACCCCCCCTCATTAAAATTTCCCTCTCCCATTTTAAATTCGTTTTTTTAATATTATAAAAATTAAAATTAAAAAAAATAAATAAATAAATAAATAAATAAAAAATAAAAAATAAAAAAATCTTTTAGATATACCTCCCCCATATTTTGTCCTCCTCAGGTAAAACCTCCCCCAAGTAAAGCCTTGTCCATATAACCCTTCGTCAGTTTTACCTCTGTTTTCCCTATTTTTTTTTATTTTTTTTTAATTTAAAAAAAAAAAAAAAACAACAGAGAGAGAGGAAGAGAGAAAATGAACAGCAGAGAAATGGAAATGGCATATCAGTAAATGGACAGTACAAATAGACAAGAAAAGTGCAGATTACATTATATGATTTGTGGCATTGATATAAGGGTGATTTTCTGAAAGAGATTGACATGTGAAGACAAGTTTGCCATCAATTTTAAAACAGCGCCTTGAAGAAAATTCAGTTGCCTTAAAGGCTTCTTGCATAGTGTTTTCAGCTGCACATTTACAAAATATTTTGCAGATATTTTGTATTGAACTCACATTGTGAGTGAATATTGCTGCTTCATTCATAGTTGCAATCAAGATTTGAAGTGTATTTGAGTTGTTAAAAAAAAAAATTGTTGATTGTCCTCCATCATTTGAGGAGCACATTTTGTACTTTGAGATTTCCATAGTTGGAAGTTCTCTTGAATCATTTGTATTTATTGAAATTAAGTTGCATCACATTGTAAACAGGTGCATTTTCGGTTGAATCTGACACCCTTTATTTTGAGCCTAAGTTGTTGAAAATGGCTAAAATAAATTAGGCATTAGAGTTGTTAAATAACCTCATTCATTCAAATGTTCATGATATGATAAAAATGAGCAAGAATTCTCTTTGTAACATTCAAATTTGTTTGCTAGATGTACAAGAAAATATTGAGCTTTTGCAGTTGGAATCTCAGCTCCAACAAGATGAACTTCAGCAAAAGAGTCACCATTCTGAACCTGTTTCTGTTCAGAAGATAGAGAAAGACTCCCATCAGTAGCAAGTCAATAAAGTTCCAGTTGATTCCCATTCAGTTCCTTGTACTAGAGCAGATGTACATGCAGATGCAACAGTTCAACCTGCACTTCTCAAGCCCATCATCAGACCTTGGGAAGAGCTTGTCCACAACAAGCACAGAACTGGTCTTGGATATGACAAGGATGTGTCCTTTCATATTCTAGACTACACCAAGCCCATCGTATTTCAGAGTGCCGGATTCCTATATGGCAGTTCACCTGCAGCTGTTTCAGATCTTGCTCCACTTCCACAACAACAACAGATTAAAAAATGCCAACACTGTGATCGAGTTGGCCATATGAAAGATCATTGTTTTTATCTTCATCCATGCAAGCACTATGGTCGGCACACCCATTCTTCAGACAGATGCATTAGAAACAAGCCTCCTACAAGAACAAAGATTCATCTTGGATGGATCGCTTCTTGGCAATGGGCATCAGCAGCCAAGAAGATGTTTAAGACACATGTCAGAACTTGTTCATGAATATTGAGCAAACTTGCAGTTGAGTTTTCGCCATCATCTCACCTTGTCCCTGACAGGGGGGAAAATGGTGGTCATGTACAAGCTTCGACGACAGATCAAGCGAGCCTGGGCCACAATCTCTCATTCCATGTTCAGATTTGTAGCCAACAGTTCAAGCGAGCTCCGAGCCACCTCATTCCGTATCTGCAGATGCAGCGTATATGGATGCCCATGAGCATGCCTTTGGTTGGTGGTGTTGTGGTTCCTAGAGACAGCCTTGAGTTGTGAAAGACCAGTGCCTAGGACATCTTATATAGCAGGGAGCGTGTGATATAACAATGGGAGTTATCAGCAAAAGGCTCTCATGCTATCTCCTGTAAACAGGGAAATAAATTAGATGGGACCAAATCTTCCAGAAACTAGATACAGGGAGAGCAACACTGTAGAGGCAAGGTACAGAACTCCAATATAAAAGCATCAGACAATTCAGAGGCAGCTTACTGTAAAGAGGGCCGGTTCAGAAATACCTCACAGAAATAAATTATCAAAAGGTGTTTGCTGTGTATGAAAGATTAAGAGAATACTAGTTGTCATTGAGATGATATCCAGATACACAATATCACCATGTAATGGGCTTACCAATTTAAGAATCCATACATGACAATAGCGTTTTAAAAATAACCTCCCAAAGAAACTAATATAGCAGAAATATGGTTGGAGTGAATAATGAAACAGTATATCATGCCTGAGCCATATTTAAAGCGCTTGACTGATTCGAGCATGGGTATCAACTAGGATAAATCCACACCAAAAACCAGTGAGCCACTCGCATTCCAGAAACATGATACAATAAAGGCGGATGAAACGAAATGAACAATTAAATTAGCACATATAAGAGAAATTTACACACTGTGACACACCAAAGACCATAATCCTCTTTAAAGACGGAAGTCCTCCTCACTGAAACCCAACGGGCTCTGTACATTCATATAAAATTTCTACAAAAATGCATACAAAATTCTCTCACCGCATAATTTTCTGATAAAATCTGGAACCTCTAATAATATGCTCTTGGGGAGTTTTATAGAAGAAAAATAAAACTTAGTAAAGGAAATGGATGATGAACATTTAATTTGCCTCATTAAGACAGGATGGCGGAAACATGCACGCCCATACTGCTTGATGACTCTGTAGTGCTGCATGTACTCTGTGGCTTGCTTTCTGAAATAAATGCACTGGGTGGAAGTCTCTTCAGGAACACGGTAGAGAAATAAAAACCACATGGGCAGTCCGTCCTTCCCTGGAAAGAAAATTTTGCTGAAATGAAAGCTTGAGGGTATTGTTTTCTGTGCATGGACTCTCTGAGTGATCTACGGGGTCTTCGATCTGGTATTCTGTCTTCAAATGGTTAGGTTAAGGCTCAAAAATCTTCAATTATACGCCTTTAACTCTCTGCCTTTCACTAATACTCTCTATCTGCAATATTAATGTCTCCAATAGCGAAATCTACGCTTTGAATGACTCTGGAGGGTTTGACAGAGCTTAACCCTGCTTCTTTAATGGAGGTCATGTTGTAACAGCTTCCCAGGCCTTTCTCCATAATTCTAGCCTCTGAAAAATGGTCCTTTCCAGGGTTCTCTGTTACTATAATTGAGACTGTGAATCATGGCGGTTTATTGCCGCTCGTACCCTGCAAAACACGCAAAATCGTCAAGAAAACAAATGCATGGGAAGGTGGATGCAGCGGGGACGACAAAAGTGGACGTGCATCTGGTGAAATGGTGGAATAGTGCGGGATTACGGTGGAAAATGCAGTGGGAGGCTTGCAGAATGGTGGCGCAGTGGGAAAATGTAGTTGGAGGGTGGCGAGAACAGAAATTTTAATGTAAAACATTAACATTTGACCTTTGAATGGATATATATACAGGGACGGGCGAAATATGTGATGAAACATGTGGAATGGTGATGTGGCGGGACCAGCCAACGGCGAGCGTGTGAATAAATCTGGACCATCCGATCTCAGGAGGAGATCGACAGTGGAAAACATATCGGAGGGCGACGGATGGCGGGCCAGGGGTACGGATACCTTGGGTTAATTTCCGCGCATCTTCGGGGTGCGATGACCGTTGGATGGAGAGCCCCAGATCGGACGGTTGATATGCATATCGCGCCGGGTCAAATGCCAAACGATAACGCACGATGGGGGGGCGGTTTTGAAATAGTGAAAGAGCCACGTGTCAGGCGGTGAGTGGAATCGCTCCGAAAATAAAATTACCGCCCATCCTCCAAATGCGGTGCGATGGATACCACCGGTTTTTGAACAGTGCACGGCGTGGGGACCATAAGGCGGGTGAACCTCTGACCGTCGATCTGGTGGGTTAAACGGACGACTGTGATGCGATCTGAGTGGTGAACGGGGTGAACGGTGGACGTTGTGGGGAACACGATGACCGTCGAATGGCCGGGAAATCAACGGTTAGAAACGCTCCCGATAGCCAAACGCACTAAGCGCTTTTTGGGCTAGCGCCTGGTTTAGGCGCCCGGGTCACGTGGAGAAAAAGACTGAGGGGGCTAAGGCCGAAAGGTGCTAGGTCTTAAATATGTTAAAATGTGTGATTTCGGCACTTTTTATGCAATTTTGAGTTTAGAGGAGGGGAACGATAGGCAGAAAAAGGATTTTTTAGGCCAAACAAAGGGGGTTTAGAGGGGATTGCTTGTCAGAATTTAATAGGGGGTTGACATGATCAACAGGTGGACAAACTTAAACCATCATATTTGGTTGGTGGACAGCCTAAAACCATCTCAGGTAGTAGAACTCCCTTCTTTTAGGTTGAAGGTCTCCCTTTCATATATGAGGAACACTTCCTCTAGCAGAAGCCTTCAGCTTCTTGCCAACTTTGGTTGAGTTCCAGGAAATGCTTCAAGCATTCTAGAGTTTTTGGTAATCCTAAAACCATCACAGGTAGTAGACCTCCCTTCTTTTAGGTTGAAGGTCTCCCTTTTTTATGAGGGACAATTCCTCTAGCAGAAGCTTTCAGCTTCTTTCCAGTTTTGGAAGAGTTCCAGGAACTGCAACAAGTATTGCGTTCCAGTGTTGGTGTTCATCCTTAAATCACCTATTTTTTCCAACATTTCAAAGAGTTGATTCAGCCCAAGTGCTGCCATGTATACTTTGCATATTTGTATTACAACTTTCTTCTTGGACTCACACATACCCCTTCGGATTAAGGGGGAATGTTGGAACACCTAATCCTCCATGGGTAGGTGTGGAATGTGAAAAGTCACAATGGAGTCCAAGTGACCTTGGAATGTGAAACCAAGAGTCACACCATTGTAGTATAAATGTACATCATGTATAATGGAAAAATAAGAAATCCTCACGCTTATCCTTCATTGTGTGTTGAGTCTCTTGTGTGTGTGTGTGTTTATATTTCTCATACACCATGTGTGTGCTTAACATGATGTTTAACAACGACCAAGGAGAAAATCTCTTTGACCACCTCTGATGGTTCTTTGGCATAATCTGGGGGCCATTACACAATGAGGCAGGGGGAGGCTTCAAAGGAAGGGTACACAGTAGGGGGAAAAAAAACGTTAAGGACTGGGGGGTCGGAAGGGCCAGGGAAGAGGTGCGCAGACTGGGATGTCACAACCCAGAAGGGACTGCGTAGCGCAGCGCTGAGAATAGAGCTTTGCGACCGTTTGGAATTGGGGAAGTGCCAAAGTAGAGTTAATAAGAAAGTGTTAGGTCCCTATATTACGAGTATAGACCCTTATTATGTTAATGTAGCCCCCCTTATTGTTATTATTGTACCTCTGTAACCCCCATATTGTTATTATTGTGCCCTCACATTATTATTGTTAGGTCGGCTAGGATTACATTGTGGCCCCACTAGGATTATATTGTGGCCTCATGGACTCCTATATATAGAAGGAGGTTTTGTTCATTTGTATCATCCAAGAATTGTGCATTCATGTAATGTATTATGTTTCCATGGCTTATTTCTAAGGCGTTGACATTCTTTTCTATTTTTGGAGCTGGTTACACAACATTTGGTATCGTAGCTTGGGATTCTAGGGTTCGCCGCTCCAAAAGGTCATCGGGAATTTTCGCTATAACTTTTTTTTTATACGAAGTTTCAGAAGCTGATTTTTTAGGTGCGAAGCTGGAATTCCTGAGGAAGATTGTCTTAAAAATTTCAGAGCTTGGTTCACAAATATTTTCTCGAGATATCATCCGTGGGAAGTTATATTTTTTCAAGCTCCTGCAAAATGTGTCATCGTGGAATTTCTCGCTATAAAAAATTTTTCTGTGAAGGTTCAAAATCTGGAAACTGATATGGTGCGAAGCTGAAATCCTGAGAAATTCCTCAAGAAATTTCAGAGCTTGGTTCGGTAATATTTTTGGAGATATGATCCGTGGAAGGTAGTGCTTTTTCAGGCTCCTGAATTTCATCTCAAAGAGGTGATCGTGGGAAAAGTTCAATAACTCTCTCGGGGCATCGGATTTGAGTGCTGAAAGGGCTCAATTACACTATTCTATTTGCTTGGCTATCAATTCTCTTGGAAGGACAAAGGACGAAACAGTGACACGTGGAAAGTTCTACAAGTTTTCTTCATCGGAATCACTCAAAATTATGTCATTGTGGGAGATTGGACAACTTTGTCTTGGGGAATCCAAATTAGATTCAGATCAGGAATTTGGAAAGAAGCTCGTAGAAGGTCAGGCTGAATTTCAGATATTTAAGATTTTCAATTACAGAGATAATTTAATTTCAATATCGAGCTCCTAAAAGCAAGTAAAAGGTATCAATATTGGATTCTAAAATGGCACCTAAAAAGAATTCAACACCCATTAAGCCTTCAGAAGGCTCTACCATGACTCATGAAGATGAATAATTGCAACATGATCTATCAAAATTACAAGAGCAAGTGCAACAAATTTCACTCTCGCAAAGAGAAACAGAAAATGAAATGGAAGTTTTGAAGAAAGGCATGGAAGTGAAGATGGAAGGTTTGAAGAAAGGCATGGAAGCTAAGATGGATGGCGTGGAAGTGAAGATGGATGGTTTGAAGAAAGGCGTGGAAGCTAAGATGGATGGCGTGGAAGTGAAGATGGATTGAACAGAAGAAAGGCATGGAAGCTAAGATGGGGATGGCATGGAGGTCGGCATGTAATCTAAGATGGATGACATGGAAGTTAAGATCGATGAGAAAATGGAAAACATGAAGAATTTTCTAAAAGCAGACATGGAAGGTTTGACAAAGTTGATACAAGAAAGGTTTCCTAATGGTGAAAAGATAGTAGAAGAACCTCATGATGAGAACAAAATAAATGTTAATTGTGATTTTATAAACTCTAATGTTGGCGGGAAGAACCACCATATTCCAAAGATGGATATGAGGAAGTTTGATGGAAAGGATCCTGTAACATGGATACTACAGATGGAGCAATATTTTGATCTCCATAACGTGCAAACACACAAAAGGTACGCATTGCAACTTTACATTTAGAACAAAATACATTTGTATGGTATCGATGGCTTTGCTCCCGTAAAAAAATTGTCACTTGGTCAATTTTTACGGAGGAAATGATAGCACATTATGAGGATACAAAGAGCAACACCTTCTTTAGCCAATTGATAAATCTCAAACAAAGGGTTTAGTGGGGCAGCACATTGAGGACTTCCAAAAATTGAATATAAGGGTAACTGATATTCCAGAGGAACACAGGATTGATCTCTTCATAGGTACTCTAAAGGATAACATCCAACATGAAGTTCGTGTTTTGGAACCTGATTCACTGGAGAAGGCATTCAGGTTGGCAAGAAAAGCTGAATGTAAAATTATGGCGACAAGGAAGCCTACCACTCAATTCTATAAAGAAGGAAGTGTTGCTACGCCTAGATTTCCACAACCTACAAGGTTGACACCACAACAATTGGAAGAAAAAAGAGCAAAAGGGCTTTGCTACAGTTGTGATAGCAAATATACTAAAGGTCATAAGTGTGCTGAAAAGAAATTATTTTACATAGATTGTGAAGAAGAAGAAGAAAATGAAAAAGAAGAGGATATACACCAGGAACCAGCCATAGAAGAGGAAGAAATGAATCCTACCATATCATGTAATGCACTGGCCGGAATTACCACTCCTCAAACTCTGAAGATAGTAGGACAGATCAAGAAGAAAAGGGTAATAGTGTTGATTCATTCAGGTAGCACCCATAATTTTATTCATTGTAAGGTAGCCAAGGAATTAAATTGTTTCCTATACCCAGCACCAGAATGTCAAGTGATGGTTGCAAATGGAGGAACTATAAATTGCTCTGGAAAATGCCATAATATCAAGCTAACCATGGGGAATATGTGTTGACAAGTCCAATGATTTCCATTCCTATGGGAGGTGCTGATGTTGTACTAGGAGTACAATGGTTACAATCTTTGGGGACGATAGCTTTTAATTTTCAAGAACTTTTCTTGAAATTTTTTTCAGAAGGAAAGGAAGTCGAATTACGGGGTATTGAAGGGAAGAAGGGAAGGATAATAAGCTCTAATGTCATGACAAAGCTTCTAAAGAAAGAACAACGAGGCGGAATTGCACAATTATGCTCACTAGAAGTTCCGACATCAAAATCATCTATTTCTGCAGATCTCCAACAAGTCTTGGACAATCATTCCAAGGTGTTTGAAACTCCCAAAGGACTCCCACATATTCGTGATCATGATCATGCTATTCATTTGATTCCAGGAAGTGTTCCTCCAAACATCAGGCCTTATAGATATCCTTACTTCCAAAAGAGCTAAATTGAACGTATGATTGCAGAAATGTTAGAGGCGGGTATAATTCAACCTAGTCAAAGTTCTTTCTCTGCTCCTGTAGTATTGGTACACAAGAAGGATGGATCATGGCGCATGTGTCCAGATTATAGGGAACTCAATAAGCTCACAATTAAAGATAAATTTCCTATTCCCGTGATTGATGAATTATTGGATGAATTACATGGAGCAATTTATTTTACCAAGTTGGATCTTCATTCAGGATATCATCAAATTAGAATGAAGACTGAAGATATTCCGAAAACAACATTTCGAACTCATGAGGGTCATTATGAATTTTTGGTCATGCCTTTGGCCTTACCAATGCACCTTCTACATTTCAAGGGTTGATGAATTCCATTTTCAAACCCTTCCTTAGAAAATTTGTGCTAGTATTTTTTGATGATATACTAATCTACAAAAGGTCTTGGAAGGATCATGTTGAACATGTTGACAGGGTGCTCAAACTATTGCAGGAGAAACAATTATATGCAAAAACATCCAAATGTTTCTTTGGAGTACAAGAGGTGGAATATCTGGGTCATATTGTATCTCACGAGGGTGTTAAAGTAGACCCTAATAAAATTAAAGCCATTAAGGAATGGAAAGTCCCCACAACCATAAAGCAGTTGCGAGGATTTCTCGGGTTAACAGGGTATTATCGCAAGTTTGTTAAGAATTATGGGAGAATAGCAGCACCCCTAACAACATTATTGAAGAAAGATGCATTTTCATGGACTCCTGAAGCAACTAAGGCCTTTGAACGTCTTAAAGAGGCAATGTGCCTAGCACCGGTCTTAGCTACACCAGACTTCACAAAAACCTTTATTGTGGAATGTGATGCCTCAGAAAATGGAATTGGTGCAGTTTTAATGCAGGAAGGAAGACCCATTGCTTTTGAAAGTCGTCCAATCAAAGGAAAGTATTTACAGAAACCTATTTATGAGAAGGAAATGTTAGTAATACTACATGCACTAAAGAAATGGCGAACTTACCTAATGGGAAGACACTTCAAGGTAAAAACTGATCATGATAGTCTTAAACACTTTTTGGAACAAAGACTATCTTAAGAAGAGCAGCAAAAATGGGTCACAAAGATGTTGGGTTATGACTTTGAAATAATCTACAAAAAAAGAAAGCTTAATGTTGTTGCAGATGCACTCTCAAGAAAGAATGAAGAGGTGGAAGCATTGCTTTGTGACATTTCTATTATCCAACCAGATTGGATAATCGAAGCAAGAGATGAATGGAAGAAGGACAAAGATGTATGGACACTCATTCAAAAGTTGCAGCAAGATCCTAGTACATCTAATACATTTAGTTGGAAAAATGATTCCTTATGGTACAAAGATCGCTTATATCTTTGTAAGAATTCCCAACTAAAACAAAAGATTCTTCAGGAATTGCACACTTCTCCTTTAAGAGGACACTCAGGATTTTTAAAAACTTACCACAGGGTGAAGAAAGAATTTTTTTGGGATGGCCTTAAATCTGATATTCGAAAGTTTGTGGCGGAATGTTTGGTTTGCCAGCAGAATAAAGTGGAAACAATTAAGACCCCAGGACTTCTACAACCTTTATCCATTCCAAGTCAACGTTGGGGGGAGATTTCAATGGATTTTATCACAGGTTTACCTAAGTCCGAAGGAAAGAGTGTCATCATGGTGGTAGTTGATAGACTTACCAAGTATGCACACTTCTGTGCATTATCTCATCCATTTAAAGCAAGTACAGTTGCTACTACATTTATGGACAGAATTCAAAAGCTACATGGAAGCCCAAGGGTTATTATGAGCGACAAAGATCCCATTTTACAGGAAATTTTTGGATGGAATTATTTTCTTTTTTGGGTACTCAACTAGCTCATAGCTCATCTTATCATCCTTAATCCGATGGTCAAACAGGGATAGTGAATAAATGTTTGGAAGGATATCTTTGTTTTTTTATATCCTATAAGCAAGCACAATGGGTCAAGTGGTTACCTCTTGCTGAATGGTGGTAAAACACTTCCTTCCATACCGCAGCAAAAATGACTCCATTTATGGCACTTTGTGGGTATCATCCACCATCCATCACCTCTTATTTAAGGGAAAATTCGAAGGTTCAAGCAGTGGAAGATCACATAGAGCATCAACAAGAAGCTCTCCAACTCTTAAAGGATAACCTGAATTTGGCACAAAATCAAATGAAACAACAGGCAGATCAACATCGCAATGAGAGAAGTTTTGATGTAGGAGACTGGGTATTTTTACAACTACAACCATACAAACAAATGTCCCTCAAGCAAGCTAAGAAGGATAATAAATTATCTTCAAAGTACTATGGTCCTTACAAGGTGTTGCAAAAGATTGGTACTATGGCATACAAATTGGAGCTTCCTACTTCTTCGCGAGGGAATCCATTTTTCCATGTTTCATGCTTAAAGAATTTTATAGGTGAAAATATTCTAGTTCAAACAGTATTTCCATAACTTGATGAGGAAGGAAAATCATATTGGAACCTGAAGCGACCACTGAAACAAGAACTCGATAGCTACGAAATTGATCAATTTCAGAGTATCTCATCAAGTGGAAGAACTTACCCATCGAAGATTCTACATGGGAGGATGATAATTTTATACAAAAGCACCCAGAGCTACTCGGGCATTGAGGACAACACTTTTTTGAAGGAGAGGGGCATGTTAAGTCCCTATATTAATAGTGTAGCCCCTTATTATGTTAGTGTAGCCCCCCTTATTGTTATTATTGTACCCCCGTAACCCCCATATTGTTATTATTGTGCCCTTACATTATTATTGTTAGGTCGGCTAGGATTACATTGTGGCCCCACTAGGATTATATTATGGCCCCATGGACTCCTATATATAGAAGGAGGTTTTGTTCATTTGTATCATCCAAGAATTGTGCATTCATGTAATGTATTGGAGGTTTCCCCCTCGAAGTGGCTTATTTCTAAGGCGTTGATATCTCTTTTCTTCTATTTTTGGAGCTGGTTACACAACAGAAAGGCAGAGGGAAAATACTGTGAGTTTCTTGGGCTGAGGGCTTATCCTTTTAAAGGGGCTTGGAGACATGCGAGGAGGATGGCAATGAGTATGCCTCGCACACAGCTGCGTGCCATGACCAATTTCCTAAGTAGGCTCAAGGGAAGGGGGATGGTTGATATACAAATCAATCATGATAATAATTTATGGTGATAGTTGCATATGGGTATCCCAGATAGGGTGACATTGTTCCCAGTGTCTCATCATCATACCTTATCTTGTTTGTCTCGTGCGGATGGCTAACGGTTTGAGGATCCGTAGCAGGGGAGGCTCTACTCAAAAGATCTCTATACTCCAGGGTGTGTGAGAAATGATTTTCGTTCGTGCCAATTTTGTCACCTGCATCCGGAGTTGTTTCTTTTATTATTATTATTATATGTTTTTTTAACTTCTTTAATGAGACTTTTTATTATTATTTTTTATATATGTTTTATTTAATTATTTTTTTAAAATTATTTTATAATTTGTGTTTTTTTTCCCCTAATTTTTATTAATTAAATATTTCGATTCTTTTAATTTTTTTTTTGCTATATTTGTTTTATTTTATTATTTTATTTTTTGTTGTATATATTTTTAATGTTATTTTTTTACTTTAATTGTTAATGTTTTTTTAATTAATTTATTTTATTATTTTTTTAATATATATATTTATTATCCTTAAGATGGGTGAAGTGTTCCCCATGACTCAATAATAACACATAGTATTATAGAAGCTCTCATCATCATATTATCAACTGTGAGAATCTACATACTAAAATTTTTAATTTCTTCTCTGAAAAAACAAATTATTTTTTATTTTTTTATTTTATAATACATATAGTTTATTATTATTTATTATATAAATTTTTTAATTGTTATTTCTATTTTTTTTAATATATATATATATATTTTTAAATTCATTGCATTTAAGTTTCTTTTAAATTTTGTTTAAATTTGTTTTTAAAATTATTATTTTTAAATCATTTATTATTATTATTATTATTATTATTATTATTATTTTGTAAGTTTGGTTGGACTACATCTTCATCATGTCCAATACATTACCTCTATTGGGGTGAGGAATTGAATTGGTGACTTCACATCAAGGAGTGTCTTAACAGAGCACCCGATCAACATCTATCCAAGACCTTGTGGACTTGTTTTTATTTTTTTGGAAAATATTTTTTTTTGTAATTATTTAATTTGTTTATAAAAATCGAAATTTTCATTTTTTTAATTAAAAAAAATTATATTGCATCAATTTTTTAAAAAGTTAATTTTTATGTTTTTTTATATATTAATGATGACTTTATTAGTCATAGTTAAAAAAAATATTGCAATTTTAGTGCCCTATTGAAAATGGGTCAAGTTATTTAGGTTAAAATCTCAAAAAAACTATACTTTTAGCCTCAGAAAAAAGAAGAAGAAAAAAATGTTTGGTAGAATTGCTCTTTGATTTTCATTTAAAAAAATAAAAATTATTGTTTGATTTAGACATTGTTTTAAGTATTTTTTAGATATGATATTTGGTTTATAATGCCATTATTGAAAAATATTGAAATTTTAAGGTTTTTTGTACTTGTGATATTTGGTTTTAATTCCATATTTGAAAAATGTCAGAATTTTAAGGTTTATCAAGTCATGCTATTTGATCATTAATGCCATGGTTGAAAATTGTTAGAAATTTAAGGTTTTCCATAATCATGATTTTGGTTTTTAATGCCATGGCTGAAAAAAGTTGGAATTTTAACTCTTAAAAAAGGGGTGATGTTAGCATCACCACTTTCAATTTTTAGATGTATTTTCATGTTTTTTGAGAAAAATAGGAAGGTTTTGGGCGAGAGTTCTCATTTTGAGGTTACGGGTCTCGTTAAGCTGGTAACATTGTTATTTCTCTAATGTGCCATCCAGGTAATATGTGTAGCATTCTTGGTATTTATTTCAAATTATTTAGACTTTAAAAGGTGTAACCTTGTTTAGCAACACTATATCATAATTTAAGAGTTGTTCTCATATGCCAGAAAGTTCATTTATGTCACAAACCCTACACATACAATGTTAATATTTCACAAGCTTACACCCCTTTGATTGATAATTTAATGCCTCAAATTTAAGTTAATTAAATTGACTTACATGCCTTGTGACGTACTACACATTTAGAAGGATCTATCTGATTTCTCTTGCAAAGGTTTTTATTAGTGAGAACCATATTCCTCATCACAAACTACAAAAAAGAAACCTACTCTAGCCAGGCAGAATGATTCCACACTTTTCTCCATATTAGAAACTTTGTTCTAGATTAGTCTTGATTCGATGGTGGCTAATTGCTAACTTTACTATGGAGCATCATTTCTCAATCATTCCCTTCATTCTTGGTTGAAAGATTATTTTACTTAATACAATTGATAAAAAAATTGTATCCTTCGCCTACGAGGTTCTTAGCCATTGATATTGGGTCTTCCACATCTTTTAAAAGTTCTCATTTGTTCTCTCACTTTGATCTTTTGACCAATAATGATGACTATGGGTCTATCGAACATCCTTAAACACTTCTTTAAACTCCTTTGAGTACTCATTTCCCCATAATGGTACATGTTACTCCCAAATATCAATCCAAACTACAACAAATCTCCCATACTCAAATTCTAAGAAGCTTGTGGGCTACCTAAGCTCCTTTATTGGCTTCATTACACATAAAAGAACCCTTAGGAATTAATCCCATTTTTAGGCGAACTTTCTTGTCTTTGTCTTTGGCATATTTTTCTTTTCATATTTAAACCTTCATGTCATTGATCTTCCTACTCAAAGCTTGATTAAGGAGATTAGGTGTTTGAACCGCCAAACCTCCTAATGCCTTTAGGGTGTAGACATCATGTTCTTCCGACAAATGCATTTCCCATCCATAATAACCCCATCCCTAAAAAAATTGTTTTAAAGGTGTTGCAATTCCTTAATGAATTCCATCAGACTAAAAGGGATGAAGCAATGTATATAGTTGTGGCTTGAATAATTGATCTAATGAGCACAATTCTCCAATCCAAAAGTATATTTGTACAATTTATTCCTTACTTTGTTAATAGCTTCATCATAAGACACATTTCTACCCAAGTTTTCAACAAGGGGCACACAAAGTTATTTCCTCAAATGGCTAGCCATTGAGAAATTTAATGCTATCGAGATGTTTCTTTACACACCTAGTATAGGTGGAAGAATAAGAATCTGTATTTTTCATCATTTATCATCCCGTCTAAAACAACCATGAAAATGTTATAAGGATTTTTTAAGTTTCATTCTTCTCTAGAGAGAATTCTTTGCAAATATGGTATCATCCATAAGCTATAGGAAAGAGATTGCTTTAGAGAATGGAGTGAGCTTAACTCCTTTGAGCTCAACTCATTTCTTTATTGTCACCAAAATTCTTCCTAGTCCCTAATCTTCCATCGAGGTACAAATACATGGGGACAAGGTGTCCTGCTACTTGTGTAGAAGGTGGAATGGGGGGGTGAACCATTGACATGGGCTCAGTAAAAGGTCAATGACATGCAACCACTTGATCCATGTGTCATAGAATCTCAAGGCCTCCAACATGGTAAGGATGAAATCCCAATTTAGTTGATAGTTGACATTCTTCATGTTTACTTTGATCAACATTCATTTTTGGGCTAAATTTGAGAGAATGGACAATTTCCTAAGATGTGATGATGTCATGTATGATTTCACTACCCACAATAAACCCACCTTGAGATAAGTTTATTCAAGTTGTTTTCAATTTGCATATCATCACTTTCAATATTATCTACTAAGCCACATTGAAAAGTGCAATATGTCTTAACTTTTTCATTGAATCAACATCCTTTCCCTTTGGAATGAGTGAAACGAATGAACTAAAAGCTTTGAAAATTCTTTGGACTCCTTAACTATGCCCCCACACATTTCACATTGCATCTGATCATTTGTAGAAAAAATCAATGAATGGACAATGCATATAGTCATGGGCCTTCCCTATCACAACATCAAATATTATTTGTCTTACTTCTTCCTCATAAATACTCTTACATAACTTTTGATTCTACTTTATTGTTACAAGCACAAGAATATTACTTCAACTCCTCTATCATGTTTACATTCATTTCAATCGAAAAGTACTTGAAAAGATTTACAAATCCCCCTTTATTTCCTTCCTTGATTCTAGATGTGTTTCTACTATGGATTTGATTTAACTTGGACTTGTTTCACGAGCAAACTCTTTAGATACTCGTAAACCATTGTCTTTTCCTTTTTTGAGAATTTAAGCTCGGAGTAAAATTAAAGTAGTTGGGAATTGTTGTTTGGAGTGTATAATTAACAACCGCTACCATTTAGTACTAGTTCTCATCAGGTACATTATACTAGGAACTTTTTGGAGTAGTCTACCCAGGCAACGTTTTAGCCCGGACAGCAGTTTTTTGCCGGAATCCGGGCAACTTAAATTCAAGAAATCAGGTACTTGCAATGTTTGAAATCCATTTTTGAGGTTGGAAATGGATTCAGCACTACCAAAATCCCTTAGGGCACTCAAAATACTTAAGTTTAACAACTGTAAACATGACTCTGATGAAATCTTTGCCGGATTTTTTAAAAATCTTTGCCGGAGTCTGGGCTAAAACGTTGCCTGGAAACGACACGCCGAACTTTTTATGACAAAATTACCTTGTCTTATATTCAATTACATGTTATAATTTTTTAGTTATTTATTTGGAAACTTGGGCATTTCTCTTTTCCCACTCAAGTACAATGAATAAAATCCTTAATGTTTATATCTTGGTTTAATTTAGAGTTTTATTTATAATCATGTTAATATTAATAACATAATTTTTTCGTAACAAACATAATATAGTTTGGTTAAAACATTTGCATTCTTGACTTTTATTAGAAGTTTCTTTCTTCAAAGCTGCTATTATAATGGTGACAAAATTCATGATAACTTTGTTTATGAATGTCAACAAGGTTTAGCTTGGATGATTGGGAGAAATGTTTGGGAGAAATGTTGTTATCCTCCCACCTAGGTTCAATACTCATAATGCCTACTTCTTGTAGTGACTTTCAGCTTTCTTGTCTAAAAAATGCATTAACTACCAAAACATATATAATCCTCATATAGAATCTAAAGACAATTTATTGAGCCTGAGAAACACTCTACAACCCAGTATGGGGGAGATGTATAGGCTTTGTTACAATACCATGGGCCAATACCATGACTTATCAATACCACATGCCAAAAAACCATCACTCATTTCCAAATCAAAATATTTTAATTTATTTTAATTTTATAACATTTTTAAAATTAAATCTAAAAGCAAAAAATATGTGGATATGTGGGAGATGTTGTGATGACCCTAAACAGTTTGAATCAGTTATGTTTTTTATTCTATTTTAATTTTTAGTTTTATGTAATTTCACACACACACACACACACATATATATATATATATATCTTGGTGAAATTACATAAAACTAAAAATTAAAATAGAATAAAAAACATAAAATTAATAATTATATTTATAATTATAACTATAACTCATTGTGATTAATAATAAAACCAGCCTAGATACATCTTAATTTCTGATCCCAAGTGTCAAGAGGGATAAAATCTTTTGAGATACAAATCATTTTTAGACAAAAAAGCGGTTTGATCCCTCTCTATTTGATAGATCTGAAATTAAAATAAATCTAAGCTGGTTATATTCACACACACAAACATGTTGGGCGTGGAGCCTGATTATCTTCTTTATTTAGATGTATCACAGCGTTGGACCCCTTTTCTTAACGGGGCGGCAACATCACCCATCATTGAACGCTGCCTGGGCGCAGGTCCAAGGGGGGCAGCTACGATTTTATGGAGCCCCCCCCGGTGGAGGGTTTCAGGGGCAGCGCCCTCGAAGCTAAAAACAGAGGTAAAATTGCCTTGTAAACATATTGTAATTTCTAGCCAATCTGGGTTGTTCATTAGGTGGTTGATCTGACGGTAGAAGTCATGTTTAATTTAGGGTTTCTTGCCCTAGAAGGCAATCCCTCGTTTTGTATGAGGGCATTGTATTGTGGTTGTGTGTTGTATGAGTATTATGAAGCGAGAAATTGAAAGGAAGACTGTGATGGAGAACATAGGATATTACCGTGGATCTGTTGTAGGTTGTGTCTCTTCATTTTGCTGAATAATAGAAAGGAAATACTCGTTGTACAAGGTGGACGTAGCCCAAACTGGGTGAACCACATATATCTGTGTCTATCTTGTTTTATATATTTTCTATGTTTTCGCATATTTTATGTGTTGCATTGCTCTGTAATATATAATTTTCTTTTCTAACAAAACATACAATATTACTTATGCAAAACTTAAAATTTCTCATTTCATATCTATTTTACATTCCATTTTTTATTCTTTTATAGTTTTGAGAATTTTGAATTTTTATTGCAAAGTGTGCACTTAGAAGCCTTTCTCGTGTTTGACAACTTAACGCCATTATTAAACTATGAAGCTCAATTGAATTATTCACATACTTTTGAACCAAGGAGGAATATTGTTGTGTGTAAAGAGGAATATTGTCGTGTATTTCTATCTTTTGTAAATTCAATTTTACTGTTCCCTTTAGTATGAAAGATTCAATATTAATTTTGTTTATGAGCAGGTTTCCTAAAACAACATCCAACTTTCTTTAATTATGGCATTACCTCTTGCTGAACAAGCCTTCTTTTGTGAGCATGTCCACTAAGTTAAGTGCTTCTAAACTAAATTGAACCCGAACATTGTCCACCTTTCTAATTCCTCCCTTTTATTTAGATTGGTTTTTGCAGTAATGCCAACTCTATGATCGAGTCTTCTCCAAAATAATTGAAATCTATTTTTTCTAATTGGTTTTTGCAGTAATGCCACCACTATGATCCAGCCTTTTAAAAAATAATTGAAATCTATTTTTTCTCATTGCCACCCAACATATCATCCTTTGGGGAAGGTCATTAGGTGCATAGATTGATAAATTTGCCATTGATGTCCTCTAAAAATGCATTGAAATCCTTTGATATCCATTATTTAGAAACCTCCTCATTCACAAATCTCAATTTGCTTGGATTTCAAAGCATTGCCAAGACTGTAACAAAGCTCCCTCTGGTACAATTTGCTGTGCATTTACATCCCTCCAGACATGCATGATCTCTTGCAGAATGTGCAATGATGACTATGCCTATTGTGTTCTTAGATGTTGTTGAACATGGTTGAACTTTTGAGCAACGAGCCTTGAAATGTTGTGATGATTATAATTGATCAAATATTCACTTTGTTCTTAGCTATTATGACATTTGACTTATGTCATGCTAGAAAGACAACCGCGACAAGTGTCCAAAACATTGTGGTGATTATTTAAGCTAACAACCATTAAAAAGTAATGATAATTATTCTTATTCTTGGGTCAATACATTCAACTATGTTCCCTACTTCAAAGTTGTAATCTGATTGGATCCAATGCCTGAAAGGGACTTGTAAAAGGGGATAACTACCCTTCATTTTCATGCCTACTTTCAGCTGTTGAAGTTGGTGATAATTATGATGTCTACTTTCAGCTGTTGAAGTTGGTGATAATTATGCCAATGTTAGGAAGGCTATAGTGATTATCCAAGTTAGGTACCTTTGATTTGAACTAGAATTGGTATTCATTAAGATCTCTTGCTTAGAAGGCAATAGAGATTATACTAATCCAAGTGCTCAAAGGGATTTGGTGATTGGTGATTAATATTATCAAAGCTAATATCAATTGATTCCTGTGCCTGCCTGTTTTCAAGTGTATTTTTTTCCTAGGAAAAAAACCAAACCTTAATTTCATTAAGAAACTACCCAGTTCCTATAGTAGCTATATTGCATTACATCAAAATTATCATACACTGTCCTACCATCATCATATATTTCTTACATTTTTCTGAGCATCACAAAAAAATACTAGTATAGTGCTGCCAAAGCCAGCAACCTGTAAACAAACATATATACTGATATAATATACTGTGAAGCGTCACAGACACTGATAAGTGAAAGTTTCGAAAATTAAACATGATCTTCATTTTGTATCTCATCCATAAATGGCCTGTGGTAGAATCGGTAGTGTCTTCTACCTGTCACAACCCCTGAGAGCTAAATGTAAGCCTTCCTTAGAAAGCCGGTCTGCTGTTCCATTTCGTTCCTTGTAAATATGCATGCATGTAGAGGAAATAAATGAGAGCGTCAGTATTAACCTATCCTCCAAGTGTATCCGTCTTCAAGTGTAAGTGTATTACTGTTTGGATCATGTCTTTAAACAGGATATAATGACTGTGTCACAAGTAGTCTGAAATACATGGTCATTATCCAAGTCAGTTATCCTTTTTTCATGTTTGGGCACACAAAAAAATAGTCAATTTCATACTACTACAAAATACTGCAAGCAAAGGCGATACAACCAAATCTTGATACTGTATTATTAACAATAATTGTTAGCAAAGGCTTTCAACTGTATTATTAACAATAATTGTAAATTGTTTCAAAAGTATTATTAACAATAATTGTAAATTGTTTCAAAAGTATTATTAACAATAATTGTAAATTGTTTGGATCTTGTGCTGAAAAGGTGATGGCAACGGTCAAAGTTAACTACAGTTGCCTCTAGTTTTCTTTCCAAACTCTCTTTTTAACTAATGTATTGAGCGTGTACTGTATTGTATTTTCCACCTATGACAATCAATACTTAGCCCGCCCTTCATATCACTGAAAACTGCAATAACAAAAAAGTATTCTTGGAAAGTCAACAACTTAGCCATTACATCCCACATAATACATAATCACCAGCAGCAACTTAGCTTATTATGCTACTGGATGAAGAGGGCACAGGGCATCATCCCTCAAAAACATATATGAATGGAGTACAACATCAGGCTCTCTAAGCCAACCACAAGTTGGAGGTCAAAACTAGACTTACAAGCAAACATAAATTAATACTACTTGTATGGAAAAACAACATTCAGCTGAAGTTAAACTTGAGCTTATTATTGAGACCAATGAATAATGAGAAGACTGGTTCCTAATCACTAGGCTTGGAGAACCTTTTCCTGCTTCAGAGGCTTGACAATCTCCCAGGTGAAATCAGGATCGTCCCTGCCGAAGTGGCCATAGGCGGCTGTCTTCTGGAACCTCCCATTTCCTCCTCTCTTCAGATCAAGATTGATAGTGATCATGCCAGGCCTGAAATCAAAGTTCTTTTTAATGAGTTCCAGAATTTCCTTATCTGGAATGGTCCCTGTACCATACGAGTCAACGAACACAGACAATGGCTCTGGCACTCCGATGGCATAAGAGACCTGCACAAGGCATCTCCTTGCAAGCCCAGCTGCCACAATGCTCTTGGCAGCCTGTCTAACTATGTATGCTCCACTGCGGTCCACCTTGGTGGGATCCTTCCCAGAGAATGCCCCTCCTCCATGAGCTCCCCACCCTCCGTATGTGTCTATGATGATTTTTCTTCCCGTAAGCCCTGCATCTCCATGAGGCCCTCCGATCACAAATCGCCCAGATGGGTTCAAATGGAATATGGTGTTCTCATCTAGGTACTTCTCAGGAATCACCGGCTTTATCACATGCTCCTTCAGATCTGCAGCGATCTGGTCATTGGTCACAGTCTCATCATGCTGAGTGGAGATGAGAACTGTGTGAACACGCTGAGGAACCATGGCACCACCGTCATTTCTGTACTCAATGGTCACTTGGGTCTTTCCATCAGGCCTCAACCAGGGGCAGGTTCCATTCTTTCTGACCTCTGTGAGCTTTGCTCCCAGCTTGGTAGCCAGCACATGGGTCAGGGGCATCAGCTCAGGGGTCTCATCAGTTGCATAGCCAAACATGTGACCCTGGTCACCGGCCCCAATCTCCTCGGGCCTTTTGGTAAAGTGCCCATGAACGCCCTGGGCAATGTCAGGACTCTGCTGTTCAATATTAACCAGGACTTTGCAGTGATCAGCGTCAAGACCCACATCGTCAGAAATGAAACCAATCTCCCTGCAGGTCTTGCGAACGATCTGCTCATAGTCGACATTAGCCTTGGTGGTGATTTCACCAAAAACCATGACCATGTTCGTTTTAGTGCAGGTCTCGCATGCTACCTTGCTGTCAGGGTCCTGGGTGAGGCATGCATCCAACACTGCATCAGAGATCTGGTCGCAGAGCTTGTCTGGGTGCCCCTCGTTCACAGACTCGGATGTGAAGAGGAAGGTCTCCATCTCGATTCTGCAACCATAACAAACAAACAAAACCCACATCAGATTTGCATGTTTCAGAAATCCATAAAATGATCTCTATGAATCAAGATTCAATACCCATGCAATGCATAAACAGGAACTGCACACAATTTGTCAGCCCTGCAACAACATCTATGTAAATAAAACTCTATATAATTCAACCTTGCAAACCAAGGCGTCTTCCAAGATCAAATGTTCACTAATTCTCCTGGCATGTACATGTTTCTCATCAAAATGCCCCAAATTTTCAAAACATTTGCAGCCAGATCTGATTTAACAAATCTAAACAATGGTCTGAGAGCAAATCAGTTACCTGGGGAACAGGGTTTCCCGGGACAGAGCAAGTGAGATGCGGAGGAGGAGGAAGGTCAGCAGTGCGCGAGTCAGAGTGCTCTAAGCCCAGTTCCTTCACTGCATTTATAGGAGCTGCTCTGCATTTAGATATTTCCGAGGTGCCAGGTTGGCCAGGATTAAGCCAATAGATTTCCTGGGACCTGCCATCATGGCACGAGGTTGGTAATAGTCTCTGACGTAAGCAATACAACATGAGGAGTTGGTGGCGGAATAGGATTGAATCATTAAATCTGTAGGTCCGCTACCCTAATCCCTGACTGTTGGACTGCAACCAGGCATTTTTCAACCCTACGGTAGCTAGATTGAATTCCATAAGTTAATCCTTAGTTGGTATCAAGGGATTTGCTTAATAATTTTTCCAAGGCAGTTTCGCATGTTTTATGAATGGACGTGGGCTGGTAGTGGACCTTAACGTCATATTCAATTAAAATAGAATTGGCAATTGGGTTGGTAGAATAGTGCATATTGAGCAGGCACGTCTCTGTGTTTGTTGGTGAAGTGGGGTGTGAGTGGCTTGCTTCTATGGGGACTTTTGAGGACTAAATTTAGTAGTTTGGTTTGGGACTCTTGCACGGATTAATCCTAATCTTTGTTTATTGTAGTTGGTTGGTAAAAGTAGTGTTTCAACATTAGTTGCCAAATCCACTTATTTGAAAATAATGGGTAATTCATAACTTTGAATTTAGTTTATAGAAAATAGAAAACTGATCGTTTATACTGTAATATATGAAACAATTTATTATTTCATTGTATATTACATCATATGTAATAATGTGTTGGCTTGGAGTGTTTATTAAACTTTTATGTGTGCTTTTTAATTTAGTAAAAGAAAAGTTCAAAAACACATGCATCTAATCAAAAGATATGTATACAATTTTTAAGGAGATGAAGAAAATGGAAGATTACATTGTAGTTTAATGGATTGAGAAGGATGGTGAGCTTTTCAAAATGAGAATCAAGCACCTCCAATGAAGGTCTTATATTTGAGAAATTAGGCAATGTGCTTTTCACAGCATTGTGAATTAAAAAGTATTGCTCAAGTGAAGAAAAGCATGATGTTTATTTGTGTTATTTTTGTTTTTAATTCAAGCATAGTAAGTCTATTCATCATATAATGTATGAACCATATAGATACGACTTTTTGAGAACTTAAAATGATATATGATATTGTGTATGTCAATGCAATAGAATAATATACTAGACATAAGTAATTTGATTTTGCAAAACATGATTCTAAGACTTTGTCAAAGGTAAAAAATAGTAATAGAGAGCCTTTATAAGGATAAATTAGTTGTCCAATTTGGAGGAGACAAAGCCTTATCAAGCATCATATTTTGAGCATGTTGTGTAGTTGGTCACTATACTGTAATCAAGGTTCTAATATTTTGTGGTGGTCCTACATGCTACAACTCTATTAGAATAGTGTACCTCAAAAAATTTTTTGCATCTTTGCACACACATGTAGTATTAGAGCTCGATGTTTTAGATACAACAACATTACACACTCAATAGATTTGTACTACATTGGTGCCCTATATATTAGGCCACAATAATGGAGTAGATTGCAGGGTGTGTCGCTGCTTTTGTGAGCTTCTAAGGACCAACATTAAGGTTTCATGCATGCACCAATGGAAGATAGGAACAAAGAATGTCATCCTTAAAGTCTGGTTCTAAGAGATAGAACATCGTTAGATAGTTTATCTGACATTTATGAGTTAAGAAAAATAGGCTACATGGAATTGCATGTGTTAGTTTCAACACTATTAAATATATTTCAAACTTTAGCTTAAGTCTAAGTTCAATTAAGAGTATGCAGTCTAGTAAATAGGGCATAGATATGAAGGAATTATTATCTCTTCCTTGAAGTGCACTAACTACAAACTTTGCCTCATGTAGAGATAAAGGCACACTAGCTCTAGGAGTCAAATCTATTTTTGTAACACTAACAGGACCTTCTCACTATTAAAAATGAAGGTGACGGTATGGGTCATATTTATTCATTTTTTGAGCAATGGACAATGAATTAGTTTTCTGTTGGTTTCATCTAGTAGATTTCATTTCAGAATTAATGAGAAAGTAATAGTAGGTTTGAATAATGCATCTATTGAGATTTTTTTATATATCTTCTATAGCATGCTCATAAATTCTAACATTATTAGAGTTGCATATTTGAGTGGCTTTCAATTTTCAACTATCTAGTTTTTTGTAGAAATTATTTTTGAGTGTAGAGTCAATTTACTATGGTCTAGATAATATAACGTGATATTAGAGGGCAATTCTTAAAAAAATCCAAATTCTCTATATGGAGAGGTTAGTTTTTTGGAGTAGAAAGCTCCAAGAGGATTTCAATGGAAATTATGTCCAAGCCTCACTAATAAAAGCAAAAATGTGTCAATGATCAACACATTGACATAAGAAATGTCTTAGGGTGTGAAACCCCATTTTTATCCAAATTATTGTAGATTGTGTTCTCCCTTTAGATGCTCTTGGTTAGGGAACTATGCCAAGGTATCCATAGGAGGCTTACACACCTTCCTAGTTTAGGCTATTCTAAAGTAATATAGTAACTAGAGTGTGTATTCCTCAATCTAAAGTATTTTCTTTTAAAACTTATAAAACTAAAATGTTTGGTTTAAAGAAAGTTGAGACAAAGTAGATGAAAATAATACAAGAGCTAAACATGTAATTTATTTTATTTCTTTGGGCACCATTGTATTATATAAAAAAAATATGGATTGGTAAAGGTGATAACTTTAAAACAATTCATAGATTTCACATTTCAATTATTACCATTGAAGATGGCAATCATCAATACTAACAATAGCATATGGTTAAAAGAATATCAAAGGAGAATGGTAGTAATTAATGCACTCTAACTGAAAGAAAACATATTGGTCATTAGCAAAATGAATCTAGTGGTTCAAAAGTTAATACTAAAAGTTTGAAAAAATAATACCACTGTAAAAATATTCAAAAAACTTTCACAATTAAATCGTTATAGAAACTTGACATAGGATTTAGAACAATAGTAATATTTTGAACTAAAAACACTACATCAAATTTGATATAAAATAATAAAAGACAAAATTTATGAGATCAAGTATGCAATATTTTATTTAATTCACTAGATATGAACAATTTTTTGTTAATAAAATTACAAAAGCTAAAGAGAGACTTAATAAAAAAAACGAGAAGTTTACAAATTGAAAAAAAAAATTTAATTAACACGGGAAAAATCCTCACGATTTCCAAAAAAAAAATTGGGATCTGCCTATAGATATTCAATACATGCTCTTTTGTTTAAATACACAATTGGAAGAATCTAGCCTTTACACAGAAAAAGGTCAATCCTTTGGAATGTCCTCTTTTCATCCTTCTGTTTAACCTTTGGTTTCAACTATTTTTTACCTTGGTATCCAATACATTAAAAATAATTACTACAATACTCATGTTATATATTAAATGAGAATATAATAAGAGAAACATCCCACTACAATGTTCTTCAACTTATTTTAATTTTAGTTTCTTTTAACTATTAATGATATGGAGCTATCATGAATAGTTGACACATTTTTAAATCTAAAACCTTGCAATTTTAGTCCACTCATTACTTGTAGGATAATTAAGTTCTATTATTTTTCTAAAAGTCATATCTTACTCTATAAATAAATCATAACACATTAGAGGTTGACAATGATATAAATCAGTAATAGCAACTAATAATTTAAACTTTGACAACACTTTGTCCACAATACACTATTCATTTAAGATCTTTGTCATATCACTAATGTTCTTTGCATTACTCATTTGAGCCAACAACTCTATAGTATGGATTTTTGGGCTCTATAATATCTTATTCTTAGTCCATGGAGGTGGAAAAGCCATTTTATAAACATATTTTATAAGGCTTTACTTTTTTGAACATTAACATTCCATTTGTTCTAAGTTACTTGAATCAAATTATTTTCAAGTCAACTCTTTTTACATTCATTATGATGGTTATTCGATCAGTTATCCCAAGAAGAGATAAATCTTGTTGGGATTTAATATTTAAAAATAAAATCACATAACCAACCACTTGAGCATTCTTCTCAATCTCCATACAAAGAATATTTATCTCAATTTGGGCATGTTCCCTAAAGGCTTCATTTTGTTGGAAGACTTTCAAAATAAAGTTTGAATTGATTCATCATAGTCATGATATATTCCCAAATAAAATTATTTGCACCAATTAAATATTTATTACTTTACAATCTCATTAAGGGATTTGCTTACTGTTTCTATCAATTGGCTATCATGAATCATCTAGAAAATTAATCTAACAATATTTTTATCATTACTTCTTTTCCTTACATAGAAGAACTTGATTTATTTTTATTCCTACTTCTATGACTCAAAAGTATCTTTAAGATTTCAAAAAGCTTTTTCTTTAGGGTTGTGATTGGATAACATATCCATTAGGTTGTCATTCCCTTCTATGGTATGTACTAATTGGTTAGGAAAATTTTGAATTATCCCCTAATTATCTGCTTCAATTGATTCTTTTTTACCCTTCAATTTATCAAATTTGAGTCCTCCATAGTAATTTTATATTTCAACCTAGAAATCTCAACCATTAACCCTTCTTCTTCTTTTTCCATGAGCTACTGTCAACTCTTTCTTTGAATATAATTTGCATTTAGTATTTTTAACTTCAACTTCAAAGTTTTTATTTCTTAATCTATCTTTTTTTATTGATGATTTAGTAATCTACTCATAATTTTTGAATTATTCCAAGGGTCATTATATATCTTCGAGGTCCTATGTCTTGTCTAATATAGGTTTATTGATGATCTTCTCATGCTTGAGTTGACTAGCTAGCTTGGTGAACATCTTTTGAACCCATATTAGTAGGTTGAATCAATTCTCAAGATACCATGTAGCCAGTTAGATTTTTCCATTATATCTTGTCAATCACATGCATGTGCTTCAAATCAAATCTCATGTTTCTAGTATCATATTCAAGAGCTTTGATATTATACTTGCAGATGATTCAGGTGGATATTGGTGGCCACCCACCTATTCCACTTGGGGCCCCACCATTGTCTCTTTCAGTTTTTTTCACAACTTACCATTTTTAGCAGTTTTTCGGGTCCTGAAATTCTAGAGCCGTTTTGAAGCCCCAAACGGAGATAGTATGTTGAAGTTACGTCCCTAGAAAGTTGAAACACTAATTTACCCAAACGAGGCCCATAGTTTTGGCATTTCAACTCCTAGGGTTAGGTTTTTGGACGTTTAGAATTCTCCATTGTTTCTCCATAATAAATAGGCCCTCGAGCCTCATTGTAATACAGTTCAGAGGTTTGTAGTCGCCACATCTCTTCTCAGAGATTCGCTATCAGCACCCTAGCTATTTTATTTCTATCATGTTTGTAAGAATATTTCTGTGATTTGATATTAATGAAATGAAACCTTATTTCCATTGTATTTCTATGTTTATGATTATTTCTGTATTCTGTTGCGTTCCTACATAAATCCGGATCAGTGGTATCAGAGCGGTCTGCTTTTTCTTGATCCTTCTTTGCATGTCCCCAATGAGGTCAAGGTATAAGGAGTTAGCGCTCGATCTGGTGGAACCTTTTCAAGATCAACCTCGCAAACCCCGACGGATGCCCATGGGGGATGAAAAGAAAGATGAAGGAGCAAGAGATACTATCAAAATATTGCTCGAGGAGGCCCTCGAAAAACAAAGGAACATGATGATGGATAACATTGCCCAAATCCTCAACGACTACCCACCAGTGGCGCATCTACATCCAGCAGCCACTCTGTAGACGTGACTCATTTTAAGGTACAAGTAAACTTTGACATTCCCATATTTGAGGGTAAAATAGATGCAGATGTCGTAGATAGATGGTTGAATCTATTAGAAGGATATTTCTCAGTTCATGATTTTTCCGACCGGGAGAAGATTTTTTTTGCACTCCTTAAAGCTACCCCCCATGTCAAGGACTGGTGGGAAACCTACTGTGAGAAAATGGACGAGATAGAACCCTCTCTATTCTCAGTCGTATCCACTTGGAATTATTTCCGAGTTGCCATCAAGGAACAATACTATCCCGTGGGGAGCTATGAGGACAAGTACATACAATGGACCATGCTACGGCAACAAAGGGATCAAGATATGCATGAGCTAACGAATATGTTCCATACCCTGCACACAAAGTTGGGTATCAAAGATTCAGAGAAAAATTTGGTGCTATAGTATTGCGGTTGTCTGCACAAATACATTCAAGAGGAAATGGAGTTCCTCGACATCTCCTCGCTTGGTACGGCATACCGGTATGCTGCCAAGATTGAGAAGAAATTCAAACAGAAGAAGCGAGACTTTGGATCTGCGAATCAAAAGCAAGGGAAAGGTGCCCCAAAACCGCAGAACAAAGGACAAAGCCAAGGCATGGTGGCCCAAGACAACCTGCCAAAGACACAAGAAAAGAAAAACACTACGAAGCTAAAGAAGGACATAGGAAAGTGGTGTGAGTTCCTTAAGAGCTCCACTCACAACACAAGTGAGTGTCAGGCCAAGCAGTCGTTGGTGGCCAAGATGAGGGCTTTTGAATAAAATGCATGGTCCGACTCTGAATCAGAACCTGACAAGGTGAATGACAAAGGGAAGTAGATTATTGATGCAGAGCCCAATGCCACTGTTGCCACTATGAAGATCCAGAAGGAGGAACCAGAATATCCAGAGGAGGCAGAGCGTCTCTTCCACTCCCAGATGTGGGTAAAGGGTTCCCCGCTACGGTTCATTATTGACAATGGGAGCCAAAAGAACCTCATTTCAACAGATGTCGTGAAGCGGTTGGGCTTGCCGACCACAGCGCACCCACAACCATATGCCATCGGGTGGCTTCACCAAGGACGGGATCTCCGCGTCAACTAGCAGTGCCGCATTCCCTATAACATCAAGCCCTTCATGGATGAGGTATTGTGTGACATTGCTCCTATTGATGTTTCTAATGTATTATTAGGCCAACCATACTTGTGGAAGCAACATGTTGTGTACGAGTCTTGACCTCGCGCTGTTATTGTTACTTTGGGAAATAAATTGTACATGATACCAGAGGTACCACCGCCTCCCACTATCTCTTTGGTTACTGAAAAAGAATGCATTAAGCTCATTTCCCAAACCAGGAAATTTGTTTTCCTGATGATCCGCCCCCAGGGCAAGAAGAAGACTGTGGCCATGACCTCCAGACATGGCTCCTCTGCACAACAACAACAAATGGACGAGGTTGTGGAGGAGTACAAGGACATCTTCACCTCACCCACAGGGGTGCCTCTACACTATCAGCTCAAGCACCCCATTGACCTAACCCCAGGTGTGCTGCTACCCAATGGACCAATCTATAGGCGCTCTGTTCTGGAGAATGATGAAATCAAGAGGTAGATTCAGGAGCTACTGCAGAAAGGTCACATCCATCCAAGTTCATCGCCCTGTGGGAGCCCGATCGTGTTAGTATAGAATAAGGATGGGACTTGGAGACTTTGTATTGATTATCGGGCACTGAACAAGATGATTGTCTAGAATCGGTACCCGATCCCAAGGATTGATGACCTTTTGGACCAAATCAAAGGGGAAAAATATTTCAGCAAGATCGACTTGAAGCCTGGGTATCAGCAGGTACCAATCGAACCCTCTGATGTGTGGAAGACTGCCTTCAAAGCCAAGGAGGGCCTTTTCGAATGGCTCGTCACGCCTTTCGGATTGACAAATGCTCCTGCAACCTTCATGAGGTTGATGGATGACATCTTGCGTCCATTCACCAACTTATTTGTAGTGGTATACTTGGATGACATTCTTATCTTCAGCCATACTTGGGAAGATAACCTCCACCACATCCGAGAAGTCCTCCAAATACTGCGGCAACACAAGTTGTGTGCCAATTTGGAGAAGTGCACTTTTGGCATGACCCAGGTTCAGTATCTAGGATACATTATTGATGAAAGGGGGGTGCATGTGGATCCAACCAAGATCCAAGTCATTCGGGATTGGATAGCCCCAACCACCCTAACAGAGATTCACAACTTTTTGGGTCTTGCTAATTTCTACCGCAGGTTCGTGTTGGGATTCTCTCATATCACTTGGCCCTTGAGTCAAGTCACCAAGGGAGGAGCAAAAGAAAAATTCTATTGGTCGGAATCTCAATAGAAGGCGTTCGTAGAATTGAAACATTGCCTCTGTTCTGCCCCAGTGCTCACATTACCAAACTTGCAACAACCATTTGAGATCGAGACAGATGCCTCTGACTATGCTATTGGGGCAGTTCTTACTCAACAGGGGCATCCAGTGGCATATCGCAGTGAGACATTGTTCGACACAGTTCGAAAGTATCCCACTTATGACAAAGAAATGTATTCCATTGTGCAGGCTTGTCAACAATGGAAGCATTACATTTTGGGGAAGGAGACAATCATCCACACAAACCACCGACCCTTGCAGTTCATACAAACATAAGGGAAGTTGCAGAACGATCGCCATCAAAAGTGGTCCACATATATACAACAATTTCATTTGAAAATCAAGTACAAGAAGGTTAGCACCAATAATGTTGCAGATTGCCTCAGCTGACCACCGATCGTGGCCATAACCACTGTTCTCAAATCTTGTGGGCACAAGACTTCTGATTGGCCGCTTCTCTACAAGATTGATCCAGAATTCAGGTACACATACAAGGCACTCTTGGGGGGTATGCAAGTTCCAAATTTTCACCTCCAAGATGCACTATTATGTCACCTAGGACACCTTTGTGTTCCTTCAAGCGAGCGTGCCAAGATGATATGGGAAGCGCACTACAGTCGAGTCGCTCGGCATTTTGGGGTCGAGAAAATAGTGGCAGTACTGCAGAAGTATTTCTATTGGCCGAACCTTCGACAGGATGTCAGGAAGTACATTAGATCCTGCACTGCTTGCGCCATTGCCAAACCGACTATCAAGAAGCAAGGGCTCTATACTCTGCTACCTACCCCTAGTCGACCTTGGGAACCCATCTCCATGGATTACATGTCAGGCCTTCCTTCTAGTAAGCATGGGAATGACTATTTTTTTTTGGTGGTCGACAGATTCTCAAAGATGGCCATCATGGCGACTTGCAAGAAGAATATCACAGCAGAAGCCACTGCTAAACTCTTCTTTGAACGAGTGTGGGTGCACTTTGGGATCCCACAGTCTATTGTATTAGATCGCGATAGCAGGTTCCTCAGCACATTTTGTTCCAGCCTCTGGTCAATGTTGGACACCAAGCTCACCAAGTCCATAGCTTTCCATCCCCAAACTGATGGCCAGATAGAGGTCGTCAACATGATGATTCTACACATTATATGCATGTACAATTCAAAGCATCCACACACATGGGATGAGAGCCTTCCCTATGTAAAACACAATTATAACTGGGCTCTCCATAGCTCAACCGGCCACAGCCCCTTTCAGGTGGGTTTGGGATTCCAGCCACTATGTCCCATTGACGTATCCATGCCATTTGCAACTACTCAGGCTGATCCGGCTCATGTACAGTCTGAAGTTGACAAAGCAAAAAACTTCATCGAGCGCGTTTAGCATGTCCACTAATAGGTTCATGACATATTGGACAGAGCCAATGCTAAGTACAAGCAATGACATGATCAACATCAGGTACCACACAACTTCCAGGTGGGTGAAAAAGTGTGGCTACATTTGCAGAAGGAGTGCCTCACTGGACCCCACCACAAGATTCACCCGCTTCGATATGGGCCATACACCATCACCAGGGCTGTAGGGAAAAATGCCTTCGAGCTCAGTATTCCACCATTCCTTGGTTTTCACCCAGTATTCAATGTAGACTTCCTTCGTCCCTACTTTCCACCTCTATTGGACACCTCTGACATTGCAAAAGAACTCAAACAAAAAGAGTTAAACCCAGACTACATGGAACAGGCCACCACAGACTGTATCATGGACATGAAAATCAAGAACACTCGCCGACAGAAGATCCAACTATATCAGGTTGTCAAATCTGGCCAACTCCTGCACCAAGGCAAGTGGTTCACCAGGGACCAAGTTCAACAGAAGTTTCCTTATCTCTCATGGAAGGTATCAAATGTGGGGACCATTTCGCTTCATGGGGGAGGAATGATCCCGAGGGTGGATATTGGTGGCCACCCGCCTATTCCACTTGGGGCCCCACCATTGTCTCTTTCATTTTTCACAACTTACTATTTTTAACGGTTTCGGGTCACAGACACGGAGCTATTTTGAAGCCCCAAATGGAATAGTAAGCCGAGATTCGTCCGGGGAAGTTTAAACACCGATTTACCCAAACGGGGCCCATAGTTTTGGTGCTTCATCTCCCAGGGTTAGCTTTTTGGACTTTTAGAATTCTCCATTGTTTTTCCATAATAAATAGGCCCTCAAGCCTCACTGTAATACAGTTCATAGGTCTGTAGTCACCACATCTCTTCTTAGAGATTCGCTACTAGCACCGTAGCTATTTTATTTCCATCATGTTTGTAAGCATATTTTTGTGATTTGATATTAATGAAATGAAGCCTTATTTCCATTGTATTTCTATGTTTATGGTTATTTCTGTATTCTGTTGCGTTCCTGCATAAATCCGGATCAGTAGAAAATCTAACAACGAGCTTCAATCTGATCTTGTGATGTGTTGGTCTCCCGTGTTTTGATAGATTGTCAAATCAAAAGACAAGGCAACATCAGAACCAATCTTTAGAGTTATAGGATCTAGTCCTCCTATTCTCAGAGAGGGATCTCTCAAATTATATGTTTTGCAAAGGTTTATCTTGTGTGCTTTGAGTATTTCTTTTAGACTAGTTATTAAGTGCAAGTGTTTATTTGTTTGTTTGTTTGAACGACATGGCAGAACATGAAAGGTCTAGGAAAGATAGATAGAAAGGGGAAATGCTAGATTCATTGGGCAATGGAGTCAAAAAGAGGCTATGACAAACTAATCAATGGATATGGGATATCAAAGGGAAAATCTAACTTGGCCACATGATCCTTTGGTTTTGTGAATGAGATGGACATCAATGATTTGGAAAGACAGTTTGAATTCTCAACAAAGAGAATTTGAAAGTATAACTTGAACAATAAAGAGGTATTTGATAGAAAAGGCTAACCATGCATTCTACAAACCACACTTTAAGAAAATGATGACTTCAAAACAACTTTAAAAATGAAATCTAAGATTCAGGAGCACATCCTATTTCCTCAAATATTTTTTTTCAAATGACTTAGAAAACATAAAAGATTCACTGATAATTACAGTCATAGAAGAGGGAACACCTAAAAACATCTATGATCACAACTATAAAGGCCTTCAAAAAAATTGTTCAAGCAAGGACAAAGGGCATGATCAAAACAGACCTCCTTGGCTAACTTAAAACAATGGTACTTCAAAGGGAGACTTCAATAACATCTTTCAAGTGGCAGCAAACAAGTAGGGAAAACCATAAATCATGCTGAAACCATGTATTTGAACTATTAGAGAGATAAACAAGCATGAGGACCAAAGAGAGAGATTTAAGACTCTAAAATACCTCAGCAGAAGAAAACATTAAACAGTGAAGGATGAACAGGTCTAAGGTGCTTCTAAGAGTCATTTCTTAGCCTAAAACATTCATCCTACTGTAGTAAGAAATTATGGGACAAAATGAAAATAGGAGAAAACATTAAACAGTCTAGAATAATTCACCAACAGCCAAGCTCATGGATCCAATGATAGAGCCTTCTCAACAACAAGCATGTAACAACATCATCAAGCTTCCAAGACTTCAATTTCTCCCTCAACTTCGGACAGACTATGTATTATTTCAGAGAGTTTCAGTATTACAACTAGTGAGCAATCAACTGTATCTCATCTTCTTGAGAAGTATTATGAAAATGAGACAGAGAAACTTCAGGTTTGAAAATGAAATAAATTATACTAAATCACAACTTAAACCCTGCGAAAACAATGCTAAGGCTAAGGCGGAGAGCTGATGAATTATGATTGTTCATTTACTCGGTTTTTGTCTTTGTTAAAATCAAGGGCAAAAAGATTGACTTGAGGCATATTTCTTTTCTTTATGGTAATAACTTTCTCTTGACAGGTTTGAGAAATTGTTCTTTCTTTGGTAATAGCTGACTCATTGTATTTTAGATAATATCTTCACATTGACAATAACTAGGGCCTAGCTTGATTTCTTTGAGGGCGGTGGCTTTGGTGGCTACAAAGGGATTCCAATTAACTCGATGTGAGTGGAGGCTTTTTGGATTGATAAATATTATTGTTTTAACCTAAAACACCTTTAATTTACTTTATTTCTGTGTTTTAGGCCTAATCTAGCTAAATTTATGTCTTCCAATCTTCATGATGTCTTTAAATGTGGATCAGGCCTTTGATTAATCAAATTTATGCCTTAATCCTTCCAAAACTGTGTTAACAGATCATTAAGCAGGTTTATGCATTTTATTTTGCATCTCAAGATCATTATACTCTTTAATTTGATTAATGTATATTTGTGTCTTGTTGATGTGCGGGCGTTACGGTTATAATGGCGTCCCGATGTCATGAGGCAGTAAACCTTGATGGGAAAGCCTTTGCAGACGAATCTGTTTCATGAATAAGGCGTGAGGATTGATCATGCTTGGCCACAAATTCTCTTTTAAAGCAGTGGAGAAATCTTGGCTTTGCAAAAAACAAGAAAAGTTTGTAGAAATTTGAATAATAGCTGAATTATTCACCGAGATTATCCTGATTACACACTATTTAAGCTTCATGCATAATACATAACCTCTTCTACAATTGATCATCAATATGTGGAAATAGAAAGCTGTCGCATGCGCTCATTAAAACATAATCAAGCACACACACATATCAACACAGTATGTAATGGGGAAAGCAATAGCTAAAGCCCCCCAAATATCTGTATATTATAATGATAGAGAACATGTAACAATACATAGCACAATACTCCTCACAAGTACTCAGTACTATCTCCAAAAAGTTACACACAAACTATTTGAGATTTGAACAAGTCCTGGGTTCAAATCTCCTCCACAAATCTGCCTGCCTCTACTGCGCAATCCAAGTGAGTAATGAATGAGATCCAAGTTGGAATCCCACTAGCTCCAACTGTGCAATCCTCATTGGCAATCTCCATCAATGTGTGTGAAAATCTCATGCACAGCCAATAGTCACAACTGATAGCAAACTCACCCTTTCACCCACCTCTAACACTAGTCTCCACTGAACTGTCCATGCATTGCGGTTAAGCGATGTGTTATTTAGTTGATTTATGAGTTAATAATTAGTGAATTAATTAATAATTAATTCACACCACTGCTCACTAGTGTGTTATTCTGATTGAACTAGAAATAGAAACCCAGTTCAACTAAGGTGAAATGAACAACTCCCTGTATTTGTCTCATCAACTCCGCAAGCCCTACCTTACATGAGTTCTAATGATCAACCATGCAATAGCTCAACTAACCCTTAGGAAAAGCGTATTTCCTTCTGTCAGCTGCATGTGCCACATCCAAGCCTCAAACTGAAGTGCTCCGAGAGGATAAGATAATGTTTATAGTCTAAATATTATTAAGGGTTAATAATATTTGACTGTTCTATTTTTAGCCTGGCAGTCTAAAAATAGAAACCGCCCAATGTCTAAAAATAGAGGTCCATCTATTTTTACCAACTCAACCAATCATCCATAAATAGCATCTTGCAACTCATAGACCATGATCCATATGTCTAAAAATAGACATAGTCTAAAAATAGACTTTGCGCCAAAAATAGCCTGTGGGCTCACTTAGTGAAGGCAACTTCTTTTCACTAAGCTCCATCATCTTGTTGCATTTTCAACAAAGTTAAGAAAATCCTGCGTAGTTGGGTTTAGACTACTTTGGAGGCTAAGGTTAGATCGCAGTCGTTGGATGAAAGCATCCAACGGCGAGGATTTAATGTTGAGGATAATGGAGAGGCGGTCGGGGGAAGTCAATGAAAGATTAATTCTGAGCCGTCGATGTATGTGGATCAATGGTCGAGATTAATCCAAGATCTTAGCAGGCGGAGAGGAAAAGATATAAAAAATGGAGGAAAATATAGTGAAAAGGGAAAAAAATCTTTGGCGGAGTTAACAAAGGGCTAAAATGAAATTTGGGGTTTTTGAAAGATTCTGGGCCGTCAGATTAGATCGGCCACAAAGATCGATGGTGGAGATTCACTTACGAAGTCCCTTGGAGGATGGGTGGAGGGTGATGAATTAAAAGGCGAGAGTGAACTGGGACCATTAAATCTCAGAGATCAATGGTGGAGATCTATTACAAGAAAATGTAATGGGAATGGGAATGGTGGTTTCGGCTAAAGAAACCACTGGTTTCGCGCGATGAAAAGGAGGGAAGGCGGTATTGCCTTTTTGAATGCGATATGTGTTTCTGATTGACACATGGCCTTTTAAAACCACCTATGTCACGTGATTTTAAAACGTTAACCTTCTGGCTTAAAATCACGCGAAACCGCACGCTGGCCGTCAGATCTGGGGCATCAGATCAGACGGTCATGAGGGGAGTGCGATGCGATGAGATGCACGGACGGAAAGAGGTGGGGCAGGGTCAAGGAGGTTTTAATCTGGACCATTAGATCAAGGAAAAGGACGACGGAGATTTGATCTGGGGAAAGGTATGACCCAAAGAAGTTGGGCCTATCGGGTTGAATCTAGACTGTTGGATTAGAAGAATGGAAGCTCTAGATTTAATTTTGGGAAATGAAAGGAATACAAGGTAGGGGGTCGAGCGGAGATCGGGAGCAACGTGGGCCATTGATCTGCAGAGATCAACAGTGGATCTTCGCCGAAGAGGTTACATTGTCGGGATTTGAGAAATAACAAAAGGAAGTGAGGATTGATCTAGACCATTGGATGAGTGAAATGAATGGCCCAGATCCAATCGGGGGTCGCCAATCGGCGGGGGAGAGAGGAAAGGTGCACAGAAAATTTGCGATGCAATTGAATGAGGGCCGTTGATCTTAGAACCATATCAATGGTGAAGATTAAGTTATGAATGCCAAAGGTGGGTATGCGGGTTTTGAATCAGAGCAATGTGGGCCATCGGATTTGGGTATGGCGGAAATAGATCGACGGTTGGGAAACCATTGCAAGGTCACCAATCGGAGGGGGGCAATAAAATATTTAAACACATCCAATGGAAAACTCTGATGCGAGATCTCGACGATCGTTTGATTGGTTTAGATCAACGGTTGGTATTTTCCCAACCAATGAACCGTCGAGATTTATAAAACATAGAAAAAGTGGGTTTTAAATGAAATACAAAGGAAAGTTAGTATTAGGGAAGGGTTTTTTATATACAAAGGCTCAATCGCAATCGAGGATTTTTAAAAGCGAGAGGTAACAAAACTTAATGGAACACCTGATTGCGATTGCGCGATCGGGCCCCAACTCTTGGTTTTTAACGCCGGTTGCATGGTGGGGAAGTGGTTTAGGGGGTTTTTTAAAAGAAAAAGGGGGGCTAATCGCATCAGAAACTTTTGAAAGAAAAAAGGTAAAAGCACAACCGGGATGCTCCGATTGTGATTAGCGATGGGGCCTTAACGGTGGGTCACCGCTCTAGGTCTTATGCAGAAAAAGAGGCTGGGGGCTAAGGCCAAAGGGGCTTAAAGCCTTAGTAGGAAAATGGGTTTTTTAGGCCAAAATGAGAGGTTTTCAATGATTTATGGCTTTCGGTAGAAGGGGAAAAAGGGTCTTTTAAGCCTTCAAAGGGAATTTCGAAGTAATGAAAGGTAAATGAAGAGTTTAATGGATGTAAAGGAGAAGGAAAAATAAGGGAAAATGGAAAATTTCAGCAGTCTTTTTCTTCAGGAAAACAACAGAATTTTCAGGTTTAAAAGGGAAACAGCAGTGAAGATTAACTAAAGTATTAGTTATCTTCATAAAAACTTCAAGGATGATAGGTTCTCAAAGGGGAATTATCTCTTGGAGTTTTGAAAAACAAAATTAGCCACCTCTTGGTATAACAAAATTTATCTGTGGCTAACAGTGACTCCACTTGGGGAAGACAACTGGTTTTTTAGTTGTCTAGAACCTCAGCTATTAATCTCTGGCTTTTTATTAAATCAGTTCCTTAATCCATTGGGCAGCAACCTTTCTCTTTGATAATCTCTGCAGCGATTTGAAATAATGGAATTCTATCAAAACAATCAGGTCTACCTACCCATTCCTAATGATCCTAACATTTTTTCTTCTTTTCAGAGTGCATTTAGACTAGCAAACTCTCTTCAACAACATTTTATTCTTTTGAAAAACAGGAGACTAATCTAAGTCTAACCTTATTTCTCCATGAATCCAGATTAAGCAGTTGAATTCATAATTTCTCTACCTAACTACTATCTGTCAGGATTAGACTGTCTGACAGACTTTTATTCTCTAATTTTTAAGACAAAAATTTAAAAACAGTCAAGCCAAGATTAAGCTGTTTGAATTGCTGTGATCTATGGCATAAAAAAAAGCTACACATAGATTATTATTTGTAGAAAAATTAAAGCAAAATAGTGAAGGATTAAGATCTGAAAATTTTAAAAAACCTCCTTCACTGTTTCTTCAACTCTGTTTTTTTTTAAAATTTGTTTGAGCTATCTTTCTTTCTTTCCTGGTTCAATTTTTGGGCATATTAGAACCAGTTTGTTTTCTATCTCATAGGTTCAGAATTTGAATTTGTTTGAACCTTTTTTCTATCCTAATCTACCCTACTGATAAGCCAAGGTTAAACTATTTGGAAAATCTATTTCACTAACCTATCAGCAGTAAATTAAAAATCTAATTAGTCATGATTAAAATGTATGACTAATTAGAAGTGTGTTTTTTAGGAGTGGCATTTGAGCTTGCACACTTTCAGAATTTGCCTCTCTTTTTGGTATGGGGTTGTACCTTTCTTGTTTTACAATCTACCCTCTTTTCTCTTTTTCTATTTTTTTTTGTATTTTTATTTTTCTTTCAAGACAAAAATCAACAACTAAATAAATGCTCAAAGCTGAGCTTTATTTGACATTCCTATCTAACCTAATCTAACTTGGAATATTTACATGTTTTTAGCTGATGGACTCTCTTTTCCAGTACAACCAATCCAGTAAATGATCCCATGATTGGTCCTTCTTCATCTCTTTGGGTAGGCTGGACAAACTGGGCCACTCCCATTCCTTCTTTTTTTTAGCAACAGTGCTAAATAATCTTCTTGCTTTGGTAAAACACTGCTCCTAATAACCTTTATCCTTTCTTTAAATGTCTTCGAGAAGTGAGCATAGGGATCTTGAAATAATTCCTGGTGAAGAATATTTGGAAGATATAGTTCTACCAGGATCATTTCTTCTTTCTCCACTGGATCAAGGTAAAGATTCTTTTGAGAAAGAAAAACTTCCTCATCTTCATCATCATCTGAACTAGAGGATTCATCATATATTGCAGTGTTGTTTTCTTGTAGTCCTGATATGTTCTGATTCAGTGGACTATACTCTGTAAAGAGATCATCATATTCTTGAGAAGGGGTATCCTTTATTACCTCCATCCTTTCAGGAGAAGGCTCTTTATCTTTATCTCGCTCAAGAAATTCCTCTTCCTTTTTAATCTCAACCTTACAACTAATAGATTGTTGATTCCAAATTATGTGAAAGCTATTTCTGATGGATTGGATTGGCTGATTACTGCTTTCAAGCTAATGATAATGAAATTCATGACACCAATCCACTTCTGGTTTCCTTGCATGATTAGTTTCTATTTGGAGCTCATCATCATCATCAGATTGATCAGAAGCTGAAAAATCACTAGTATACACAATTTCACCAATTAAACATATTGGGTTATCGGTTTGTTTCTCTTTGAGCTTTTCTATAATTGTATTTTCTGATTCAAGACAATAAGGTTCAGTAAGTAGATGAGCAGAAGTGTTTTTTTTAAATGAAGGTTTGGAGGTTGGATGTCTGTTCAATATTAGATTAATCTCTTCTTCTGTTAAGAGAGAAGGAATTTTATTTTTGCTTAGGACAGATGTACATTAGTCTTATTTTTCTTATGTTGGCCGATTTTGAGGCCTGATGTCTTCTTGAGCCTCTTCTAAGGAACCTTAATTTGTGTTTGTAGGGGAACCTTGAGGATTCTCTTGTTTTTCCTGGTCTACCTCAGTTTTAAACAACTCCTCATGATTTTTGTGACAGTTATTCAGAATATGGGATTCATGAGTTGTTCCTAATATATTTTCAGGATGCCATTCTTCTTTAATAATATGAAATGAGTCATGACATAAAGGCAGAAACTCTGGTTGTGTTGTCTCTTCTCCTATTTCAGTTTTTATGGGTTCAAAATGGCTTATGTTTTCCTCAAGGCACTGCTCACTATTAGTTTTTTCCATTTGGTCATGAAGTTCTCTTAATAGCATTGTACAAGATATAGGTAGGTAATCAGGAATTTCCAGAAAACCTTTTTAATTGCTTTCTTTGTAATCTTGTTCATCATGTTAGAAAATTAAATATTACAGAGCAATGAAACATATAAAATATGCGGAAAATACAAGCACGCAAAACACTTAAAACCGGAGAGACACAGATATACATGGTTCACCCAGTTTGGGCTACGTCCACCCCGAACAACCTGTCCTTCCTTTATATTATCCAACAAAAATGAAGAGACAAAACCTACAGCAGATCCACTGTAATATCCTCTGTTCTCTCACACAGTCTCCCTCTCTGTTTCTCGCTCCGAGAATACACTCATAATGCACAGCCGCAATACAATGCCCTCATATATACAAGGGGGTTGCCTTCTAGGAAAAAAAAACCCTAATCTAAACATAACTTCTACCGTCATATCATTTGCCTAATGAACGACCTAGATTGACTAGAAATTACTATACTTTTACAAGGCAATTTTACATCTGTTTTTAGCTTCAGGGGGGCTCCGAAAAGTGATGCCGCCCCCCCCTGGACCCCCCACGGAAGCGATTAATTTCGGGCAGCGTTGCCGCCCCTTTTTAAGGTACAGGGGTCCAATGCTATGATACAAAGTAAACAAGATAATCAGGCTCCACACCCAACAATCTCCCACTTGGAGACTGATTGTAGCAACTCCACTGCTGCTTTATTTGCTCGACAATTACTCCTCTTTGGACCTGGCTGTTTCTCATCTTCATCGTCATCCTTGAAGACCAATTGAAACTGAGCATGTTCTCATTTTCTCCCTGGTTACAACTTTTGTTAGCATATCTGCAGGATTCTGGCTGGTGTGTATCTTTTCCAGCTTCAACTCTTCATCTTCCAATACTAACCGTATGAAATGGTACTTGAGATGTATGTGTTTAGTCCTGGAATGAAATGCTGAGTTCTTTGCAAGATGAATAGCACTTTGGCTATCACTGTATAGTGTGCCCATATCATGCTTCTTACCCAATTCATCCATAAACCTTTGTAACCAAATCATTTATTTACTAGCCTCTGTAGCAGCAACATACTCTGCTTCTGTTGTTGAAAGTGCAACAACACTTTGGATTTTTGAAACCCAACTGACAGTTGTTCCACCTACGGTAAATACATATCCTGTAGTGCTCCTCCTGTTATCTCTGTCACCTGCCATATCTGCATCAACATATCCCTGTAGAGCAATGTTTGAACCACCAAAGCATAATGCTTGATTTTTGGTACCTCTCAAATATCTAAGAATCCATTTTACTGCCATCCAATGTTCTTTTCCTGGATTATTCATGTACCTGCTTACAACTCCCACTGCATGTGCAATATCAGGCCTTGTGCAGACCATTGCATACATTAAGCTTCCAACTGCCGATGCATATGGAACTTTAGACATATAATCCATGTCTTCTTGGGTCTTTGGGCACATCTCCTTACTAAGTTTGAAATGGCTAGCAAAAGGTGTACTAACTGGTTTTGCATTCTGCATATTAAATCTTTTCAACACCTTTTCTATGTACTCATTCTGAGACAGTGTTAATTTGAGATTTTTCCTGTCTCTAGTTATCCTCATACCAAGGATTTGTTTTGCAGCTCCCAAATCCTTCATTGCAAATGAATTTTCCAATTTTATTTTGAGCACATTTATTTCCTGCATGTTAGATCCTGCAACAAGCATGTCATCTACATACAATAACAATATAATATAGATGCCATCATTTTTCCTTTTTAGATAAACGCAATGATCAGAGTGACATCTAGTATAACCTTGTTCAGACATAAACTTGTCAAATTTTAGATACCACTGCCTTGGAGCCTGCTTTAAGCCATACAAGCTCTTCTTTAACTTGCACACCAATTTTTCTTTCCCTTTTACCTCATATCCTTCTGGTTGCTGCATGTATATCTCTTCCTCCAAATCGCCATGGAGAAATGATGTCTTTACATCTAACTGTTCAACATGTAAATCTTTTGCTGCTACAAGACTTAAAACAGTTCTGATTGAATTCATTTTAACAACAGGAGAAAATATTTCATCAAAATCAATACCTTTCTTCTGTGCAAATCCCTTCACCACAAGTCTAGCTTTGTACCTCTGTTTTCCTCCATCTTCTTGCTTCAACCTATAAACCCATTTATTCTGCAATGTAGTGTTACCTGCAGGCAACCTGACTAAGTCCCAAGTCTGGTTATGCATTAAGGAGTCCATCTCTTCTTTCATGGCTAGCTCCCACTTCTTCCTACTTTCAACCTGCATTGCTTCTTCATAACATTCAGGTTCACCAGAATCAGTCAACAATAAATAATATAATGAAGGAGAGTATTTTTCAGGGGGTCTACTTATCCTGGTAGATCTTCTAACACCACTTTCAGGTGTTTGAGGTGCCTTCTACTGTTATGGTGGTTTCTGCTGCTGTGGTTGTTGATTATTATTATTATTTTCAGGCACCTTTACTTTTTCAGATATCTCATCAAGAACCGCGTATTCCTTGCTTTCTTTTTCTTTTTTCTTTTCCTGCAACTGATTCTTATACAAGACCTTTTCATTGAATATTACATCTCTGCTCCTAATGATTTTGTGATTTTCATAATCATATAAGCGATAACCAAAATCATTAGCACCATATCCGATAAAGGTACATTTCTTTGATTTTGCCTCAAGCTTTGTTCTGTTTTCTTTATTAATATGGACAAAGGCCTCACAACCAAAAGGCTTTAAAAAAGAGTAGTTTACCTTTTTACCTGTCCATGCTTCCTTTGGAATACCACCATCCAAGGAACTTGAAGGCCCTCTGTTTATTAGATAAACAGCAGTATCTACAGCATCTGCCCAAAATTGTAAAGGCAATCCTGCATGCAATCTCATGCACCTTGCACGCTCCATGATTGTTCTGTTCATCCTTTCTGACACACCATTTTCTTGTGGTGTTCTTGGAGCTGTCTTCTCTCTACGAATTCCATGCTCTGAACAGTACCTATCAAACTCTTTGCTGCAATACTCACCTCCATTGTCTGATCTGAGACACTTCAACTTCTTTCCTGTCTTAATCTCAACCAAAACTTTCCATTTCTTGAAAGTATCAAATACATCAGATTTATTTTGAATACAATAAATCCAAGTTTTTCTAGTTGCATCATCAATAAACGTAACATAATAGTGAGAGCCACTGAGAGATGATACCTGAGCAGGTCCCCATACATTTGTATGCACAAGCTCCAATTTTTCGCTCTTCTTTTCTTTCCCAACTCTGAGAAATCTAACTCCCTTTTGTTTTCCATAAATGCAATTCTCACAGAAATCCAAATCAACATTCTTCAAACCTGGCAACAAATTTCTTGAGTGAAGAATCTTCATTCCCTTCTCACTCATGTGTCGGAGCCTATGATGCCATAATGCTGCATCTGCTCCTTTGGAAGTTAAAGCATTAACAGAGTTAGAAATACCATTGCATAAATACAATGTACCAACCTTTTCACCTTTTGCTATTACCATCGCTCCTTTGGTGACCTTCCAAGTTTTATCTGTGAAAGTTGTCACACAACCTTCACTGCCTAACTGCCCTGTTGAAATCAGATTTTTCTTCAGATCTGGAACATGCCTTACCTCCTTTAGTAGCCATTGGTTTCCATTTTTTTGTTTTACAAGAACTTTACCCATTCCAACAATTTTACAGGGTTTATCATCACCCAAACGAACTTGTCCAAAATCTCCTTGAACATAGTCATGAAAATATTTCTTATCGAGTGTGGCATGGAATGAAGCCCCTGAATCTACAACCCAAGAATCAGTAACATTTTCGAAAGAAAGAATCAAAGCATCTTGTAACACATCACCTGTCACATTTGCTTCATGATTGTTTTCTTGCTATGTGTCTCCTTCTTTTCCCTTCCGAGATCTACAGTCTTTCTTTAGGTGTCCTTTCTTTCCGCAATTCCAGCACACTATCCCCGATCTGGACTTGGATCTGCCTTTCCTTGATTTATTGCGATATCCCGAGCTCTTTCCTCTTTCCATTCTTCTTCCCCTAGACTCTGCACTCAAAGCATTACCTGATGTCTCACCAGAGCTTTTCCGTCGCATTTCCTCGCTAAGGATAGCACCAACAACATCATCAAACTTTAAAGTACTAGATCCAGAGACAGAGTTACTAATGGCCATTACTAAACCATTCCAACTCTATGGCAATGAGCACAAGAATAATAGAGCTCTAACTTCATCATCAAAGTTTACCCCTATAGAACTTAACTGACTGGTAACTGTATTAAATTCATTTAAATGGTCTGCAACAGATCCACCTTCCGACATCTTCATATTAAATAGTCGTTTCATAAGAAATACCTTTTTTGAGGCCGAGGGCTTTTCATACAGTTTCGCCAACGTCTGCATCAAACCCTCTGTTGTTGTTTCCTTCGAAATATTGAAGGCGACTGACGCCGCAAGACACAACCGTACTATTCCAAGTGCCTTTCTATCGAGAATGTTCCATTCCGCGTCTGCCATGGTCGTCGGCTTCTTTGTTTTTCCGCTCAATGGTAGGTACAGATCTTTCTGATACAGATAATCTTCCATCTACATCTTCCACAGTGCAAAGTTTTGGCCGTTAAATTTCTCGACCCTAAACTTACCATCGTCTGCCATTGCTCCCACTCGAACCAGGAACCCTTTTTTCCTGCGAGTTTATCAGCCAAATATACCTTCGGCTCTGATACCAGTTGTTAGAAAATTAAATATTACAGAGCAATGAAACATATAAAATATGCGGAAAATACAAGCACACAAAACACTTAAAACTAGAGAGACACAGATATACGTGGTTCACCGAGTTTGGGCTACATCCACCCCGAACAACCAGTCCTTCCTTTATATTATCCAACAAAAATGAAGAGACAAAACCTATAGAAGATCCGCTGTAATATCCTCTATTCTCTCTCATAGTCTCCCTCTCTGTTTCTCACTCCGAGAATACACTCATAATGCACAGCCGCAATACAATGCCCTCATATATACAAGGGGGTTGCCTTCTAGGGAAAAAAAAAACCTAATCTAAACATAACTTCTACCGTCAGATCATTTGCCTAATGAATGGCCCAGATTGACTAGAAATTACTATACTTTTACAAGGCAATTTTACATCTGTTTTTAGCTTCGGGGGCACTACCCCCGAACCCCCGCCAGGGGGGGGCTCTGAAAAGCACTGCTGCCCCCCCCTGGACCCCCCATGGTAGCGATTAATTTCGGGCGGCATTGCCTCCCCTTTTTAAGGTACAGGGGTCCAATGCTGTGATACAAAGTAAACAAGATAATCAAGCTCCACACCCAACAAATCATACATATCTTGTAGTGTTTGGGTTTGTTCTTGATTTGAAAGGAGCATGGGCTGCTCTAGATCATCAATATTTAAATTAGCCTCATACCTTTCAATTCTTTTCCCAAGCATGTACACCATCTTCTCCATCACGATCAGTAATTTTTCTTTATTTGTTTCTCTATAATCTTGCTCACCTTCTTCTATAAGGTCTTGATCATCATCTATATATTGCTCATTGTCTAGGTCTTGTGGTGGTTGATTTTGTGTTTGATCTGGGAAAAGCATAGGTTGCTCTGGATAATCAACATCTATATCATGCTCATGCCTTTCCAATATTTTATCAAGTATGTACACTATTTTCCCAATTAGGTTCAATAATGTGTTTAGTTTAGCTTCTTTGTCCATACTTGGATCCATGTTTGTAATAAGAGGTCACTGTATCTTTCTAACCGGTTCAGAGTTCTTTACTAGTGGAGTCATTAGGTCTTTTGGAAGGTGTGGAGTCTCTAGGTGGAAGATTTTGAACTTTGTTGTCCACCAATAGCATGATTTGGTTTTCTCAATGCATTCCCAAGGATTTTACAAAGACTGGAAGGGTAATAGGCCTACTGGAGGCCAGCGGAGTCACCAGGTGGAAATGTTTTAGCTCTTATGAAGGTAAAATGTTTTATGGTTCCACCACCATGTTTATTAGGAAGCCAATCTGAAATATTTTTGGGTTTTTCTGAGTTTCTATGGTTGTTAGAAAGACTAATGAGTCTATAAGAGCTTGCTAGGAAACTATGAACTCAGTAGTCTCACCGTGATCACCATTATATTGGTGGCGATGAGGTGGCTAATAATCACTAGATATTCTTGAGGATAAGGGATTTTGTAGAGTCCTAAGATGTACTTAGATTGTTACTAACTCAGGAAAGGTCCCACCATGATCACCATTATGTTGGTATGAGCGGTGGGATAAGTCCACAAGGTGTTCTTTGTCAAGTTAAGGGCCTAAAGAGTTTTAAGAAGTATTTTCAAGCAACTTTATTCTCAGTAGGTCCCATCATGATCGCCATTATGTTGGTCTCTCGTGTTTTGATATATTGGCAAATCAAAAGACAAGGCAACATTAGAACCAATCTTTAGAGTTACAAGATCTAGTCCTCTTGTTCTCAGAGAGGGATCTCTCAAATTATTTGTTTTGCAAAGGTTTATCTTGTGTGATTTGAGTATTGGTTTTAGACTAGTTATTAAGTGCAAGTGTTTGTTTTTTTGGTTGGTTGAATTGATACAACAGAATATGAAAGGTCTAGGAAAGGCAGGTAGAAAGAAGGAGTATTAGTTTCATTGGGCAATGGAGTCTAAAAGAGGTTATGACAAACTAATCAATGGATATGGGATATCAAAGGGAAAATCTAACTTAGCCACAAGATCCTTTGGTTTTGTGAATGAGATGGACATCAATGATTTGGAAAGCGAATTTGAATTCTCAACAAAGGGAATTTGAAAGCATAACTTGAAAAATAAAGAGTTATTTGATAGAAAGGGCTAGCCATGAATTCTACAAACCACACTTTAAGCAAATGATTACTTCAAAACAACTTTTAAAATGAAATCTAAGATTCGGGGAACACCCTATTTCCTCAAAGATTTTATTTCAAATGACTTAGAAAACATAAAGGATTCACTGATAATTACGATCATAGAAGAGGGAACACCTAAATACATCTATGATCACAACTATAAAGACCTTCAAAACAATTGTTCAAGCAAGGACAAAGGGCATGATCAAAACAGACCTCCTTGACTAACTTAAAACAATGGTACTTCAAAGGGAGACTTCAATAACAACCTTTAAGTGGCAACAGAAAATCAGGGAGAGCCATAAATCATGCTAAAACCAACTATTTGAGCTATTAGAGAAATAAACAAGCATGAGGACTAAAGATAGAGATTAAAGACTCTAAAATACCTCAGCAGAAGAAAACATAAAACAGTGAAGGATAAACAGGTCTAAGGTGCTTCCAGGAGTCATTTCTTAGCCTAAAACTTTCATCCTACTGTAGTAAGAAATTATGGAACAAAATGAAAACAGGAGAAAACATTAAACAGTTCAGAATACTTTACCAATAGCCAAGCTCATGAATCCAATGATAGATCCTTCTCAAGAACAAGCATGCAACAACATCATCAGGGCTTCCAAGACTTCAATTTCTTCTTCAACTTCAACAAATACTATTTTAGAGAGTTTCAATATTACAACTAGTGATCAACCAACCTGTATCTCATCTTCTTCAGAAGTATTTATAGAAGAAATGAGGAGGTGGAAGAGCTTTAGGTTTGAAAATGTAATAAATTCTACACTAAATGCAACTCCAAACCTCGAAAACAATGCTAAGCCTAAGGTAGGAGAGCATTGAATTATGATTCTGTTCATTTACTCTGTTTCTGTATTTTTAAACTCAAAGGGAAAAAAGATTGACTTCGAGGCCTATTTATTATCTTTGTAATAACTCTGCAGACAGTTTGAGAATTTTTTCTTTCTTTGGTAATAAATGTTCAGCTGTCTTTAGATAAATATCTTCTATTCTGGCAATAACTAGGCCTTCTTTGATTACTTTGAGGCTGCAGGTGTCTTTTGGTAGCTACAAAGGATTCAATTAGCCTCTGATGTGGCAGTGGAGGCTTCTCGGACTGATAGATATTATTGTTTTAACCTAAAACAAATTTAATTTACTTGAGTTCTGTGTTTTAGGCTTAATGAAGCCTAATTTATGTCTTCTGGTCTTCAAACTGTCTTCAATCGTGGATCAGGTTTTTGATTAATCGAATTAATGCCTTAATCCTTCCAAAACTGTGTTAACAGTCTTCAAACATGTTTTCTGCTTTTGATTTTATCCTTGGATACTGATACTCTTTGTTTGATTCATGTATGTTGTGTCTTGTTGATGTGCAAGCATTATAGAGGTTTTATAATGGCGTCAGTGCTCATGAGGCACTGATAAACCTTGATGGGAAACCCTGTAGAATGATCTCTTTCATGAATAAAGGCGTGGGGGATCGTCATCCCTGGCCTTCAATTCTCTTTTTAAAACAGTTGAAAAACCTTGAAAACTTGCAAAAAACAAGAAAAGTTAAGAAAATCCTGCGTAGTGGGTTTAGACTGCTTTGGAGGCTGAGGTTAGATCGCAGCTGTTGGATGAAAGCATCCAACAACGAGGATTTAATGCTGAGGATAACGGAGAGGCGGTCAAGGGAATTCAATGAAATTTTAAGTCTGAGCCGTTAATGTATGTGGATCAATGGTTGAGATTAATCCAATATCTTAGCAGACGGAGAGGAAAAGATATAAAAAATGGAGGAAAATATAGTGAAAAGGGAAAAAAATATTTGGCGGAGTTAACAAAGGGCTAAAATGAAATTCGGGGTTTCTGAAGGATTCTAGGCCGTCAGATTAGGTCGGCCACAAATATTGACGACAAAGATTCACTTACGAAGTCCCTTGGAGGATGGGTGGAGGGAGATGAATTAAAAGGCGAGAGTGAACTGGGACCGTTAGATCTCAGAGATCAACGGTGGAGATCTATTACGAGAAAATGTAATGGGAATGGGAATGGTGGTTTCGGCTAAAGAAACCCCTGGTTTCGCGCAATGAAAAGGAGGGAAGGCAATATTTCCTTTTTGAATGCGATACGTTTTTCTGATTGACACGTGGCCTTTTAAAACCACCTATGTCGCGTGATTTTAAAACGTTAACCTTCGGGCTTAAAATCACACGAAACCGCACGCTGGCCGTCAGATCTGGGGCGTCAGATCGGACGGTCGTGAGGACAGCGTGATGTGATGAGATGCATGGGAAGAAAGAGGTGGGGCAGGGTCAAGGTGGTTTTAATCTGGACTGTCAGATTAGGGAAAAGGACGACGGAGATTGATCTGGGGAAAGGTAGGACCCAAAGGAGTTGGGCCTATCGGGTTGAATCTGGAACATTGGATTAGAAGAATGGAAGGTCCAGATTTAATTTCGGGAAACGAAAATAATACAAGGCAGGGGGTCGAGCGGAGATCGGGAGCAACGTGGGCCGTTGATCTACAGAGATCAACGATGGATCTTTGCCGAAGAGGTTACACTGTCGGGATTTGAGAAATAAAAAAAGGAAGTGAGGATTGATCTGGACGATTGGATGAGTGAAATGAACGGCCCAGATCCAATCGGGGGTCGTGAATCGGCGGGGGAGAGAGGAAAGGTGCACATAAAATTTGCGATGCGATTAAACGAGGGTTGTTGATCTTAGAACCAGATCAACGACGAAGATTAAGTTATGAATGCAAAAGGTGGGTGTGTGGGTTTTGAATCAGAGCAATGTGGACCGTCGGATTTGGGTATGGCGGAAATAGATCGACGGTTGGGAAACCATCGCAAGGTCGCCAATCGGAGGGGGGCAATAAAATATTTAAACGCATCCAATGGAAAAATCCGATGCGAGATCCCGACGATCATTTGATTGGTTTAGATCAACGGTTGGTATTCGCCCAACCAACAAACCGTTGGGATTTATAAAAAACATGGAAAAAGTGGGTTTTAAATGAAATACAAAGGAAAGTTTGTATTAGGGAAGGGTTTTTTATATACAAAGGCTCAATCGCAATCGGGGATTTTTTAAAAGTGAGAGGTAACAAAAATTAATGGAATGCCCAATTGTGATTGCGTGATCGGGCCCCAACTCTTGGTTTTTAACGCCGATTGCATGGTGGGGAAGTGGTTTAGGGGGTTTTTTAAAAGAAAAAGGGGGGCCAATCACATCAGAAAATTTTGAAAGAAAAAAGGGAAAAGCACAACCGGGATGCTCCGATTGTGATTAGTGATGGGGCCTTAACGGTGGGTCGCCGCTCTAGGTCTTATGTATAAAAAGGAGCTGGGGGCTAAGGCCAAAGGGGCTTAAAGCCTTAGTAGGAAAATGGGTTTTTTAGGCCAAAATGAGAGGTTTTCAATGCTTTTTGGCTTTCGGTAGAAGGGGAAAAGGGGTCTTTTAAGCCTTCAAAGGGAATTTTCAAAGGTTTAAAGGGAATTTCGAAGTAATGAAAGGTAAATGAAGAGTTTAATGGATGTAAAGGAGAAGGAAAAATAAGGGAAAATGGGAAATTTCAATAGTCTTTTTCTTCAGGAAAACAACAGAATTTTCAGGTTTAAAAGGGAAATAGCAGTGAAGATTAACTAAAGTATTAGTTATCTTCATAAAAACTTCAAGGATGATAGGTTATCAAAGGGGAATTATCTCTTGGATTTTTGAAGAAAAAAATTAGCCACCTCTTGGTATAACAAAATTTATCAATGGCTAACATGATGTACTCAAACAAAATACTGGATCCTTATACGATTTGCGAAAACAAAACACGATCGCATAGTCACATAATAAGTAAGATAAAGAAAAAATCAATCTCACAACGCAAGATGTATCTGGGTAAATCACACTGCTTAAACCGCTGCTATCTATGTATTGTATAAAGTCAAGACCATGAAACAATACAATGATTTTCTCTCATCAAGAAACTCCTGCACTCATCCAACTATCTCACTTTGATCTAGGAAAAATCAATAAAAAACTTAATCAATTCTCAGCCTTGCTCACGCATTCCTGGAGGAATTTTCACCCTATTAAATAGGAAATTCCTTGGAATTGATGGCACAATGCATCATAGGCTTCCACATGAATCTATAACTGACCTGTACAATTTTCTAATTAAAAAACTGATACTTATCATCCCTTTAACCTCAGTCTCAACCGAGCTTTCCTTAGAACTGACATGCAACAACTATTTATAGCGAATTATCGGTTAACTTGTTGATCACTACTTGTGAATTAAATCATATTTAATTCACTGGACCTCTCACTAGCTCATCTCTGAGTTAGAACTAGTTAAATCTATTTTAACTCAATTTCTCGAGTTAACTAATTATAACTCACAAATATTTGTAACTAGACCCCCTTAAATCACGGGAAAACTTTACATGCCTCCTCTCTGACCCTCAACTCAAATATCCTAAGCTAATTAATTGATTCTGAATTAGTTAACTAATACAAGTTGTCATGAGATGAAATTACAATTTATCTTCCAATTTAATTAAACGAAAATTAAATCAGAAGCCCCCTTGGGGTGCCATTTCAACACTCCCTCTCAAAAATAAAGGGATTGTCTCCTACCCTGATCCTGTCTCTGCGGAATTTGAATTTTCTTCTTTCCAGAGCCTTCATCAAGATTTCTGGATCTTTCTCCTCTATGGAAATGTACTCCAATGACACAATCTACCTTTGAACATAATCTCTGAGATGGTGATACTAGATATCAATATAGTTGGACCTTTCATGGAATATTGGATTAACTGAGAGTTTGATGCAGCTTTGGTTATCACAATGTAACACCGTTGAATTGATATTCTGACCGAACAAACCAACAAGTATCTTCCTCATCCGGATGGCCTCACATGTTTCCTGACTGGCTTGCATGTACTCTGCCTCTATTAAACTGAGTGCAACTGATCTATGTTTCCTTCTCTACTAGGAAATTATTTCTAATCCTATGTTGAAGTTGCCTCCCGATGTGCTCTTCCTGTTGGATGGACTCCCTGCCAAATCTTCATCGGTGAAGCTTTGAAGCTTCACTCCCTCTATCCTTCTGTACCATAATCCATACTTTGTAGTTCCTCTGGGTATCTTAACGCATGCTTCCCTGCCTTCCAAAATATCTTAGTAGGCTTAACCATAGCTTGGCTCAGCTAGTTAACTTCGTACCATATGTTTGTTCATGTGTTCACCAAATACATGAGTAAACCCACAAGCTTCCCATAAATAGTAGCATCCACTACTTTGCCCAAATTAGCATCCTCCTTCCTCCAGTTTCCTGCTAGAGGAGTCTCCGTGGGTTTTCTGCCCTCCATGTGGAACTTCCTTAGAATTTCCTTGGCATACTTTCCCTGAGATAAAATAGCTCCCCATCTCTTTTCCATATTTCCAATCCATAGAAATAGTGCAAGAGCCCCATGTCCTTCATCTCAAATTCTCTTAAAAGGTCCTCTTTGCAAGACTTTATGAGCTGCTCATCACCTTTCAGTATCAAATAATCGACATAAAGTACAATAATAAAAAACTTACTATCAACCACAATATGATATAGGTTTGCATCTGCTTCACTCTTGGTGAAGACCAACCCGGTGAAATAGTTGTCGATCATCGTGTACCAAGCACAAGGTGCTTTATTTAGCCCATATAATTATCTCTTGAGTCTTCACACATGTGACTCCCTATCTAAGGTATCAAAACCTTTCGGTTGCTCAATGCACACCTCTTTCTCAATAAATATTTTGAGAAAGGTTGTCTTTACATCCATCTAATGTATCTGCCATCACATCTGCGATGAGAGTGCAAGGGTGGATCTAATAGATGAGTACCTTGCGACTGATGAAAAAGTCTCATCATAGTTAATCCCCTCCACCTGAGAGAACCCTCTAGCCACAAATCTAGCCTTTTGATTCTCTACACTCCCATCTACTGCATGCTTCACCTTTTATACCCAGTGGGATCCTAAAACTGACTTCCCCACTAGTTTTGGAACAACTTCCCATGCATTGTTTCTAATAATGGAGTCATACGCCTCAACCATGGCATCAAACCACACTAGTTTCTACACTACTTCCTCAAAAGAGGATGGTTCTATCTAAATACCTTCACTCATAAGAGCCATGTATCCAGTGTACTGATCTGGGGACCTTCTCTTCCTGCGTTGTGATGTGGATGATCCCACATTCTCTCTTGCATCCAAAAACAATATGTCAGCCTCTCTAATGCACTTTCTTACATATTTGGTGGATAAATCTACATGAGTGGTTTCTACCACTCCCTTTTCCTATGCATGTGGCTACTCCACAACCTGAGGTTCATCCTTTGGAGCCAAGAGCTCCTCAACTGCATGTGACTAAATCTCCCTCTCAAGGGATAATTGCATGGCTTTGTCTTCATAAAATTTCACATATCTTCTAACCATTGTCATCTTGTGTGTTGGAAAGTACACCCAACTGTTGTGAGGTGTATCATTGTACCCCAAAATTATCCCTAACTCCACTATTGGATCTAGCTTCTTCCTAACATATTTGGCTATATGGTAAAAAAAAAATGAACCAAAAATTTTAAAATATGACACATCCAGTCTCTTACCTGAAAAATCCTCCTCTAGTGTACTCATCCCAAGTATCCAATGAGGACTTCTGTTCTGCACAAATATTTTTGTATTGCGTGTTTTCGCCCACAGATGCAACGATAGGCCCTGATCATGCAACATAGCTCGTGCTACTCCCACAATAGTTTTTTTATTTCTTTATGCAACCCCATTCTGCTGTGGGTTATGAAGTGATATCAATTCCCTTCAAATTAATTCTAAGGCACATAAGTTATTGAATTTGTTAGAGATGTATTCTCCACCATTTTCTCTCCTCAGATCCTTCAAATTCTTCCCTGTATCTTTCTTGACAAGTGCCTTGAGCTCGAAAAATTTGGAGAATGTATGATATTTATTCTACATGAATAAAATCCAACACTTCCTTGAAAAATCATCAACAAAAAGCACATAATACATGTGCTTTGTTGTGGAAGCTGTCGAGAATGGTCTACATAAGTCTGAGTGAACTCTCTCAAGTATCACCTTGGCTCGACTTTCCTTATCGTGAAAGGTGGATTTGGTAAACTTCCCCAATGTACACCCTTTGCATGTATCTCTTTGTGCAAGTGCACCATTTTGAATTTCTGTAGAAATCTGATGCATTATCTTCTAAGCGATGTGGTGTAGATGGCCCAACCTCCTGTGCCATAACTCACTGATGTCTTGGCTCTCCACCTTCTCTACTTTAGTCCTCAATGGTGCGAAATCTTCTACATCCAGTTTGTAGAGGTTCTTTACTCAAACCTTAGTATTTTTCACATGTCTTGTGGCTTTGTGACGAAGGAATGCCTTTCCTTCACTAAAGATCTTTACCTCCCGTCTTCACCCGTCTTGATGTGCATCTGGATATCCTTCTCCTCCAAGCTACTGAAGAATGATTTACTGTCGGTCATATGGAATGTAGCTCCACTATCCAAGTAAAAAACATAACCCATCATCGATAACACGATGCATGCGATGAGAGTGAAATCCAACTTGAACTGTGAAGCAAGTGCTTCACCTGCTGCTCCTCTTGGGGCCTTCTTGTTGGTCTTATTTTGTGGAAAAGTTGTGGCATAGTGTCCATAATCATGACAGTTGAAACATTTTACCTTTGACAAGTCTCACTTATTTCCTTCCTTTCCAAACTCAAATTTGGAATGGGATGCCTTCCCTTTCCATTTCACCTTTCGAGCCAAGGCACAGTTCTCCTCATCATCAGTCTTTGATGAGGATCCATCTCTAGTGCTTTGCCAAATTTATTCTTGTACCAAATCGAACCATAGTCACTCCCAATTTGGTATCTCCTCCCTTCGATTCACAGACTCGTGGTAGCTATGCGAACTCTTGGGAAGGCCTAGAAGAGATAGGCTCAGCAAGCCATCTGAGGCAATAGTTATATCAAAAATTCCAAGCTCATATTGACACTGAGTGAACTTTGACAAGTATTTTTGGATCATGTCGCCCTTCTCCATTTTGATATTACTGAGCTTGTCTTTCAGAGCCAACTTCCTGTGGTCGCTGCTGTTCTGAAATAGATATGTCAAGTCCTTCCACATAGCATATGGAGTCACCTTCCCATGGAGACTCGAGACAATATGATCTTGAACTACCTCTAACAATATCCTTATCGCCTTTGCTACATTATTCTTCCATGCATCAAGTTGTTGAGCATCTGCTGCTACAGGCTGAGGGATATCAGTGTCAATGAATTCCTTCAGTTTGTTATCCTCAAGCATTGAATCCTCCATCTTGTCCTTCCATGCTATGTAATTTGAATTTTTCTCAAGGGAATATTAGAGTCTCAAACCATTGAAATACATCTTGATCTGTTGCTAGGTCTTGAAGAATAAATCTGCAAATTCGAACATATTCAAAACAAACTTTGTTCTTCTCTTCTATTGTGATTCTCAGCTCTCTGATATCATGTATAAACTCTAACAATGGGATTCAATTTTATCTTGTAATGTATTAAAACAAAATATTGAATCCTTCTACAATTTGCAGAAACAAACATAATATCACAATCACATAAAAAGTAAAAGAAAGAAACAATCATTTGCACAACACAAGATGTATCTCTAGAAATAACACTGTGTAAAACCATGCTATCTGTATACTATATAAATTTAAGACCATGAAACAATATAATGCTTTTCTATCATCGAGAAACAAATGCACGTTTCCAACTATCTCACTCTGGTCTAGGAAAAATCAATCAAATACTTAACCAATTCTCAACCTCTACTCAGCGAGCCTTGCTCACACATTCTTGGAGGAATTTACACCCTATTAAATAGGAAATTCCTTATAATTGATTGTGCAATGTGTCATAGGCTTACACATGACTCTATAAATGACTTGTACAATTTTATAATTATACAACTTATAGTTATCATCCCTTTAACCTCAGTCTCAACTGGGCCTTCCTTATAACTGACATGCAACAATTATTTATAGTGAATTATCAGTTAACAAATTGATCACTACTTGTGAATTAAATCAGATTTAGTTCACTGGACCTCTCACTAGCTCATCTCTCATTTAGAACTAGCTAAACTAATTCTAACTCAATTTCTTGAGTTAACTAATTACAACTCTAAAATAAATATATTTGGACTCCCTTAAATCATGGGAGAACTCTACATGCCTCCTCTCTGACCCTTAACTTGAATTTCCTAAGCTAACTCAGTCATTCTGACTTAGTTAAATAATACAAGTTTTCATGAGATGAAATTAGAATTTCTCTTTAATTAAGGGAAAATTAAATCAGAAGCCCCCTTAGGGTCCCATTTCTTGGTGCCATTTCAAAAAGACTCATTCATTCTTGTCTTAGGTCATGTTGTAGTGGCTACAACCACCCCCCAAAATTTTCCATTGCTTAGATTTTGGAGCCTAACTTCCCTTCACAAGAGCTCACCTTGCACTGCTATTAGGTATATGTGCTTTAACTAATGTTTACCTTTCAATAATTCTTGTGTTTACATTCTTTTCCACTTATAAATTTTTTTAAGTCACAAGCTAACCTCATGTCTAAGTCTTGCACAACAGTTTTGGGTTTACCTCCAAAAAATGCACAATTCATGGTCCCAGTCTTGACCTTCATGTTCAAAATTTTGCAATCATCACTATAATCCCATCCTTGAGGTTGGGAAATGTGAAGTTATGATAGGAAACCCAACACTGAGACCAGAAACTGCACAATCACTCAATAAGCTCATAAACTACACAATGCACTGATTCTGGAGCTTGTAGTTCCCCAGAACTGCGCAATCCTTCCCAGTGAGGTGCATGGAAATTTTTCTCAGAAGAAGTAGAAAAGGAAAAAAAAAAAGAATCCCTAAAATTTAGGGATCTATTTTTAGTAGCTCGTAGGAAGCACACTTGTTATTTTTGGAAGTTGTCGCCAAGTGTTGTTTTTTCCTTGATTTTTAGCATGCGCTTCATAAACCATAATTTCTTAAATCTATTTAATTAACGCCCCTAGATCTCATTCTTGCATTCGATGTTGGAGCTATAGCATTCCCAAGGAGATCAAGGAACCTTCAGAGCAATCGTCGTTGCTTTTCTGGGTGAGTTTTTCATTTATTGCTTTTAGTCACTTTTTCTATTGCTTTTTGTTGTTTGGATTGCATGAGTGTTGTTTTTCTTTTTTATTTGCATGCATGATGGCGTTTTACCTTGCTTTAACATGTAGAAGTGTTGTTTTAATTTTTTGTTTTCCTTTCACAAGTGTCACGTCGATTTTTGAATTTTTTCAGTAATGGTCGTCGTTGCAGCGACTCTCATCGTCGATCTCGTTCAATTCTCATTTGTTTAGTTTCTGCACTTGATTTTTCTTGTTTCATCAACACTTAGTCAAATTTTCACCCATGCCTTCACCATCTCTTATACCTGCTCATTTTTCACACTTCCCTTAGGCATATTTTCCTTTCCTTTGGTCAGAATTCACTTTTCCTAGTTGGGCATTGCATAATATAGAAGCTCAAGCTTCAAGATTGGCCTCTGGAATTGTGAAATGCACAGTATAGGCTAACCCCAATATGCATTGTGTAGTTCCAAGCCTTAACCAACATCCTGGCCACTGAGACTGCATAATGTGTAGTCTCTCCCACTTCACTTCCCAGAATAAAATGCACATTGCGCAGTCTCAAGCTACAAGATTCGACATCGACTGTTGGGACTTTGCAGTGAAAAATTTCCCCAATCAGTCAGAACCTCTTCCCATTAATTATTGTGCAATCCTGCCAGTTAGTTTCCTGGTGTGCTGCATGAACATGTCCTGAAAGTAACTTTTCTTATGACTGACATTTTCTTGTCGTCAGTGTCTTTTTTGTTCCACGAGTACAAAAGTTGTTGAGCATATCTCCAAAAATCACTTTCACAGTGGAATCAAAGAGATTTTCCTCAAAGGAAACTATTGAAAGTAGTATTGGGGAAGCAATTGAGCAAGTTCCATTTAAATTTCCAGTTTACTTGGACACTCAGTTTTTCATAGAGAAGGGATCAAAACTAACATGGCAGTAGATTAAAGAAGTCTTAGTGGACCGAAATGTGTATCTCAGCATCATGTAGTTAGGGCTTTACAAGGTTTCATACAGGTATCCAAACTTCCCATGTTCTGATGTGATCAACTAGGTTGTCTCAAAAACTGATGTAGAAACCATGACATTGAGAAACACCAATGGGAAAAATCTTGCTACATTCTTGGTAACATATTTCAAGCAGATGTATCATCTTCCTGGGCTAGTGAAGAACATGGAGTCACCATTCTATGCCACTTACATCTATACAAACACAAGAGATATCATCAAGAGCTACGTGAAGGATCCAATGAATTTCATGCAGACACCCACCCATATGTACAATACAAAAGCCCTCAGGAAAGCTTATCAACTTCTGGTCATACTAGCTTGCATAATCTATGGAAAAACAGAAACAGAAACCTTTCTTGAGGGGTGGTCTATCTTGTTGAACTAGGTAGTGAATGAGGGGAAGTCGTTCAACTGATCATACCTATTGTCTCATCAGTTGAGAGTCCATGTGAACAAATCTCGCAATCCACCCAAGGGAGAAAAAGCATGCTTCTACATGTTTGCATACTTACTAGATGCAATTTTTGCATAGAATAAGTTCCCTGACATGAAATGGACATGGACATTGGATTGCAATCATCACAGAGTCATGGAGTAGCTTACTGATCACTTCATCATCCCTATTTACATGCTCATCTTTCAAGAGGACCCACCTTGCATGTCATGAGAAAATATGGAGGTGATATCAGAGATTGCTGATTGGTCCGCATTACCGGATGACACATTGATCAGAGTATTTGGTGGGCAGAAGCCACCACATCTTTTGCCAAAATATGGCATCAAAAAACTTTTAATACAAGATCTAGGTTATTGTATATTTATAGGGTTGTTAATAGAACTTCATAGGATGAAGAAGGAACCGTGGCTAACTCTTCCTTTGTAGATCATATTATACAAGATTAAGAATCTCAAGATTACAAGTTCTGAAGGGAAATCCATCATTAGCTTCGATTTCGGAATGAAGAGTTACAATCTGTATGATCTGAGGGTAATTTGTTTAATTCAACTGGGACTTTGGGATATATAAGTGGTCAGAGGAGGAACCATGGAAGAACTGTTATAACTCCTCCCGACCTCATGAGAATATCAATACGGCTGGGACTTCTCAATTTGTTCCGCAAGCGGTAGCAGTTCCAAAAGAAACAACAAAAACATGCAACACTAGTGCATGATAAAGGAAAGAGGAAGGTAGCTAGAAATATAGAAGAGGAACAAAGATGGAAAATGAAATAATACCCTCTCACTGAGAAAGTAGCTTTGGAAATTGAAGTGAAGAGGGGACAAAGGAAAAAAATAGAAGATCATAGAAAGAGAGAGAAGCAATCCTTAGAAGAAGCAGTGTAGAGAGCTCAAAAAACTGAAAAAAAAAAAAAGTTGAAGGAAGAACGAGAGCTTACAAGAAGAGAAAAAGAGGAGAGATAGAAGCAAGAAGAGGAAGAAAGGAAAGATACCATGATAGAAGAGATGAAACCTACATGGGTTGAAGAATAGATACAAAATTAGCCAACGACAATAGGAGTGAGCGAACAGATGCAGGAATAAGAGCTTGCTTAAGAGCTTGAACAATCAATTGAACCCACATACATGGAAGTGGTACTGGAGCGACGAGATGAAGATGTGGACCTGATTCCCAGCGCACCATAATAAATCATCCAAACTCCACCACATTTAGCTCCAGAGCAAGCCTAGAGTGAGGAAGGGGATGTAGTTCCCCTTGATGATGATCCAATCATGGATGTGTACAATATATCATTTGATAAAATACAGAAGAATATTGTACAAGCATGAAGAAATAACTTCCTAGATGATAATTCATCACCTACGTTCATGAGAGAAAGGGTGATCATGGTAGACACCAAAATAAATCCAAATTCCATTGCTGATGCCAGATGGGCCTTCGCAGGAGCTTCTAGATCTAACACCCAATTCTTGGTGGTCAATAATAAGAAGTTGGGATGGAACATATAGGAACTTCGACAAGAGAATGAAAAACTCCATGCAACAATACATAAAGCACTTTTGGTATAGGTCTACTGTGAGGAGATAAGAGCAACGATACTTGCAGAAGTATCCACACTTGGAGACACTATGCAAGATATTTATGAGGAGTTGGTAACCGTATATAAGGAAATTTTCCACCTAGATGACTTGATATGGTAGAGCAGAGAGTTTGTTAGGATCCTAAGGAATATACATATTGCGATCACCGCCGTGTATGAGTGGAAAATGAGATACAAGGGTCGCGCCACTTACACTGGCAAAGAAGGTGAAGCCACAGGCAGAGTTAGAGAAATCTAGTGTTCGAATGTTGAGCCAAAAAAAAAGGCAACTCACGTCATTAATTAGAAGAATTCAGACTAAATATTTATGGATATACAACAGTTTGGATTTCATGGTGAGAACCCACCATATCCCATTAGTTGGTACACTCACCAAGACTAAACACAAACAATTAGTCCGACAAGAGATTGATCAGTACCTGAAGCAGCTGGAGTAGATGGCCACCCAAGAGGGCATGGATATCAACATAAATAATTTGCAGACCTACATCGGGGGCTCGGTTATGATCAAAAAAATGTTGCACTTGATTGAAGAAGAAGTGAAGTCTGGTTCCAAGAGATTTTACCCGAATGCATTGGAGGAAAGAGTCTGCTCCCAATCTAACACTATCTCCCAGGTTTGGGAAACCATCACACAATACCAAGATTGGTAAGCATATATGACCAAGAGACACCAATTCCAAGATGCCCAACTTGATTTCACCCCAAATCCAACATCATAGTGTTTTGTGATGTTAGGTTTTCCAGCTGTCTCTACCCTATTTTGTCTTATATGGGTATGAGTCGAAATTATAATATTATTTGAAATTATTATATAATGAAATTACATTTGTCCATGATGGAATGTGAAGATTCATATGTAATGTGAGGAGTCATGAGGGGAGTCCAAGAGTTACCAAGGGACCATGCCAAGAGTCACCCCATTTGGTTATAAATACATCCTCATAACTTTGATAAATGGATTTCGGGAGCCAAGATTTTGGCTAGGATTAGGCTTAGAAAAGGATTAGGAGTTTCGTGTTAGCCTTGGCTTATTTGTAGTGTAGAGGGAGTATAATTCTTTGGGAGGAGCAGGCGTTGTTGACTTCACGTTCTACTATTGGGGAAAGTGGAACTTGAATGTTCCATGTTGTATGTATGAATGGAACTTTCACTTATAATAAAATTAGAGTCACACGTCTTCATGCATATATTGTAAATGTAGTTGGAATATTTTGGTTATGTTTGCGATGTATGTTGTTTAACTTACACATATGCTTATGAAATATTTTTTTTGCATTTTCATGAATCTGGTTGATTGTGTTCTTTTTTTAACCCATCACCTTTAACTTGTGGACTATTCTGCTTGTTATTTTGTGTGATTTATTTCAACTCTCGTGTTCCTTTCAATTTGCGTACTATTACAGGCTTCCAAGCAGCGCATTTCATTTTCCCTTCACTTTTATGACCGCTCATGCATCATATTGAATTTTTGTGGGGTCACACACTTTCTTTAACCAAAGACGTCGTACACCACTCTATGAGTTTTGCGATCCAAGGCATATCATTAAACACCCCACTACTAGGAATCCTACTCCAAACAATGTGAGGTCTAGTTGGGAATTCATATCGCGGAGATCCTGTGAATGTTGGCGGGTCCGGCACCATCAACATTTCTGGCGCTAGAAGGAGGGCCAAATGAAAAGTTGAGCCCTTGAAGTCTGTTTTGAAATTTTGCACTCATTTTTGTGACTTCTTCCCAAATCATACACCCGACATGGTTTTATAGAAAAATAAATTTTCAAGTGCCGACAGATATCATTGATGACTTGTCACATCTTAAATTTAATGGCGAGGCTGAAACAACCAATTGTGAGCATACTGAACGTTTTCTTCAATTTTTTTCAAAAAACAACATCCCCCTTGAGTATGTTGGTTGTTGTTTGTTCATTCTCATGTTCAAAGGGTGCGTAAGGCAACGGTGTTACACATTGACCGATGCCTCTATCCACTCTTTTGAACATACTGTCACAGAATTGTTTTGCACTTTTGACAAATTTGATCATAAAATTCCATGCAAGAAAAGTTTACAATTGTGAAAATCACATGATGAATCACTACATCATTTTCTTAATCATTTTTTGCATATTTGTTTTGAATTTCCAAAAGATGAAGTTGACTAGGATTTCTTAACCTGAATATTTATATATCTTGTTCCTATTTCACTTACTCCACATCAGTTACAATCACTTAAATCGAACCCAACAAACCTCGCTCATAAATTGTCCAAATATACAACGGAAAAAGGTGTTGTTCCAAGCAACCCCCCGTTTTATTTTCATCTAACAACTTTACTTCCACAGGTTGTGGTGGTAAAAATTTAGAATTCTCCTATTCATGAACCACCATCTCCTCCCACCCCACATAATTAGATTTCTTGCGCAATTTTTGACAACAAGCCTGATGAGTGTTATCAAGTGTTTTATCCTCATCCTCCACCCTTTGGTCCCTATGATCCTCCAAATTGCGAGTTTGTCTATTCATTTATTTCAAACCTTTCCCTTGATGTTCATTAGGATCAGGTGTTGGATGGAGTTTTTGTTGTGTAGCCAAATGACGATGTCATTTTCAATGAGTATGTTTGGGAGTCAAAATCCGAACAAGAATCTGTGATGAAGGATGAGACTCTTCCTTATGCAACTCTTTCACATTATCTTGACACTGTCTATGATTCTATCATTCTAGTTGAATCATGTGATAATTTTTTTTTTTGCTGATATTATTTATACTTCCAATCATTCATAGAATTCATGGAATGTCAGTTTTTCATTTAAATTCAGAGAGGATGAATCTCTTATCATTGATCTTCCCAACCTCTCATCTTATCTTTCTGGAGACGTAGAGGGTGAAATTTATCATTTTTTATCTTCCTCTGTATATGATTCATCAGATCATGAGGATACCTCCGTTTGCAATCTTGAAATTTCTGATTGTGGTTGTTGTGACCTTTTCACTGACTTAGCTGGACCTGATATTGATTTCCTATTATTGATTTTTCCAAGCCATCAGTATTTGATGATCTATCTTCTGATGAGTTTTATCTTCCTCAAGTTGTTGACGAAATTCAACACGAGCTGATGGTTATATCGGGTTCTTGTAGCCTTGAGGTCAGTTCCACCTCTGATCAGAAGAGTGTTGAATATTTTGAGGATCCTCATCACTCTATTGTGTGTATTGAAAAATCCTTATTTTTTTACAATTTTCACATCCTCCATATGTTTTTAACGATCCTACCACTCAATCATTGGAGGAGTCGTACTTGGAGAGCACGTGGAGAAACAAAAATATCTTTCTTTCTTTATCTTTTCTCACTCTCATGGTTTGAAACTTTGTGTTTGCAAATCCTCAACTCACGATGTGTCACGACAACATGATATATCCACAGAATGTCTTTCGGTGCTTTTCACCATTTCTTTTCTACATGCACATTCAAACTTCTAACAGTTTGGTTTGCAATGTCTTATCTTTATTGTTTAGTGTTATACATGTAAATATTTATTTTCATGTATTCCCTCTCCCACGTAGGCCTACCAATGTGCCAGTGGCTACATTGGAAATATCACTTTACATGAGATTGGCATACTTTATAATTAGGTTAGGAGTAGTAGTATTTTCTTTTCATTGTTCTTTGCTTTCATTTTATTTTGCTCATTTGATTACAATTTTTCTTCTTTCCATTGTTTGTTTGTTTTCAGCCTTAGGTTAGTTTCCGCATGAGACTGTGTTTGGCTTCTAAAGCTAGCATGGTGAAATCTAGGAGGAAAGTTGTTCTTCTACTAACACTTGGCTTTATGTCTATTCCATCTCTCTACATGAATCCTGCATCCTATTGGTTGATGATACTCAAATGGAAAATATGTTCCTTATCAGCGAGAATCATGGTAAAATCATGATGTTTGGATTTTAACTGGTTCTGCCTACACTAATTGGTTTTTATATATTTGGTTAATCCTTGTCAGTCTAGTCTAGTAGAGTAAGAATATAAGGAAAACATTAACAAATATGTGAGAGGTGTCCATAAATATACTTCTTTGAAGGAACAAACTCTTCTGCTCTCAATAATTCGGGATCCCTTTTCCGCCCCATGAAGTAAATAAGTGCCTATGCATAGTTCTTTGAATAAATGAAAAATAAAAAAATGAAAAATGAAATAAAGGGCGAAAGAAGAGAAAGGATTTATGTGTATAGAGGTGAAACAAGAAACTCTGCTAGAGTACTGTCTAGGCTCACTGGAAGTGGAGCAATGTTTTCTTATTCTGAAGTGACTCCATTGGGGTACTGTCCAGGCCTACTAGTAGCGGATCAAAACCAAATATGAAGATAAAGACTCTGCCATTTTTATTTTACTTGTGCCTCTAAATACTCCTCATCCCCAATCGAAACAAATTAGTGTGACTTGGCTTGGTTAGTGTTCCATCGTTGAAGCGGATGGAAGGGGCTATGTCTTTAACTCAGACTAAGTAAGGGAGTTGTTATAATCAATTATTTGAACAATACTTCCGGAAGGGTGAGACCACTTTTACACGAGATAAGATTCATTCATAGAGCTGGAGTTCTACGAGTGTGTTGCCAATGTTATTGCGGCTACAACCACCCTCCAAAATTTTTCCATTGCTTAGATTTTGGAGCCCAACTTCCCTTCATAGGAGCTCACCTTGCACTGTTATCAAGTATCCGTGCTTTAAAAAATGTTTACCTTTTAGTTATGCTTGTGTTTACTTGCTTTTCCACATAGTGGAATACAGGTATATCTAGAGAAATTTGATAGGTAGAGAGTAGAGAGGATATAATCATAGAATGGGGGGAACTGTAGTTTACTAAACCTAAGGATGTGGAAGCCATTAAAGCTAACTAGGTTATGTGGGATTCTTTTGATCGGGTTTAATTGGTCCTATTCTTGGAGAAATTCCAAGGGCGTGATACTCAAATAGCTTTGGAATTCACTTGTATTTTCAAAGGAGCCAGAGCTCTGGTCTGATAACTCACAATCTGCACCAATGAGGAAACACTAGCTACAAACACTAGGCTTCCTTGAACCAGTGAGAAGTGGTATAAAAATATCAATATTTCGAAAGAGAGTTGGTGTCCCTTTCTGGAAGATTCATCATCAATACTTGATCTGATGCATGGGATAAGAAGATAATTGTTACAACCTATGTGGCATGACGTTGTTTAATTTTTGCAAAATTTCATTACATGTATACCACTACTATATTCACATTTTGATGCACTTAGATGAGACTAAGCTTATGAATATACCATTTTTCTTGATGAAAATGTTAACCAAGATGGTTGCAGCCATTCAGAAAAGGAAGAATCCATAGTGTACACTTTTTCATCAAGGAATAATCAAGATCATTATAAAATACGAGTTGAGCCAAATTTGGGTTTCATGGGGGTCATTTTCACGAGGATAAAAAACTAAACCAAGAGCTTCAGTACCACCCCTTACCAAGAAAATCACATTTAGAAGTAGAAAGGATTTCACCCCATAGGCTAGTCTTCAGTGACATTATTCTACTAGGGAATTGCATGAGAAATGGTAAAAAAAATTGAGGAAGGTCCTATTGATATCACTGGTGATGATGAGCCAGAGTTGGCACTGGAGTCTAAGCTAGTGGATATGGATATAGGTGACACTTATGTCGATAATTATATGTTTCATAGCAATGGTGTTCGTTCATTGCAAGAGGAGGCAATGTAATTTCACATGGGGACTATGAGTGATAAATCAAAGATACTGAAGTCAAGAGGTAAGGCCGTAATGCCTCGACATTTTATATTTTTTTGCCCTACATATAAAATATTATTGAAACAAAACAAATGAATCTTGCTACAAAATAAGAATTTGAGGGATCAATTACAAAAACATAATAAAAAACTTCAAAACTTGGTCAGTATTTTATAAGACATTGATCAATTAGAGGGACCTAAAGTTAGGGTTGGACAATATTCACAAGGATGTACTAAGGAAGACAAACATCTTATTAACAATATCCTTGACAAAATTATCATTAATCTCTATGTGTTTCTACAACTTAAACATGACCTTCCCCAGTGGAAAAATAAAGATGAGCTCTTTGATCCTTGGATAGTAGACAAGGAGACCCATTGTCAAGTTATTGAGAAAATGAGGAAGAGGTGGTTTACTATGTATTTGTCTTGTTTTACTTTGAGATGATTTTGGTCAATAATCATGCCATTGCATCTAAAATGTTTGTTTGTGTTTTAAAATATTTTGGAGGACCAATGCATAAGATAGAATTTAATCAAACAGTTAAGGTTATTAAATCTTACTGATAATATAAATAATTTAAAGTAAGGGTTGCTTGTTCATCTCATACAATAATTAGGCTTTCATGATTTCGATTAAGTAGAATAAGAAGATATGATTATTAAACATTCAAATTGAACTATTCAATAAACCATAAGTTGGAAAAATTTTAATCGGTGTTTAAAAGTTCAACAAAATATATTTAACATCACCAAAATACTGAAAATTTATTGATAAAAGGGATTTACATTAACAGATTGTCAAGTAAATCATTATTTATAATAATTATAACTTCAGGAGGAATTATAAGGTTGATGAGACACGGTCAACCTCACCTAATTATTTGATGATAATTAAACATATGAAGAAACATAATGACAGAAAAATGAAAAACTCATAGGGAAAATAGAGTTGTACGAGATGAGTTCAGAATCTTGCTTTATATTATTGATGATGAGCAAAACTTAGTAAAATTTCTGTTTTACATAATCACCTTATCCAAGGGTGCAACCATTCATAACTGGCACTGAGAGTTATTTGTACTAACTTAGAAAAATTTGGAAATATCTTAACTGATTTTACAATAATAGAATAATAAGAATAAAAGAAGGATACAGATAGATGGAGTGTCTCTGTTATTCTGGAGGTTGTTGATGATTTGACCTCTTTTGGTGAAATTTGTTGCTGACTTGTACTTTTTTCACTGGAAGATGTTGCTGACCTGGATCTACAAAATTGGGTGTGCTGGCATGCTGTAAAATTAATTTTTACTCAATAGTTTCACAAAAATTATCCAACTGCTCTTCACGTGGAATTTCACAATTCATCATTTTCCTGAAAACTTCATCCACTTCAGTGAATCTGTCAAAATTTGGTTTTTGGATGAAAAACTATTTGATTTGATGTTGAATTATCAAGTCAAACTGTAGAGCTTCAAGAAAAGCTCTTCCTGTGATGTGACCTTTGGTACCTGCAAACTTTGTTTTATCTATTGCAATTGTATAAATATTTTTGCAATAATCTTCTAACTTGACCAACTTATCATCTTATCAAACTAGATCTGGCAAACCTTTTTAATTTAAAATATTAAATTTAGTATGAAACCTTTTGACAATAACATTTAAGGCTTCACACTTGGTCGGCAACTGATTGATCAAGTTTATTTTCTGCAAAACTTTCTTTATATCCAAAATAGTTGCAATCCTGTCTGAGATATTGATTGCTTCCAAATCCTCCTTGTTCTTTGAATTAAGAACCTTAATCTTATCTGAAGCTTCACTTGGTTTCTGTTGGAGTTGATCCTTCCCTTCCTGAATTTCTATTCTGCATATGTTGATGAGTTCATGTTGCTCGAAGATGATATGAATGGATGGCCATATTTCAATAATGGAGTCACTGATGTTTTCCTAGATACTCTGCTTAGCTTCTCCTAAAGTTGATGCCATTAGAGTTTCACTTTCTAGTTATTTAATTCTAATTTCCAACTGATGTGTCTTCTGCATTTCTTCTAGATACAAAGTATCATGTTTAATATTTTGAGACTGAAGTAGTTGAAACTTCTGATTTAGCTTTTCAAGTGCTTGCTTCTGAGTAGCTAATTCTTGAGCAAGTTGTGATGGATTAGTCATGCTCAAGGCTGTTGAGGTTTCTGCACATGGATAAGATGTTTGAGCTATTAAAGTAGGATCTACAATCACCTAGAGTGTTGATTTCTCTTTCAGCAATTCTTTAATTGGTTCTTCCATTTTTCTGATCTGCAGATTTTGGTCAATAATTAGCTTAAGCATTTCCTCCTTTTCAGAGTCATTTTGTACCATCTCTTTGGTCTGTGGATCTTCACTCGAGGGCAACCTAAGTTGTTTTCGCAGGGCAGAAATGTCTGCATTTTTCTTCTTAATGATTTCTTCAGCTGCTTTGTAGTTAACAGGATCATATCCTACTTTTACTATCAGCTCTTCCAATGTCTTTATTGTTGATCAACGATTGTCATTGATGTCAACCCAAGCAGCACCAAGGGATACCCCAATATTGCATGGGAATTTTTACCTAATAAATTAATATATTCTAGGTCAAGAATGCTTTTTATGGTTTCTACTTGTCGAGATGTTTCCGTTGATATATGGCACGCCACGTAATTCTTCACGGTTTGAGAGATATTCATGTTTGAAGTTTGTACCCCCAGTTAGTGGGCTAAAACCCCATGGGATTATGGCATGGGTCATTGAAAAGTCATAATTAATATTTTTTAAGCTCCTAAAATCCCTCCCACGTTCACTTTTTGAAGCCCCTCTCAACCTAAGCATTTATATAAATTGTGATCCACATATCCTCCTCATGCAAGGGATTTCGCTATCTGAAACAGGTCATCGTGGAATTTTCGCTCTAACTATTTTTATACGAAGTTTCAGAAGATGAAATTTCTATGAGGCAAAGCCGAAATCCTGAGGAAGCTCCTACAGAAATTTCAGATCACAGTGCACAACATTTTCTGATATATGATCTCTGGAAATTATTGTTTTTGGAGGCTCATGAAATTCATCTCAAAGAAGTGACCTTGGGAAAAACATCATAACTCTCTCTTTTAGTATCAAATTAGAATTCTATAAAAAGTGGCATATAGTGCATGGAATTTAGTTTTTTCTCTATAAATTTTAGATCCGAATAAAGAAATAGTGACACGTGGCATGCCGTACAAGTTCGCTCTACTGAAACAATCCATAATTATGCCATTGTGAGAAATTGGGCATAAATATCTCTTGAAGAATCCAAATTGGGTCAGACCTATGGCATTGGAAATAAGACTCAAAGGAATACTACAGGACCAAAAATCAAATATTGGGGATCTGAAATAATAGAGATACACTAGATTCAATATCGAGCTCCTGAAGGCAAGAAAAATCTAGATCATGTGTTGTCAAGGGCTGCAAAGGACCAAAATTTCTAGGGCAGCAAAGAAAAGTAAGGTGCAACAGAGGGTAAAATGACAAGAGCAACAACTAAGGTGTAGAACAATAACAATAATTTCATCACACGAAGTATTCAAGTGGGCAGCGCTGCATACAGTTACTGTAAAGGTATCATTGTACTAAGTCATTGTAAATACATTATTGTAAAAATTGTTCTAGTGTCTATCTACCAAGAGTTGAAGAGGCAGTGTCGGGAGGTCTAGGATCATCATTAGGTGGTTGTGTCATAGTTGGGGTTATTGTCTTGTGTGTCTTCTTCTTCTACATCATTCTATATCATTGTAAAGTGGACCATTTTCCCTGGTATGGGAGTCCATTATTCTTTAATTCTTCTATAGGGTGGTAGGGTGGTGGTAGGGTGAGTTGTAGTTCATTGGGTATTGGGGCATCTGTTCAGTTGACTACTGAAGAATCTCGGGCGTTGGAGCGTCCATCCAGTGGGAGCTGGAGAAGAATGTTTTTCTAGATTCTAGGAAGTTGGAGCTATATTTTCAATTGGAGTTTAATATTAAAGAATTATTAGAAAAGCATTAGGTGGTTTTGGTCCCAGAGTGGGTTTCCACCTTAAAAACTGTGTGCATTTGTGTTCCTTTTTTTTGCTACTCTCAGTGTACAAACATTAATAATAATTGAAGATTAACTAATGCTCTAATTGAAAGGAATATTGATTCACCCCCCTCTCAGTATTTCCAACAATTGGTATCGGAGCTTGGTTCCTTCAATAGCAGTTTAACATCTGGAAGGAGGTCATGGAGCATACCAAGAATGGTGTACCTCTGTTCAATGAAAATAATTATGCACTCTGGAAAGGAAGAATGGAGGTCTATCTCTTGGCGCAAGGTTACAAAGTATGGGACACTGTTCAAAATGGATTTACATCAACCGAGGATGAAAAAGGTAAGAAGAATTTGGTAAGTGATGCAAAAGCAAAGAATATTATTATCAGTGGACTTATTGAATCTACTTATCATAAGGTGTTGGATTGTAAAACTGCCAAAAATGTATGGGACAAGCTTGAGAATATATATGCAGGTGACTCAAATGTCAAAGAAGCAAAGCTTAAAATCTATAGAGAAAAATTTGAGCAACTCAGAATGAAAGAAGATTGCAACATTGTTGCATACTTCCAATACATTGATGAAATAACCAATACTCTGGAAGGATTGGGAGAGACAGTTGACAAGAATACTATTATATGAAATATTCTTAGAACGTTACCATGGAGATTCAACCCAAAGGTATCGGTCTTAGAATACAGTGCAAATCTGGACAAACATAGCAAAGAGGAATCACATGGAGTTCTCATAGCATATGAAAAGAGACTTGATGAAGAAGAGGGTACTTCACATCTAGAAACTGTGTTTGTTGCATCTAAGAAAACCAGTAAGGAAAAAAAACCTTCAATTGAAAATACATGCACCTGCAAGTGTGAAAAAAAGGGAGATGATGAAGAAGGTATTTCAAATGAAGAATATGCTTACTTTACGAGAAAAATAAAAATTGGTAAGGGAAAATTCAAAGGTAAACTTCCATTGATATGTTTCGGTTGTGGTGAAGTTGGGAATTTTGCATCAAAATATCTAAACATAAGTGATGACAACTCAAAAGGAAAGAAAGGATTTTATAAATTCAACAAGCAAGAATCCAAAAGGAACTTTCTCTTTAAAGAAGATAGCTCATCATCCAATGAAGACAATGATAGCGAAGAAGAAGCCAATGAGAGAGTATTGTTTATGGACAAGCACAATAAACAAGAGGTATCAAACAACAAAGAAGGAGGATTGACCATAGAATAATTTTATAAGGAAGCAATCAAACTTATAAAAGATCTCAAGGCAGAGAAGATCCATTCCAATACTCTTGAAGAACAAGTTCAATGTCTCAAAATTGAAGTTGAAGAACACAAATGCATTGAAGAGTCACTTCAAAAGAAGTTGGAAGAAAGCAACCAAGAAAAAAAAGAATTAGAAGCCAAAGTAGTCTCGCTGCGTAAGGAAGTGAAGAAAGGAAAAACTATCCAAAACTATGCCAACAGCTTAAGGGCATTAGAAAAACTCATTAACATTCAACGATCTTACAATGGCATAACTGACATTGGTTACAAAGAAGAAGAAGTAGGATCTTCTACAACAAAATACAATGAACCTATGAGACCTGACATGAATGTAGACTTCATTGGACAAGATTCACAAGAACAACCTTGGAAGACAATTCCTCGACGAAGATTTCCATCCAGGTACCAACATATTTTTTATGGCTATTGTTCTTCATGTGGAAAATTTGGTCATATAGCTGTAGAATGTCGCATGTACCACAGGAACGAATAAAATTCCAAGGGATCTGTCAAATATGAACCTCCCAGGGCTCAACGAAACATCAATAGATTTGAACATTTAAGAAATAATATTAAATGTTACAAATGTCAAAACTTTGGACACATAGCCAGAGACTGCAGACTTGAAAATCCTCCAGAAGAATCTTCGAAGGCACAGAACGAATGGACACCGAAGAAGAAGAAGACTGATAATTGTGCTTTCGCTCTCAAGGCTCAAAACAACAAAGATGTGTGGTATGTTGATAGTGGTTACTCAACGCAAATGACTGGAGATAGAAATAAATTTGTATATCTGAAAGATAAGAAGGATGGAACCATGTCCTTTGGAAATGATGGATCTTCAAATGTTATATGATCAGGTACTATCACTCTCGAAAGAAAAGATGCTCTAGCCAAGAATGTTCTATTGGTTGAAAACATGAATCGCAATCTACTTAGTGTTGGAAAAACGTGTGATCAAGGACACAAAATACTATTCAAGTCCACAAAATGTGAAATTATGAAAGGTAGGTATGGTGAAATTGTGGCTACAACAAGTTGAGCTCCGAACGACATATATGTTCTGGATGAAGCAACTAAATCATGTCTAATAGCTAAAGAGGATGATATAATATTTGGTAGCAATGATGATCGAATAAGTAAGAATTTTGCTACAAAGATGCAAAGTGATTTCGAGATGTCTTTACTTGGTGAGCTGACATTCTTCTTAGGGCTTCAAATATCTCAGCAAGAGAAAGGAATATTTATATGTCAAGCCAAGTACATCAAGGAAATGCTCAAGAAATTTAAAATGGAAGATTGCAAACCCATCCTTACTCCAATGGTAACAGGTTGCAAATTGAGCATAGACGACTCATATAAGGATGTGGATCAAAGGTTGTACAGATCTATGATTGGTAGTCTTCTATATGTAATAGCCTCCCGGCTAGATGTTATGCAAGTAGTTGGAAAAGTAGCAACATTCCAAGCAGCACCAAAAGAATCACATATTATTGCCATCAAAACAATTCTTCGATATCTAAACAGAACAACAGAATATGGCTTGTGGTATCCCAAGGGTAAAATATCATTATTCATTTCTTTACAGATGCAGATTGGGCAGGAAGTGTTGATGATCATGAGAGTACTCGTGAAGCATTGGAATATCTTTGCCAAAATCTTGGGATTCTCCCAAGTTCTCATTAGATTTTCCTTATTTAGAATATAAAGTGGGAGTGGAAGTGTGTACAGGTCCACAGGATGGTTGTGTGTCAGGGGGAGTGGAAGTGTGTACAAGGCCGCAAGATGGTTGTGTGTCAGGGGGAGTTACCCTTTGCCATTGATGTCAAAGGGGGAGAGAATGTTGTAGGAAGAGGTGTCATGATCGCAGGGGGATTACTTGTGTTGCCATCAATGCCAAAGGGGAGATTGTTGATCAGTGATTGTCATTGATGTCAACCCAAGCAACACCAGGGGATACCCCAATATTGCATGAGAATTTTGACCTACCAGATTAATATATTATGGGTAAAGAATTATTTTGATGTTTTCTACTTGTCAAGATGTTTCCGTTGATATATGGCATGCCACGTAATTCTTCATGGTTTGAGAGATATTCATGTTTGAAGTTTGTACCCCCAGTTAGTGGGCTAAAACCCCATGGGGTTGTGGCATGGGTAATTGAAAAGTCATGACTAATATTTTTTAAGCTCCTAAAATCCCTCCCACTTTCGCTTGTTGGAGCCCCTCTCAACCTAAGCATGTATATAAATTTTGATCCTCATATCCTCCTCATGCAAGGTATTTCACTATCTTAAACAGGTCATCATGGAATTTTCGCTCTAAATTTTTTTCTATGAAGGTTCAGAAGCTGAAATTTTTATGAAACAAAGCCAATATCCTGAGGAAGCTCCTGTACAAATTTCAAATCAAGGTATGCAATATTTTCGGAGATATGATTTGTGGAAGTCATTTTTTTTGCAGGCTCCTGAAATTCATCTCAAAGAAGTGACCTTCGGAAAGATGTCATAACTCTCTCTCTAAGTATCGGATTGGAATTCTGTAAAAAGTGGAAAATAGTGCACAGATTGTATTTTTCTCTCTATAAATTTTAGGGCCGAATAAAGAAACAATGACACGTGGCACACCGTAAAAGTTTTCTCTACTGAAATAGTCCATAATTAGGGCATTGTGAGAAATTGGGCATAAATCTCCCTTGAAGAATCCAAATTGGGCCAGACCTGTGGCATTGGAAATAAGAGTCAGAGGAATAATACATGACCGAAAATCAGATATTGGGGATCTGAAATAACAGATATACACCAGATTCAATATCAAGCTCCTAGAAGGCAAGAAAAAGCTAGATCATGTGTTGTCAAGGGTTGCAAAGGACCAAAATTTCTAGGGAAGCAAAGAAAAGAAAGGTGCTGTAGAGGGTAGCATGACAAGAGAAGCAACCAAGGTGCAGAACAACAGCAAGAAGTTCATCACATGTAGTCTTCAAGAGGGAAGCACTGCATACAGTCACTATAAAGGTATCATTGTACTAAGTCATTGTAAATACATTATTGTAAAAAATTTCTAGTGTCTATCTGCCAAGAGTTGAAGAGGCAGTGTCAGGAGGTCTAGGATCATCATTAGGTGGTTGTGTCATAGTTGGGGTTATGGTATAGTGTGTCTTCTTCTTCTACATCATTCTATATCATTGTAAAGTGGACCATTTTCCCTGGTACGAGAGGCCATTCTTCTTTTATTCTTCTATAGGTTGGTAGGGTGGTGCTAGGGTGAGTTGTAGCTCATTGGGTGTTGGGGCGTCCGTTCAGTTGACTACTGAAGAATATCGAGTGTTGGAGCGTCCATTCAGTGGGAGCTGGAGAAGAATGCTTTTCTAGATTCTAGGAAGTTGGAGCTTTATTTTCAATTGGAGTTGAATATTAAAGAATTATTAGAAAAGCATTAGGTGGTTTTTGTCTCGGAGTGGGTTTCCACCTTAAAAGCTGTGTGCATTTGTGTTCCTTTTGTTTGCCGCTATCGTTGTACAAACACTGATAATAATTGAATATTAAATAATGCTCTAATTGAAAGGAATATTGATTCACCCCCCCTCTCAGTATTTCCAACATTTATCCTGTTGTCTTTAGCCAAACAAGGGAGTTTCTTAATCTTCAACTAGGATTTCATATTTGACAGTGCTACTTATGATTTTTAAAGAGACATAGCTAGTGTACTCGTGGTTTAAAATAACATTTCTTGTGACTACCTATGCATATCCATCTGGTCAATTGGATGTATGTGTCTTGCATCAAATGAGAGGACAATATTATTATAGTCTGCATGAGTTTTCAGAAATGGAAATGTTTCTTACAGGAAGGCCATTTGAATCCTACCCTTCTCACTGTCAAAAGTAGTGAGAAGCATCTGTTGTGATGTAGATCTCTGTTTCCAATATTGGCTATAAACATCTGACTTTAGTGCTTCATTCTTTTGTTTGATTTCTAGAAATTTGGAGAAGATATTCTGCTCTTTTGAAGAGTTGGCATCTGTATGTTGGATGATCTCTAAGGGCTCTCTTGTAGGTGATGTTGATGAATAATTCTAAGGAATATGTGTAGATGTGGAGACTTCATTTTCTCCCAAATATATGATCTCTGGCTGTTTATCTTCTGAAAACAAGGAAGAATCAAGCATTGTTTTCTTATGATGTGAGATGAATTCCTTCATAAGCTCCTTGGAATGTGGTGTCTCTTCTCTAACCCTCTTTTATTGTTTGCTGTCAAGCACTGGTGTTTATACATTTAAAGTAGAAATGATCTGTTCCTCTGCTTCTTGTAAACTATCTTCTACCCATTCATCATGATTCATGTACTTTTCAATTTCTTCTCTAGAGGTGTGAGTGTAAGAGGTTGTCTTGGGTTCAAATCTTAGGGTAGAAATAATGCCATGAGGGTCATATGACCAAGTAAAATTTGACTGAAAACCCATATTCGTTAATAGTGCATCTGCATCAACACCAGCTGCTTTGGTATTACAAATGAATGATCCAATGTTTGATTTGATTTTAAACTGGGCTTTCCTCTTTCCTGATTTAAAATGTAATTCATCCATATTCAACATTTGTCTTATGTATTCTAATGAGAAAATTTTCATAGGCACATATTTTGGAGGTTTGTATGGTGGAAGCTCACAACCATACACTCTGATCTCTGTGTAATTCTTGTACAGATACCAATCACCTGTCTTTTCTTGTTCACTGAGGTGTAGAATTATCTTGATATCTTCTCCAATTATAGGCTCTGGTGAACTGGTAAGGAACTGCTCGACTGAATGAATGAATAAGCCTATGAATTCTGAGAAAGAAGTAGTTGTTGAAGATTATCTGACCAATTCTGTCCAGTGAATCACTGATTGACTCACTCCTTGCTCACCCTGCTTGTTGAAGTGAATGGGAAACATATCTTCCTATTGAAACAAAATCATATGAATGATCACAAAAGAATAAGTAAAGGCTCCTTGAGTGGTGAAATTCTTGGATTGTTCATGTATAACATCAACCAAGAAATGAATGTAATTGTACATAAATAATGGTGATTTTTCAAGGTTGAAGATAGATAAGAAACCTAGGATGAGTTCATCAATGGTTTCATCGTTGGGGTATTCTAACAAATAAGAAAGGAGATAAATACAATGTTTGGAAGCAATGGGGAATATGGAGGATACATATGGGGGATTTCTCTTGGGTAAATCAGCACCCTAAGGTAGAAATATTTTGAATATCTGAGCTCTCTGTGGAAAGGATAATGTGTGATAAAGATCCATGAGGGAAACGGGGGAGAAATAGGATAAGGAGTCAGAAGGAGGGATGAGAAGCATTTGATTAATGGTTTCAGGAGATATGGTTATCAGAATATTTTCGTTCTAAGCTACCACCGACCTGGTTATAGGGTCATACTGCTTCTGACACCAGGCAATTAAATTTGGGAATGGGTGAGTTTGAGAGAATGAAAACAGAGGTAACATGGACTCCCAAAACCTGATAGGGTCTTGTTTATCCAAGTGTTTCTATTTTATCCATAGGTGTAGCTCGTAAAATTCAAATTCACTTTGACAATAAATATTTTTAAAATAGGTATCGAATAGGGGAGTGAGGTCGAGGTTGATTTGTGGAGTTGCAGGAACGTCTTCTGCAACAACTTTAGTGGCTTTAGGAATGACCTCGACAACTGGATGAGCGACCTCTCATGTGACCTCTGCAATATTGTCAACATTCGAGATTTCTTCTATCATAATTTTCTTACCTTTGCCTTTCGGAGTGGTTTGTTTCTTTGTTTTTGCCTTTGGTGCCATGCTTTACTATAATAAAGTGGTACATGGATTTATAACTTTCGGTTACATAAACAATAATAGGGTTTCAGGAATATGAAGGGAAATTACATAAGATAATTCATTGTGAAGCAACGATGGAGGATAAAGGTGAATTGAAGGCAGAAGTAAAGTATCAAGCGGGAAATTGTGGGAAATTTTATAGACTACAGTTTAGGTTCAAAGGTCATGGCTAACAGTCAAGTGAATTTACTACGTAATGATATGATTAACGGGTAAATGGAACGAATTTATTGGTCAACGAGAATATGAACGGGTATAATGGAGGAATAGGGATAGCAGATAGGTGACGTGGAAGGATATGAGTGATGGATGGATGGAAGGTTATGGCTTGGGAAAATGGTAGTAGAAATGGAAAACCGGAGGTGGATTTCGGGGTATGGTATCCTCCGGTTTTTGGTTTTTGGCAGAGGGGGTACGAAGTCACCTGATGCTGCCATGTTGTGAAAATGGGTAGTCATTGAAATTGGATTTCAAATCCCCCACCCCTCGCATTAACAAGAAACAGGCGGAGGGGGTGCGAAGTCAATCTCCACCGTAGATCTGAGGGAAGCTCAAGATCTACAGTCAGAATCTGCAAACACTTTAATTATTTTGATTTGATCGCTTATCGTTTATTGACTTTACACTAAAATCAATATGCACACATATAGATTAATTTAATTAATGAATATAGAAAACCCTTTTTCAAAGGTTCAAACATACATGAATTAAACTTTACATTTTGAAATTTTGGCGCATTTAAATAGGCGGCCATTATAAATTTGATTGCTAAAGAATTAAAATTTTATTTTATGCTTCCCTAAAAAATTTTGTTGCCTTCTTTATTTAGAGCAAACTATCCTATAATTTTTCTAACATGGATGTAATAAATATATTTTTCCTAACGCTTTTTAACATTTATTTTTCATCCATGTTCTAACTTAGCATTTTATATTTTTTATTTTCTAAACTACCATGCTAACTTATAAAAAACAAATAGTGTTACAACATCGGCTCCAACTGGGGACTGCTTCTACCTGTGGGATGTAGAGAACATGCAGTTCCATGTTCCTTCTCTTCAGACTATGGAGTCTCTGCACACTGACTTCAAAAAAATAAAATTATTATGTACAATGATGATGTGAGATCTCTTTCAATACTAGATGTAGTGTTTCAAAAATCTTCCATTGACAGGCAGTGTTGAAAATTGTCCTTCAAGATTATACAGAAAAAATGTGTTGTTTCCTTTCACCTTTGCAACATTGAGTGGCCCAAACCATAAATTGTCAAAATTTCCATGTTTGCGTTTATATTCTCTCCTATAATCCCATATTAGGACTAAATCCCCTTCTCTAAAATATATTTCCCTTTCTTTTATGTGAAAGAGGCTCTTCAATTTATTTTGATATTTCTTTAGTTTGTACTGTATCTCATCTCTATTTTCATTCAACTCAATGATCTGATTAAGCCTTCTAAAGAAATCATTAGGTTCATTAGTAGATTCTTGTAGAAAATTGAGCACAAGAAAAGCTAAATTTGTACGAAAAATAACATATTTTCCATAAACTAATTGCAATGGGGATTTACCTATTGATATTTTTGGGGAAATTCTATTTGTCCAGACTACATAAATCAAGTGACTATTCCAGTTCTTCTTGTGGTCTTCTAAAGTTTTCTTGATTACTTTCACTAAACTCTTATTTGATGATTCATTAAGACCATTTCCTTGTGGATAATAGGGGGTTGAGTGATGCAGCAGAATTTGATATTCCTGACAGAATTCTATCATTTTAATGCTGTTGAATGTTGTGGCATTATCAGTGACTATTTGTTGTGGGCAACCAAATCTCAATAAAATATTCTCTTCAATGAACTTTATTACAACTGAATCTGTAGCATTTCTTACTGGACTGGATTCCACCCACTTAGTGAAATAGTCAGTAGTAGTCAAGATCCATCTTTATTGACTACTGGAGGCTGGATGAATTTCACCTATAAAGTCTAATCCCCACTGAAGAAATGGTGCTGAAAAAACTATTGGAGCTAGTGGGAGAGATGCTAATTTTTGCTTACTAGAAAACATTTTACATGGAACACAGGCTCTGACTTTTGATACTACTTGTGAAAACAACGTAGGCCAATAAAATCATACTCTCAATATCTTGTATGCTATTTCTCTCCAAGCATAATGGCCTCCAAAAATTCCTGCATGAATCTGATCAATGATTCCTTCAGTTTCTGATTCTGTCAAGCAAAGTAATAAAATATTAAGATGATCCTTCTAGTATAAGTTGGAATTGATAATACAATACTTGATGGATTTCAACTTGAGTGTTTTGCACTGGTTTTTGAAAACTGAGTTGGACATTCAAAATGAATCAAAAAGTGAAAAATGTCTTCATACCAATTTGATGTAACAAAATTCTCATCAATATGAATTAGGATTGTCTGAGTTGAAGGAGAAGGTTGTTGTGTATTCTTTCCTTGCAATCCATGGGAAGGTTGTTATGGATTCTCCCCTTCTACATTCAAAGAAGGTTCTTGTGTATTCTCCCTTTCCAAATTCGAAGAAGGTTCTTGTGGTTGCTTCTCTGAAACTTCAAAAACTGAGTTTATGCCCAAGACTTTACAATTGGATTCAACTAACAACTTGGCTAAACCCTACCCCTTCACTAACTTGGTAGTTTTGATGGTAAGATCAAACTCAAGAATCTGAGTTATCCATATTCCCCTTCTAACATCAATGTATGGCTATGTGAGGAATATTTTGACAGCGTTATTGGGCACATAGGCAATGATAGTTGAATGAAGAATATACATTCTAAAATACTTGAGGGCTTGAACTAAGGCATAGGCTTGTTTTTCAATAATATCATATCTTAGTTTGTCATCTCTCATGATGTTACTAAAGAATTATATACGCTGATCATGGTAATCCTCATACTTTTGTAAAAGGACAGCTACAAGGGTAGTTTATGAGGCAAAAGAGAACATGCTGAAAGGTTCTGAGTGTTTTGACTAGTTAAGGTTGGGGCTTCGGAGATGGCTTTCTTTATTTGTTCAAAAGAAAATCTTGCAGAAACAATCCATTTAACTTTGTGGTTCTTTTTTAGCACGTCTCTTATATCCTTCACTATTTCTACATAATTTGGTATAAACCTTCCCAAAAAAATAATTTTTCCTAATAAAACCTGAATCTCTTTCTTATTTCTAGGTAATGATAATGATTGAAGAGTAGAGACCCTTTTGGGATCAATAACTACTCCATATTTAGAAATAATATGACCTAGTAATTTACCTTCTTTAATGGAAAATAATGATTTTTTGGGATTCAAGGAAATTCCAAACTTCCTGCATCTTTCAAAAACTTTCTTCAAATGCTTAAGATGTTTAGGATCTAATTCAGAGAAAACAGTTAAATCATCAAGATAAATAACAATGAATTTATTTACCTTCCCGACAAAAGCCAAGTCCATGGCTCTCTGAAATGTTGCTACTGCGTTTGATAGACCAAATGGCATCTGGGCATACATGAATGTACCCTAAGGTGTAGTAAAAGTTGTCTTCTACATGTCTTCTAAATTCACCAATATTTGATTATAACTAGAAAATCCATCTAACATAGAGAGCTTGTTAGCACTTGACACTTTTTGAAGTAATTGATACATCTTTGGAAGTGGATAATTATCTTTCAAGGATGCTTTATTAAGATTCCTAAAATCTACACAGAGTCTTATTTCGTTTTTTCTTTTTCCTCAAAGGGAATTAATTTGCAACCCAACTAGAGTATCTTAATGCGACAATAATTTGGGCATCTAAAAGTTTTTTCAGTTCTTTTTCTATGGTGGGAAGTAGAACTAGGTTCATCCTTCTTAACTTCCGTTGGTAAGGCTTTACATCTGGTTTTAGTGGAATTTTATGCACAATTAAAGATGTATCATAAGTTTTTAGATCAACATAAGACCAGGTAAAGACATTTATATAATTTTTAAGAATTTTGACATATTCAGATTTAAGTCCTAGGGTTAGTGATGCACAAAATTTGATGTTTTTAATTTCCTCGTCAGTGCCAATATTTGTGTCTTCTATGTCATCTCTTGGTGAAATAGAGAGCAAGTTTTTGGGAACATTGTTTTGATCAAATTTTTTTTCTAAAGGAACAAGTCCCTTGGTGATAAAATTATTTGATAATTGAATTATATCATGATCAACTACCTTTGATTTTAGTTTTGAATTTTCTTTATCTTGAGTAGCTTCTTTATTCTCTGAATTATCCTCTTCAATCTTAAATATAGAAAATTTGTCAATGACTTGAAAAAAGGATTTTAATTTTTCATCGTCCTCAATATCTTCCAATGTTTAATATTGTCCAGGATTAGAGGCCTATATTTGATTTGTTTCTGATATTGAATATGAAAATGATCAAGAATCTTGAAGGCACTAGCTGAAACAACTAATGAATCTGCATGTAAGTTTTCATATCTAGGAATAAAGGTGATGTTAAAAGCATCAAAGGTATTTTCAATAGTGTCCCAAATCTCATATCTATAAGACCTAAGTCTAGGGTGCTTCGTTTGGAAAAGACTCCTAACTTGTCTTACTATTAGTTTTGAGTCGGTGAAAACACTCAAGTTTTTTACCTTTAAACTTCTAACAAGTTGTAATCCTAGGATAAAGGCTTCGTATTCTACAACATTGTTTGTGACTTCAAAACCTAATTTGCATGATTGTGTAATATTTTATTTTTCAGGTGAAATCAAAACAACTCCTGCTCTAGCACCATCTTTGGTGCAGGATCCATCAAAAAATAATTTCCAAATTTCATTATGACTTGGTTTAGAGGTGTCAACTATATCCTCAAATTTGAGTTGAGAATCCTGTGAAGTGTCTGATGATAGTTGAAAGCAACTAAATTCTTGATCTACTGCATAAATGGAGTGATTGCTAGCTTGATTAGCATTACAAACAGTGTTTAGAAATCTTACTTCTTTATATAATCTAAGGCTCTCTCCACCATATACTGGGATAGTGGCAAAAGACATGTCCATTTGAAGACTTCCTCCCAATTTTTTACAACATGATATATATTAAAACATTCCAAATTTGGGAGGAATTTTAGTAACAACTATGTCTAATACTACACTCTTAACTGGTATTTGATGTAAAGTGACTACTAGATCTTTAATGAGTCCTAAACATTGGACCCTCTTTGAATCAAAAGTATACAAGTCATGATAAGTTCGAGTGATATCTAGATTTAGTTGTTCCATGATGACTTTAGGCATTAAATTTTACAAAGCACTAGAATCAAGCATACAGTTGTATAGCAGAGAATCATGCACCTTTAAAGTTAGATAGAAGGGTGGTTTAGATTCATCAATCATGTTAGAACTAGGACCAAAAGCTATAGTTGCTCTTTCATTCTGTAAACTAATAATATCTCCTTTAACATCCAAACTAGAACTTTGGATTCACTTGGCTACTTGACTTTTATGCCCTGGATTTTTAGAGAGTTCAGAAAGTGGAATTGGAATTTTGACTCTTTCTAATTCTTTCTCAACATTAAAGGTAGTCAAAATTGTTTTAACAATCTGAGTAGAATCAGTTGACTGATTTAAAGGTTGAGGAAGAGTACTTTGAGTTTTAGTTGATTTCAGATGAGGTTCAATTATTATAGGTTTCTTGGGAGGTCTTCTAGGACCAGCTTTAGGTCTTAAGTCATATCTTTGATTGATTTTTGCAATTAGAAACTCAGAAAAAGATTTATACTTAGAAACCTGAGAAGTATCTTGGTTTTATTGAGGGATTTGGTTTTTCGAAACAAGGATAGTGGTAGTCTGAAAGGATTTTTGATCTACAATATTAATGTCTTCAGTAATGGAAAAAGTATTGTCCTCTGGTTGTTGATCATCAAACAACAATGGGGTAGGAACTTGTTGTTCATTATGGGGCCTCTGAAGAATTTGCAGTGGATCAGCTTTTTTGTACTGACCTTGGGTCTGTGTTTGTGGTGTGGAAACATTCTGTTGGACTTTTCTTGGTTGAGTCTCAATTTTTGAAATTCTATTGGATAGATTTCTAAGCAGAGCTGTGATTTCATCAATATTTGAATATTCACTTTTTGACTTAGAGGAAGATGCTTCCTTATTTTTACATTTTATTTGGGCCTTCTCTTATTTAGCTATAATTTTACTAGAATCTGACCTATTGGCTTCTACCTCAATAGCATTAGTCTGCATATGTAATGTTCTAAATCTGTAAATTAAGAAATATTTGAAAAAATATTGGTTATGTAGCGTCCAAAAATCTCATAAAAGATGTTATAATTCAGATCCTTCAGTAAATACAACAGCATCAACCTTATACAACGTTTTATGGGCAAAAAGGTGAGGAAAAGTGATGATTCTGGCCCTAAAATGAGTGTATTCAGAAATCTGCGTAAAAATAAGAGAAATTGCGGGAGGTTATTGTATATTAGGTCATTAGGGACCTATGTTCCGAATTTCAGCTCAAAAAAATAATTCTAGCTAAGTTAAATAGTTCCTCCTCCCCAAACTAGGCTTAAAAACCCTGATTTCCCATGACTTGGAGTATGCAGAAATTACTAAAGCTTGTACAACGTCATTTTCTGAAGGGATTATCTAATTTTATGCATGAAAATCAGTATGGAAACTTAGAATTAGATTCAAATTATTAAGGCTAAGAAAAAAAGATCTTTTCATAAAGGAAAACTCCTAAAGAAGTGCTGCAACACATGAGAAAACACTGCAGAATTATGACAACGTTATTTTCAGAAATATGAAGCAATTTTTTATTGAGTTTCATATCTATAACATATGAGAGGAAAAAAGGATAGATATAAATGGGATTTATATGCAAAAATTCCTTTTAAGTACATTCCCCTTGGGGATCTCAGTTGAAAGTGAAAGACACTAAATAGATCTGAGATCGACACCATGGATCTGCAGTAAAATTTAGGAATTTCTGAAGAATACATGACACAGCAGATCATATCAGAAATATAACATGGATTGGTTGGCCAATCCACGAATCACCTCAGTGAAGGAAAGAAGCCCTTTCACCAGAGATCTCTCCTCCAAACTGCTAGCAAATAAACACTGCAACTCTGCCTGCAAAATAACGCAGTTTCTGAAGCTAACTGTGCTGATGAAGTGATGCACAAATTGGCCTCCTTCCAAGATAAGGATCTGGAGCTCAAAACAGCTATTACACTCTTGCCAATGGTTTAGATGACTTCCCCATTGAAAATATGCAATATGACTCTTCAAATATGAATAGATGATTCCACTTGCTGCAACTCTCTAATCAGTGAAGCCCTAATCAGGATTTACGCTGTCAAGGGATGTGAAGCTTGGCCAAAATTCCAGATAATGGACCAATGTAGCACAATCTCCTCCAAGAGACCCTCAAGGAAGGAAGAGGAATTCCTAAACAGGAAATCCCTCTCTAGCTAAACAACCAAGAGAGTTTGAGTTGCTCAAGCAATCTAAAAATTGAAATATCATCAACAACATTTTCCTTGAGCCTTCTCCTTCCTTTTATAAGATGGGGATGTGCAAAACCATAAACCACCTCAAATGAATTAACCCCTTTCACATTGGATCCTCCTTCTAGAACTACGTTGGGTCTTCAAAGTGGTTCAATGTATCTGGCCCGCTTAGTGATTTGGTCCTGTTGACCCAGTCAAGTGGTTCAATCCTATTCACACAGAAGTGGCTTTTATTAAGAAAGCCCTAATTTGTCTCTGTTCACATTGGGCATTGATTTATTTTTATGTTTTAGGAGTTTTTCATGTCCTCCTTTACATTTTATTCATCAATAAATAAAATTAAAAAAAAAATGAAATATTCCTATTAGCTTGGGCTAATTAGGAATATTACAGTCCTCCCCTCCCAAATGTTGCTTGTCCTCAAGCAACTGCAAGGATATAACTGAAGGATTTCCCCTCCTCCTATTGTAGCATCCACATATGATGATCTCGTCCAAATAATGAGATGCTATGTCAATAATGAATCTCCATATTGCCTCTCCCAAGCATGTGAATTAGATGAATAAATATCATCATGAATAAGTAGAGTACTCAAGAAGGCAATAAGGTGCTGCCTAGAGGTTCCTTTGAGGCATGGAATCTGAAATGTATTGAGAAACAACATTACCATGTGGATACTCCATCCCCAAGAAATCATCCACACAAAGTGAGTTACCTCCCAACATGGCAACTCCTGAAAATGTTCCTCCACCTTGAGCTCCCGCAAAATAGGTGGGCTAAAAATCTGCACATGGTAGACAAGATAGCCTACCCCACGCTATTCTCCTCTCCACTTAAGATAAGTGTAGAGTGAAAACTGATCTTGGGCTGCAAGGATATTTCCCTCAAGTGGCATCATGAAGACTAGATCTGCAAGGATCCTCCCTCCAACTCTGTAAAACCAGTTAGCCCAAAATGTTCCATATGTGATGGAAAAAAGGGTATCAACATAAGGTATTCCATCACACACATGGCCCACCTCCAAGAGAAACAAGTGTTTGGTCATGGTGGCGACAACCCTTCCCATGTTCCCATTAGAACATTTACTGCAGAAAATGTGGGAACCTACTTCCCAAAAGGACACATCCAAACCATGTGCCTCACTCAACATCATGTCTCCTGTTGGAGTCTCGTGTTTTGATATTTTGGCAAATCAAAAGACAAGGCAACATCAGAACCAATCTTTAGAGTTACAAAATATAGTCCTCCTGTTCTCAGAGAGGGATCTCTCAAATGTTTGTTTGCAAAGGTTTGTCTTGTGTGCGTGGAGTATTGGTTTTAGACTAGTTATTAAGTGCAAGTGTTTGTTTATTTGTTTGGTTGAATTGATATAGTAGAACATGAAAGGTCTAGGGAAGATATATAGAATGGAGAAAAATCTGGTTCATTGGGAAATGGAGTCAAGAAGAGGTCATAACATACTTATCAATGGATATGGGATATAAGAGGGCAAATCTAACTTGGCCGTAGGATCCTTTGGTTTTGGAATGAGATGGACATCAATGATTTGGAAAGAGAAATTTGATTCTCAATGAAGGGAACTTGAAAACATAACTTGAAAAATAAAGAAATATTTGATAGACAGGGCTAACCATAAATTCTATAAACATTCTTTAATCAAATAATGACTTCAAGACATATTTCAGAATGAAATCTAAGATTCAGGGAACACCCTATTTCCTCAAATATTTTATTTCAAATGACTTAGAAAACATAAAATATTCATTGATAATTGTAGTCATAGAAGAGGGAATACCTAACACATCTATGATCACAACTATAAAAGACCTTTAAGACAACTGTTTAAGCAAGGACAAAGGGAAAGATCAGAACAGACCTCCTTGACTTACTGTAAACAAAATAACTTCAAAGGGAGACTTCAATAACAGTCTTTAAGTGGCAATAGACAAGCAGGGAGAACCATAAATCATGCTGAAACCAACTGTTCGAACTATTAAGGAAATAAACGAGCATGAGGACTAAAGAGAGAGATTAGAGACTCTAAAATATCTTAGCAGAAGAAAACATGAAACAGTGAAGGGTGAACAAGTCTAAGGTGTTTCCAGGAGTCATTTCTTAGCCTAAAACTGTCAACCTATTGTAGTAAGAAATTATGGAACATAATGAAAACAGGAGAAAACATTAGAAAATTCAGAATACTTCACCAACAGCCAAGCTCATGGATCCAATGATAGAGCCTTCTCAGGAACAAGCATGTAGCAACATCATCAAGGCTTCCAAGACTTCAATTTGTTCTTCAACTTCAACAGACTATGTATTATTTCAGAGAGTTTCAGTATTACAACTAGTGATCAACCAACAATTTCTCTTCTTCTACAGAAGTATTTATAGAAGAATGAGGAGGTCAGATTTGATAAAAGATCTCCCAAGATAATTAATACAGACTCAAATGGCTTCTCGGCCTTTGAGGGGCTAGATGGAGAAGCGTACAGATATTCTCACTATATTAATGGATTTACATTTAATATTAAGCTCAGTGGGAGCTTTTATTGACTTTTGAGGCTCGGTGTCATGTTGCAGTAACTCTGCAGATATTTTTGCATTAAGTTCTTTGGCATAATCAACTCTCTAGCTGCATTTGAGGCAAATATCTGATTTTGAACCATAACTTCGGCCTCTGTTTGAATGCTTTTAAGGCATAGGTGGCACTGTGGTAGCTGGGAGGAATCAATTTGCCTCAGATGTGGCGGTGGAGGCTTTTCTATCTGATAACACTTATGATGTTCTTTTAATTGTGTTTTAATTCTAGGGATTAGGCTTTTGATAACCATTCTTAGCCGTAATCCCCAAATTATCTTCAATCCTTCTGTTCTGCTGTGTTCTATCTTTGACAGTGATACTCTTTTGATTTATTTAATGGACAGTGTCTCGTTAATGTGTAGGGCCGCACAGGGCTCATATGGCATCAATGCCCATGGAGCATTGATGAAACGTGGAATTTGAACCCGTGAATAGCTTCCCTTTGATGAATCAAAGGCATGGGAATCGTCATTCCCAGCCCTTGGCTTTTCTTTCAATATAATGGAAAACCATTAATCCTGCAAAACACACAAAATATTAAGAAATCCTGCGTTGTGGGTAAACTGCTTCAGAGGGCGAGGGGAGAGAGTAGGGCCGTTGAAAGACATCATCCAACGGTGGATATCGGCCAAGAGAAGGTCAAAGAAGAGTAGAGGAAGAAAAAATGTCAGAACTGTCGATCGCGCAGAGATCGACGGTTGGGAATATGCGTTAAAATCCTCTTGGTGGAAAGCGGAGGGTGATGAAACCACGAGGAAAGATTTGGGACCGTCCGATCTGGACACGTGGACGGTCCAGATCCAATCAGAGGATCACAATTGGCGGAGGAAATATGTTAATGCGTTTGGAAAAAAACTTGCAATGCGATTGAGCACTGACCGTCGATCTGCAGATCAGAACGACGGCGGAGATTGAATCAGGAATCGATGATCGGAGGGGGGGAAAGTAAATTAATTAGGTGCACCCGATGGAAAACTCTGATGCGATTAGATGAAGACTGTCGATCTGCAGATCAGATCGACGGTGGGATATGCGTCGGGAGGTCGCAATCGACAAGGTAATGAACTTTGGAGTGCGACGGAGCCATTAGTTATGGGCCGTCGATCTACAGCTTAGATCGACGGTAGGGAAAGAATCGGGAGATGTTAATCGGAGGAGGCATTATGTTAAATGCGCTCAATGAAAATGTTGTGATGTTGCGCGGGACTTTTGATCAGCTTACGATCAACGGCGGGGATTGCTCTTAAGGTGAACTGGCAGAAACCCTTCATAATGCATGAAAAACCAAAAGTTTTAATATAATACAAAGTTTTGGTGGTATGGGCAGGGTATATATACGATATGGTCAGGCGCCCGACTGCGGGACCTTGGTTTATATGGAACACAATACGCCTAGGGAGTATATAACAAGGGCCAATCATGATCGGAGCCTCGGGCTCGGGCTTTTCAATCTACATATTGTGAATTTTTCCGATGTGATTTCGCTTCGGGTCTAGCACCTAGTTCTAGGGTGCGGGCATATGGAGGGGAAGTGGTTTAGGACTTAGCCCAAGGGGGCTTAAGTCTATAATACAAAAATGGGTTTTAAAATAGATTTTTCAATGGTTTTCAAAGGAATTTGAGGGCTTCGATAAGGTAAAAAAGTGATTTTTTAACCTTGTAAAAATGATTTTCATGAATGGAAGAAGAGGAATCATGAAAATAGAGGAGTTTTATGGAGAAAAAGGGAAGCAAAATGAAGGTTAGTTTTGAAGTGGAAGGAGGGAAAAATGGCCTTTGCAGCAGTATTCTTCATGGAAAATAGCAGAATTTCTGAGCATTGAAATGGGAACAACAATGAAGATTTGGACAGAGGCATAAGGCCTTCAAGAGTCTTCAAGAGATAACATCTTTTATCAATAAAATTTGTTTCTTGAAGACTCCAAAAAAATTTTAGCCAGCATTTGATATAACAAATTTTATAGCTGGCTAACAGTGGCTCCACTTGGGGATGGTGCCTTCCTAAAGGCATCAAGAACTTCAGACTTGCATTCTCTGGGAGGTTGATCAGTTGCCTCATCCATTGGGTTGACTTTATTTCTGTGGATGATCTTGCTCTGAAAACTTATTAGCAGCTATGAAAAAAATGAATCTTTCATCAACAAGCTTTCTACCTACCCAATCCTACATATCTAACATTTTTTCTTCATTAGAGTGCACTTGGATGGGAAAACTCTTTTCACAACATTTTATTCTTTTGAAAACATAAATATAATCTAATTCTACTCCTTATTTCTCCATGGACTCAGTTTAAACAGTTGAGCCCATATGATTCTCTACCTAATCTATCATCTGTTGGGATTAAACTGTCCAACAGATTTTTATTCTCTACATTCCTCAACAGAAATTGAAAAGCATTCAAGTCAGGATTGAACAGTCTAACTTGATACTGATCTATGGCATAAAAACAAGCTGCACATAGATCTTACTTTATAGAAATTTAGATAAAAAATGGAAGGTTTTTAGATCTAAATTTGAAAGCATTTCCTTCATCTTCTTTACAGCTCTATTTTGACTCTTACTTGAGCTGTCTTTCCTTTGCGAACTGGTTCAAATTTTGAGCTGATTAGAACCAGATTTTTACATATTTTGACTCTGAATTTGAAATAGATTTGAGTCATTCTCTCGCTTGGAAACTCAGGTTCAGATTTTGAGCATGTTTGAACCTTTAATTTCTATCCTAAACTATCTACTGATAAGCCAAGATTAAACATTTTGGCAAATCGAATTCACTATCCTATCAGCAGAAAATTTAAAGCTAATATTAAAATTAAGATGTTTGACTAACTAGAAGTGCGTTCTTTAGGAGTGGTATTTGAGCTTGCACACTTTCAGATTTGTTTCTCTTTTTCGGTATGGGGCTATACCTTTCTTGTTTTCACAATCCGCCCTCTTTTCTTTCTTTCTTTATTTTTGTATTTTTGATTTTTATAACTTTGAATGTAACCTTCAGACTATGATATTTACAATGAAAATAAAATTCTTTGAAGCTCATGATTCTTGGCAGAAGTAATGCTTCAGCATCCTGCCATTGACAGGACCTCCATACAGATCTTCTCCATTCAATTTTTTCAAGAAAAATGCATTGTGACCCCTTTCAGCATGAACAATATAGGGACCTTTCCAAAATTTCTCAAACTTGCCATGTTTTCCTTTCTCTTCTCTCCTTGAATCCCACTTAAGGAAAACATTTCCAACTTGGAAATTGTCTGCCTTAGTTCTCTTATCAAATAGCTTCTTCATATTTTCTTGGACCAACTTTGTTCTCTCATAAACTTCTTCTCTGGTCTGCTGTAAATGGATGGTTTGATTGATTCTCCTCTGCATATCATTCTCTTCAACCTGCACTTCTTGAAGGAGCTTCATGACTGGCACTCCTAATGAGGTGGGAAAGACTGCATCCATGCCATAAACTAGTTGATATGGGGACATATTTATTGATTTCTTTGTAGTTAACCTATCAGCCCATAAGGCATGAAGCAGCTTATTGTGCCATGATTTCTGATTTTGTTCCAACAGTTTTTTAATGATATTGATGAGGCTCTTGTTGGAAGATTCAGCTAATCCATTTCCTTAGGGATAGTAAGCAGTGGAATGGCCCAAGGTTATGTGGTATTTGTAACAGAAATCAACCATATTTTTAGATTTAAAAGAAGCAGCATTGTCTGTTATGATTTTTCGGGGAAAACCAAATCTGGATAGGATATTTGTTTCAAGAAACTTGATAATGATAGAGTCATTAGCATTCCTAGAGGGTATAGCTTCTATCCATTTGGTAAAGAAGTCAGTGGCCATGAGGATCCACTTATTTTGAGCTGAGGAGGATGGGTGGATTTCCCCAATGAAGTCTAGCCCCCATTGTTGAAAAGGTGCCTCAACTCTGATAGGATGTAAGGGTAAGGGAAGAATCTTTCTTTTGCCATCAAATATTTGACACTTATGGCAAGACATGACCAAATTTTGAGTGTCTGGGAAAAGGGTAGGCCAATAGTAACCAGATCTAAGAATTTTTTTCGCTGTGGCCTTCCAGTAGAGGTGTCCTCCACATTCTCCATCATGCAACTCATGCATGATTTTCCCTGCATCATCTTCAAGTAAACATTTAAGAAAAATTCCAATAGCATTTTTCCAATATAATACCCCATCTAAGATGCAAAAACTCAAAGCTTTTTGTTTCAAAAATCTAGCTTTAGTCTTGGACAAAGAAGGGGGTGCATTTAAATATAAAAGCACATAAATAATGTCAGCATACCAAGGAGAATTCAGAATTGTTTCTTCAACAAAAGGAGCAGTAGATTCTTCTTTTTCTTCCAACACATCTACCATATTCATTTCTAATTCTTGGAAATTAGACTCAGCCATAAGTTTTGCTAATCCTTGCCCTTTAACTAGTTTGGTGGGCCTGATTTCTAAGTCATACTCAAGAATAGTTGCAATCCATTTTCCCCTTTTACCATCAGGGTCTTGACTTAGAATGTCCTTGACAATAGTATGTGGAACAAAAGCAATTATTTGAGAGTGTAAAATATAGACCCTAAAGTTTTTTAATGCTTTCACTAATGTTAAGTCTTTCTTCTCCATGATGTTATACTTGAGAGGAGCATCTCTTAAGGCCCTACTAAAGAAATATATTGGTTGTTCTTGCCCCAAGTCATTCTTTTGAAGTAAAACTGTAGCTATTGTATGCTCAGATGCAAAAGAAAAGATATAAAAGTCTTTGGTGAAAACTCGACTAATCAGGACTGGTGTTTGAGTAAGATCTTGTTTGACCAATTCGAATGATTGTTTAGCTGGTAAAGTCCATTTTACATCGACATATTTCTTAAGCATGTTTGTAATGTTTTTTAATAGCTCAGCAAGATTAGGGATAAACCTCCTCAGAAAATTAATCTTTCCGATGAAAGATTGCAACTCTTTGAGGTTTCTTGGATGAGTGATTTGTAATATGACATCTATCCTTGTAGGGTCTATTTTGATTCCCTCTTCCGAAATTATATGGCCAAGAAGTTTACCTTCTTGAAGACCAAAGAGTGTTTTCTTGGGATTCAATGATAAGCCAAATTTTCTACACTTCTCAAAAAATTTTCTCAGGTGAATCAAATGTTCCTCGTCAGTTTTTGAAAAAAAGATTATGTCATCAAGGTAAATGATTATGAAAAAGCCAATATCTTCAGAGAAGGCTATGTCCATGGCCCTTTGGAAGGTGGCCCCTGCATTCATTAATCTGAAAGGCATTTTGACATACATAAAGGTGCCCCAAGGTGTGGTAAAAGTAGTTTTGATTTGATCACTTGGGAGCACTAACACCTGGTTGTAACCCGAGAACCCATCTAAGAGGGATATCCTTCTTGACCCAACTACCCTTTGAAGTATATGGTCCATCTTGGGTAAGGGGTAGTTTTCTTTTAAAGAGGCTCTGTTTAAATTTCTGAAGTCAATACAGAGCCTGATTTCCCCTGTTTTCTTTCTAACATAGACTAAGTTTGATACCCACTCTGAATATCTAATCGGTACAATGATCCCAGCAGTATGCATCTTTTCAATTTCTGCCTTAACTAAAGGGAGTAAAAGAGGGTTTATTCTCCTTAGATTTTGTTTGAAAGGCTTTTGATTTTCTTTGAGAGGGATTTTGTGCTGAATGATGCTGGTATCATAGGATTTCAGGTCTTTGTATCCCCAAGCAAAAACATCTTTAAACTCTTTGAACAGCTCTATATATTGCAATTTTATGTGAGCTGGGAGAGTGCTAGATAGTTTGATCATCTTGGGTTCTGCTACACTGCCTATGTTATGCTCTTCTACATTTGTTTCCATAGGCTCCATTCTCAGTTCTTTGGCTACATCGTTAAAATCTAAAAGGTGTTCTAAAGGTGCTAGACCTCTTGGAATTTCATCATTTTTGCATTGTAAAACTTCCAAGTCTTCTTGGTCTGTGTTTTCAATTGTCTCTGCTTCAAAAGGATTTTCATAATGATTTATATCAGCAGTATATGTCATTTCAACTTCTGGGATTCGTTCAATATACAAACAATTTTCTTTATGGCTAGTTTCTGATATTGGTATGCTGAAATCATTTTCTGATTTCAAGAAATCATCTATGTGTTTGTCAGAATCAAACACTTGCCAGTGATCTTCGTTATCAGGCACAGCAGGCCTGTGTTTTACTTTAACGCTAAGCTGTTGGTTTATCTCAAGTTTTTGACGATTGCTGGCGTTGAAAGCGAGTTCATTTGCTAGATGATTTAGTGCTATTGGAATGAAAATAAGTTCATATTTTTCAAAGCTTTTCAATAGATCTAGGGCAGAATTTCGATATTCCCTAAACCTTGGATTTCTAGCTGAGTATTCTCCTTTGATTTGTCTTATGATAAGTTCAGAATCTCCTAGGATTGATATCCTTTGGGCTTCTAATTGTTTAAGAAATTGTAAGCCTAGGAGGAGTGTTTCATAGTCAGTAATATTGTTAGTGCACGGGAAATCTAATTTATATGAAAAACTCTTATTCGTATTTTGAATCCAAACACCTACTCCTGCACTTGTTTTATTACAGGATCCATCGAAGTTTATTGTCCAAAGTATATTTGGCTCATTTTCATTTTCTTGTTGTTGTTGATTGTCAATGTTTTGAATTTGATTGGAGGGAAGACTTGATTGTTCTGGTGAACTAATTGGGTCTATGTTTTCCTTATATTGTTGAGTGATCTCATATTCATTACATAAGATAAAGGAATCTAAACTCGATTGAATAGAATAGATTGGAGAGTTTTTTGGTTTGTCTATGTTGCACACCATGTACTTCATCTGAGATTCCCTGTATAGTCTTCTGTTTTGGTTAAAAACAGGGATGGTGGCATAAGACATGTCCATTTGAAGGCTTCCCTAAAGTTTGGCTCCCCAAGATCTTGATAAGAGCATGCCATACTTAGGGGGAATGTCAGCTACAAATATGTCCATTACTAGGCTCTTAGCAGGAATTTGAGCTAAGTTAACACATAAATATTTGATTAAACCCAAACATTTGACTCTGCTTGAGTCAAAGGAATACAAATATTTGTATGGTTTAGTAATTTCTAGGCCTAAGCTTTCCATTACTACCATGGGCATTAGGTTGTGCGAAGCTCCAGAATCTAACATGGCATTATGTAAAATTTTGTTGTGTATGTTCAAGATAACATAGAAGGGAGGGACAACCCCTTCTTGGTATTTTCCTTCAACTTCTAGGCCAAACAACAACTCAGGTTTGTCATCTGTCAAGTTCAAGGTGTTAGTATCACCTCCTAAGTTCAAAGCTTTCAAAACTTGGTTTTTGTACACTTCTTGGGTTACTAGTTCAGCTAAGGGAATGGTAATTTTTATCGTAGCGATCTCTCCCTCAAGGCTAAAAGGAACAATTGACTTGTTCATATTTACATCTGTCTTTTCAATTGAATTATTTTCAGCAATTTTGATTTGCTGAATCTTGTTTGGACTGGTAATTGGGACAATTTTATTAGGACCACTAGCTGAGGTGCTAGGGGTACTCGGTTCAACATTTGGCTGGACACTTTTGTCTTTGTTTATGTCTGGTTTCTTGGTCAAAATGTTGGTTTTTTCTGCTGTCCTTTTGGGATGAGTTTCTGTGTTTTTCTTGATAGTAGTATTAGTGTTCTTATCTTTTGAATTATCTACATTCCCTTTGCCCCTAATATCATACTATTTGTGTACCTCCATGATTGCATTTTAAAACCCCAATCTATAGTCATCAGAATCTTCATAGGTGTTTGTACTTTGATCAGAAAAGAAACCTTGTTCTTCTTTAGTGAGGAAAACATCATCTCCACTGTCTGATCCAATCAAGCTTACATGAGATTCTCCCAACCTTTCCGACTCCCTATCTTCCTCATACTGATCTACGTAGTTCTGTTTGAAGGGAGTTCTAATCTGTTGGTCACTTTCCTTTTGCTTATCTTGATTTTTTTCTCTTCTATAATTCTGATTTCTATTTCTGTTTTGGTTGTTTTGAGGTTCTCTTGGTGGCACTCTCTCATTTAAATTGATCTTCTCAAGCATCCTCTCCATTACCTGCACTAGGTTGTCAATTCTTGTGTCAGAAGTTGAGGTTGAAGGTAGTAGGTCATATTTATAAGTTACCCTCTTCTCTAATCTCAACCTATTTCTTTTCTCAATTATGTTTTCTTCTATGCTCACTGCTCCTTTCTGCATGTCTTCTAAGGTTAAGTAGTCTCTCTCCCTTAACTGATAAGTCATTTCAGCATCAAGGCCTTCGGGATACCTTACTAAGGCCATGCCTTGAGGAGGTTTCATGTGAGGTGGAAGAGCATTGTAAACGCTATCAAACCTAGTGGAGTAGTCATGAACACTCTCCCCTTGATTTCTCTTGAGGCTATTGTACTCTGCTAGTATTTGGAGAGGATTCTTTTTGAGTTCCCATTTGTTGACGAATGTTTGATGCAAGGCAAGGAGATCATTTATGCTATTAGGAGGTAAGTTTTTAAACCATTTCTTTACATATCCTCCTAAACTTTGGGCAAATATCCTCATCTTCACAGTTTCCTCTTCTATCTCCATGTAATCAAATGCATCTTCCATCCTATCTACATGATGTTGAGCTGTTGTAGACTCTTTTCCAGTGAAATGAGGAATTTTGGATTGGTAATCATTTGGTAAGGGAAGTAGAGGTTGTGGTAACACTAATGGGGCATACCATGTTGCCATAGCTGGAAATAAGGGTGGATTTACAAGGGGTGGGTTTACTGGAGTGAAAGTGGGTTGAACAGGAGTTTTTTGCACGGTGTTAGTATGAATTGGAGTGGAATAAATACTTGGGCCAGCAAACTGATTTTGAGCATACTTGTTATGAAAAAGACTAAAGTGATGAAGAAGCTAGGAATCAGGAGGAGTGGAAGGTGAGGCTTCTCTACTGAAGCTTTGTTGCAAATCTGCAATATCAAGGTCAGTTTGGTTTAAGTCACCTTGAGATCTAGTTCTAAAGATGTTCTTTGTATGATGTAAATCAAAGTGTGAATCCTCTAAGACAACAAGGTTTTCAGGGACAGAATTTGTTCTTAAGAGGCTCCTATTAGCAGCTGATTTTCCAGAGTTAGAAGATTGCCACAGAATTCTCTCAGGATTGTCAACGATTAAAGGAGGATTTGGGTCTGGATGGGATCTAGTGTTGATCCTATGTGAAGCCACACTGTTTTTCAAAAAAAAAAGAGGTTGAGGTTTTAGGGACTGTTTTTTGGGAATTTTACCTCTCACGATGTTTGATCTAGTATGGGACTAGGCTTCTAAACTCCTTCCAGGCTGGTTAACACAGTCCTAAAGAGATCTGGGAACCTAGATGAGTAATAGGCCTACTGGGGCTAGTGGAGTCGCCAGGTGGAAACTTTTTAGCTTTTATGAAGGTAAGATATTGGATGGTTCCACCACCATGTTTATTTGTGAAGCCAAACTGAAATATTTTTGGGTTTTTCTGAGTTATTTCGGTCTTATAGGTTAAGAGAGTGTTCTAAGTCTGATTTTGCACTTAGCTAAGGTGTTCAAACAAACAGAGTTTACTCTTATGGCTTGGTAACTGAATCCTTCAAGGTTTGATAAGGTTCTAGGAGAATCCTAAGGGTTTACTTAGTTTGTCACTGATTCAAAATAAGTCCTATCATGATTACCGTTATGCTGGGTAGTGCTTGAAGGAGGTTACTTATGCTATACTAGACAGTGAGTGTTTGATTTTGAAGATTTTACTCAGTGTCCCACCGTGATCGCCATTATGTTGGTGGAAATGAGGTGGCTAATAATCACTGGATAATCTTGAAAATAAGGGATTTCTGGAGTCCTAAGGGGTCCTTAGATTGTCACTGACTCAGAAGGGTCCCACTGTGATTGCCATTATGTTGGTGTCCCGTGTTTTGATAGTTTGGCAAATCAAAAGACAAGGAAAAATCAGAACCAATCTTCAGAGTTACAGGATCTAGTCCTCCTGTTCTCAGAGAGAGATCTCTCAAATGTTTGTTTGCAAAGGTTTATCTTGTGTGCTTTGAGTATTGGTTTTAGACTAGTTATTAAGTGTAGGTGTTTGTTTATTTGTTTGGTTGAATTGATACAACAGAACATGAAAGGTCTAGGAAAGATATATAGAATGGAGAAAAATATGTTTCATTGGGCAATGGAGTCAAGAAGAGGTCATAACATACTTATCAATGGATATGGGATATCAGAGGGAAAATCTAACTTGGCCGCAGGATCCTTTGGTTTTGGAATGAGATGGACATCAATGATTTGGAAAGAGAAATTTGATTCTCAACGAAGGGAACTTGAAAACATAACTTGACCAATAAAGAAATATTTGATAGACAGGGCTAACCATAAATTCTATAAACATTCTTTAAGCAAATAATGACTTCAAGACAAATTTCACAATTAAATCTAAGATTCGGGGAACACCCTATTTCCTCAAAGATTTTATTTCAAATGACTTAGAAAACATAAAAGATTCACTCATAATTGCAGTCATAGAAGAGGGAACACCTAACACATCTATGATCACAACTATAAAAGACCTTTAAGACAACTGTTTAAGCAAGGACAAAGGGCAAGATCAGAACAGACCTCCTTGACTTACTGTAAAAAAAAGAACTTCAAAGGGACACTTCAATAACAGTCTTTAAGTGGCAACAGACAAGCAGGGAGAACCATAAATCATGCTGAAACCAACTGTTCGAACTATTAAGGAAATAAACGAGCATGAGGACTAAAGAGAGAGATTAGAGACTCTAAAATACCTCAGTAGAAGAAAACATGAAACAGTGAAGGGTGAACAGGTCTAAGGTGCTTCCAGGAGTCATTTCTTAACCTAAAAATTTCAACCTACTGTAGTAAGAAATTATGGAACAGAATGAAAACAGGAGAAAACATTAGACAGTTCAAAATACTTCACCAACATCCAAGCTCATGGATCCAATGATAGATCCTTCTCAGGAACAAGCATGCAACAACATTATCAAGGCTTCCAAGACTTCAATTTGTTCTTCAACTTCAACAGACTATGTATTATTTCAGACAATTTCAGTATTACAACTGGTGATCAACCAACAATTTCTCTTCTTCTACAGAAGTATTTATAGAAGAATGAGGAGGTGAGATCTAATCAAAGATCTCCCAAGATAATTAATACAAACTCAAATGGCTTCTCGGCCTTTGAGGGGCTGGATGGAGAAGCGTACAGATATTCTCACTGTATTAATGGATTTACATTTAAGATTAAGCTCGGTGGGAGCTTTTATTGACTTTTGAGGCTCGGTGTCATGTTGGAGTAACTCTGCAGATATTTTTGCATTAATTTCTTTGGCATAATCAACTCTCTGGCTGCGTTTGAGGAAAATATCTGATTTTGAACCATAACTTCAGCCTCTGCTTGAATTCTTTTAAGGCACAGGTGGCACTGTGGTAGCTGGGAGGAATCAATTTGCCTCAGATGTGGCGGTGGAGGCTTTTCTGTTTGATAACACTTATGATGTTCTTTTAAATATGTTTTAATTCTGGGGATTATGCTTTTGATAACCATTCTTAACCGTAATCCCCAAATTATCTTCAATCCTTCTGTTCTGTTGTGTTCTGTCTTCGACACTGATACTCTTTTGATTTATTTAATGGACAGTGTCTTGCTAATGTGCAAGGCTGCACAGGGCTCATATGGCATCAATGCCCATGGAGCATTGATGAAACATGGAATTTGAACCCGTGAATAGCTTCCCTTTGACGAATCAAAGGCAAGGGAATCGTCATTCCCATCCCTTGGCTTTTATTTCAATATAATGGAAAACCATTAATCATGCGTTGTGGGTAAACTACTTCAGAGGGCGAGGGGAGAGAGCAGGGCCGTTGGATGGCATCATCCAATAGTGGAGATCGGCCAAGAGAAGGTCAAAGAAGAGCGAAGGAAGAAAAAATGTCAGAACCGTCGACCGCGTAGAGATCGACGGTTGGGAATATGCGTTAAAATCCTCTTGGTGGAAAGCAGAGGGCGATGAAACCACGAGGAAAGATCTGGGACCGTCTGATCTGGACACGTGGATGGTCCAGATCCAATCGGAGGATCGCAATCAGCGGATGAAATATGTTAATGCGTTTGGCAAAAAACTTGCGATGCAATTGAGCGCTGACCGTCGATCTGCAGATCAGATCGACGGCGGAGAGTGAACTGGGAATCGGCGATCGGAGGGGGGAAAATTAAAGTAATTAGGCACACCCGATGGAAAAATTTGATGCAATTAGATGAAGACCGTCGATCTGCAGATCAGATCGACGGTGGGAGATGCGTCGGGAGGTCGCAATCGGCGGGGTAATGAACTTTGGAGTGCGAGGGAGCGATTAGTTATGGGCCGTCGATCTGCAGCTTAGATCGACGACAGGGAAAGAATTAGGAGATGTTAATCGGAGGATGAATTATGTTAAATGCGCTCAATGAAAATTTTTCGATGTTGCGCGGGCTTACGATCAACAGCGGGGATTGCTCTTAAGGTGAACCGGCGGAAACCCTTCATAATGAATGAAAAACCCAAAGTTTTGGTCGTATGGGTGGGGTATATATATGATATGGTCAGGCGCCTGACTGTGGGGCCTTGGTTTATATGGAATACAATATGCCTGGGGTGTATATAACAAGGGCCAATCGTGATCGGAGCCTCGGGCTCGGGCTTTTCAATCTACCCATTGTGAATTTTTCCGATGTGATTGCGCTTCGGGTCTAGCACCTGGTTCTAGGGTGTGGGCATATGGAGGGGAAGTGGTTTAGGACTTAGCCCAAGGGGGCTTAAGTCTGTAATACAAAAATGGGTTTTAAAATAGATTTTTCAATGGTTTTCAAAGGAATTTGAGGGCTTTGGTAAGGTTAAAAAGTGAGCTTTTAAACTTGTAAAAATGATTTTCATGAATGGAAGAAGAGGAATCACGAAAATAGAGGAGTTTTATGGAGAAAAAGGGAAGCAAAATGAAGGTTAGTTTTGAAGTGGAAGGAGGGAAAAATGGCCTTTGCAGCAGTATTATTCATGGAAAACAACAGAATTTCTGAGCATTGAAATGGGAACAGCAATGAATATTTGGACAGAGGCATAAGGCCTTCAAGAGTCTTCAAGAGATAACATCTTTTATCAATAAATTTTTTTTCTTGAAGACTCCAAAAATGTTTTAGCCAGCATTTGATATAACAAATTTTATAGCTAGCTAACAAGCAGTATTGTTGACATCTCCCTAGGAGGACTTGGGGAGGAGATTTATTATGGAGAATATGCTCACTTTGTACCATACATCATTCACTTTCTCCAAACATATGAGGAGAGTGGGATAGCAAGCAAGTGGTTGAGAAATCATGTTTTTTATCACTCTCTTTTGCAGTTGAAGATAAAACTGCATTGGTTAAATTTGAGGGACCATTGTCCTTCTCCCTTGCTACATATGGCAGCAAGCATGGTTCTCATTATGATTCCCTATGTTGCTGTTATTTTTATTGGAGGCATGATTGGGAGAATGGCACATTGGTTGGATGTGTCAACTGGGGGAGAGATTTCCCACATTGTTTGCATTGCATGTTCTAATGGGAGCATGAGAGGTAATATGGCCACCACATCAAAACATTTGTTCTTTCATGAGGTGGGTCATGGGATTGATTGGATGCCATATGATGGTGATTCCCAACTCATCATATATGGAAGGATTTGGGCCAGCATGTTTCATAATGTTGGAGGGATATCCTTGAGGATCAAGTCTTCTTCTTGCCACTTCAGGGAAACTTTATTACAGCCAAAGATCAGCCAACACTCTACACTTATCTTAAGTGGAGAGAAAGACAGCGTGGGGTAGGCTCCTATGTCTACCATGTTCAAATTTTCAGCCCACCTACATTGCATGAGCTCAAGCTAGAGGAGAATTTTCAGGAGTTTCCATGTTGGGAGGTAGTTCATTTTGTATGGATGATTTCTTGGGGGATGGAGGATCCACATGGGGAAGATGTTCCTCAACACATTTCAGACTCCATGCCTTGGGAGGATACTTTCCAGTTCTATCCTTGCAGTTGCTTGAGGACAAGCAACATTTGGGAGGGGAGGACTGTAATATTCCCACTTTAGCACACATCTAAATGGAATATTAGATTTTGTTTTAAGCACTTAGCAGCTAAATAAATGGGTAAGGAAGCCCATGCATATTAAAAACATGAATAAATTCCCTCATAATATCAAAGGGGATAGTCATAAGAGCTGGATTTCACACCCTTATGTGTGAAAGAGGACATTTGCATGGAGACAAGGTCAAGTTTGACCAAGTCAACAATGTTGGGATAGGAGGTGGAGAACAATTTGAGAGACAACGCAACATGAATGGGAGGAGGGTTATTTGGTGAAGGAAAACCTAATGAGTGGGACCCATGGAGAGAGGGATTTCACTTGTTTAAAAGGAGGGCAAGGCAGCCATTGTTATTCATGATTTAGATTATTGATTTCATTGTTTGTTTAGGCTTTGTGCATTCTCCTGTTGTTTAGAAGATTTGCAGTGCCGCTCAGCACAAGGCATTCTTGTTTAGGAATTACTTCTCCTTCCAAGAGTGGCCTCTTGAAGGAGCTTGCTCTTCATTTCTCCACATTCAGGCTTGAGGCCAAGCATCCTCCTTCAGCTACAGTGTAGTTTCTATTTAGAGCTGGGTTGTGTTGCAGGGTGTTGCAGTGGAGGTTACTGAACACCACTTCCTGTGCTTATTTTTCAGAGGAAGGAGTCTCATTTCCTTTGGAGGATCAGTGGGGGAGCATTTGAGCTGATTCCCATCATCTTTGGCATCAGGCCAACCATTTTCCATAATCTACAGCGCAATATTCCTCAGTGACTGCATTATTTTCAGTGAGAATTTGCAGTGGGGGATTGCAATGATTGTCGGAGGGTGAGATATTCAGTGTTAGGATCAGCCTTTCACTTGGAAGATCCATTGGAGGAGGTCTATTCATATGATGCAGCATCTTCATCCATCTCCATCCAGATCCAGTCCTTGAGTTGCAGTTGCTACCCTGCAACTCCGACATTTTGCAGTTTTGCATATTTCAGCCAATCCTTCCACGATTGCCTTGCAATAGTGTTTGGGAGCATAGATATTCTCTCCCATCATTGTATCAGCCATATATATGCAGATATATGATGTTTTGTATTTCCTGTAGCAGTGCTCTATCTATGACTGCGCAGTTTTGATCCATAGCCATTTTGCTATGTAGTAGCATCTCACTCTTTACATATGTGTCCAGGGGAGGCTTGTTTTCCTTGATCATTTGATATGTATTGCACTTATTTGCTGCTGATATAATAAAATGGCTTTATGGTTTCCATACGTCTTGGTATGATGCTTTTCACTGTTATTTCTAGTTTGTGTTTATATATTGTTGGATCTCCAATTTAGGAATACTATAAGATATTCCTAACATTGTAGATTTCCCCTATTTTGGGATATTACAACTTGACCAAGTGTATGCGTTAGAGAATGAAATGTTGTTGTGAATAAAAAGAAAATGATTAGACATCACATCTCATATTATTTGTTTTCACAAGTTATGTACAACTTGAGTTTTTTAGCAGGTAACTTAGTTCACATGACTGTGCCTAAGATTTCCTTGAATGTTGAATACTAAGTTAGTAAGGTGTTTTTTTTATGGTGACGTTTTATTTTCTTTGTTTATATAGGTCATCTGGCTACATAGTGGCCAATATCGCCCAACTGAAGAAAACTTGTTCGAGTTTCTTTATTTTATGGGGAAAATTGACTTTGACATTGCTGATGTTGAGGTATATGTCATATAAATAGTTTATAGTCTAATTTAGTTTATATTCTATTATTCATCATCTTTCATGTCTTACACTCTGCATTGTATCTTCTTTTGTTTTCATAAAAGGAACTCATTATTGATGGTAAGAGGTGCGAATTGAAGAAAGAGGACAACGATAACATTGGAGTGACAAATGCAAAAAGAGTGAGAGAAGAGACGGTTCTAGTGATACCCTTTGAGCCAATATCTTGCATAAGACACACACATAAAGACTGATGGTCAAGTCTTCAAAGTTGGTGAATTCACCTGCAATATGGGGAGACAATGCATAACACATCTTGAATATGATTCATTTGTTATTAGAGATCCTTTAGGCACATGCACCATCAACTTTGGAAATGTTTCTAGTAGGAATTCATATGTCTTTTAATGTTTTAATTATTTCACCTCAGGGTTATTTTGAGCAAGCAAATGTTTTAGGAATGCCAGACACGACATCGGTGGATAGGTAAACAATTGTTTTATAATTGCAATTTTCATTCCATGATATCCTCTCTTTATTGTTTGATTGTATTTTGGACGTTTCTTTTGATTTTTTTTTTGTCGTTTAACTGTGAAATTGAAAATACTTGGTATCATGTCCATTTAAACAACAACCAAAGCTTGAAGATGAAATTAGTATTACACGATATTTATTGGAATCCTTATAGCTATTTTGTGGTAAAATATTTTCATGAATATCAGAAAAGTTTACTTTTATGTTGTTATTTGAGCACATGTTTATATACTTGACCAAGTTCATGTGTTAGAAAATGAATTTCTTTTGCGAATAAAACAACAAGGATTAAACGTCACACCTCATATTACTTGTTTTCACAAGTTATCTACAACTTGAGTTTTTTAGCATATAACTTAGTTGACATGATTGTTCTTAAGCTTTCCCTGAAGGTTGAATACTAAGTTACTAAGGTGTTATTTTCTATATATGGTGACATTTTATTTGCTTTGTTTATACAGTTCATCTAGCCACATTATAGTGGCCACTATTGCCCAACTGAAGAAAATTTGTTCAAGTTTCTTACTTATATGGGGAAAAATGGCTTTGACATTGCTGATGTTGAGGTATATGTCGTATAAACTATTTATAGTCAAATTTACTTCATATTCTAGTGTTCATTGTTGTTCATGTCTTACACTCTACATTGTATTTTCTTTTGTTTTCAGAAAATGAACTCAATATTGATTGTAAGAAACAGAAATTGAAGAAAGAGGAGAGCAATAACATTGGAGCGACAAATGCAAAAAAAGAGAGAGAAGAGAACTGGTCTGGTGATACCCTTTAAGCCAATATACCACATAAGACACACATATAGATATTGATGATCAGGTCTTCAGAGTTGGTGAATTCATGTGCAATGCCTTGGCAATGAAATGATAATGTTTTGAAGTGATGAAACATCATTTCATGTGTAAATTGTAGTCCAACCAATATTAAGTTGGAAACTCATTGTAAGACTTTAACATTTCATATAATATAATTTATGTGGTTGAAATTATTTATGATTGCACTTGATGTTGTTTAGTATTGTAATTAACATATGCAACTTTATGTTTTCATATTAGATGAACATGCACATTGTATGATATTTTTTAAACCATACAAATTAATTTATGTTGATTAATAATGAACACATAAAATCAATATAAAACTAATAAATTAGTAGTTTATATTGATTAATGATGAATACGAATAAAATAAATATACAACTAAATTAGTCATTTATAATGATTATTAATGAAAGTAAATGAAATGAATATAAACTACTAATTTAGTCATTTATATAATGAATATGAAACTACCAAAAAACGATAAATGACCACTGCAAATGATAAATTTGTGATTAAAAATAATGACTAAATTTCACATATATACGACTATTAGTAACTAATTTACAGTATCTTATAACATGACCAAAAATTTAGTCATATTTCTTTGGTCATTAATTAGTTTCAAACGATGACTAAAATTTGCATATATATGACTATTAGTAGCTAATTTACAGTATCTTATAACATGACCAACATTTTGGTCATATTTCTTTGGTCATTAATTGGCTTTCTCAAGTGATTATATAGTAAAATGTTTTGTTGTATATTTTGTCATTAATTTTCACAATTAATGACCAAATCAATTATTAAAACAATGACCAAATCAATGACTAAATTAATGACTAAATCAGTGACTAAATTAATGACCAAATATACTACTAGACAACAAAATTGAGATAACCAATTAATGACTAAGCTAAAAATGACTAAAAGTTGGTTGCGTTATAAGATACTGTAAATTAGCTACTATTGGTCACTGACTAAAAAATAGTTGTTTATATGCAAATTTTAGTCATTTTTTTAATAACTAATTAGCTATTTTGTACTAGTGATTGTCCCTGAATACGAAGCCTAACAAAGTTTGCATTCTTCTAATGAAGAGCTATTGAGTTTAACTATTATTTTCTCCTTCCCGTGGTGTGCTAAGGTTTAGCACCCAAAGTGATATATCCTCTTACAACTCAGAATATATAAGGGACTACCTTTCCTCTCTTGTTTTGGTCCGACCTCCCAGATTTCTTAACACGTTTCAGATGAAACTACATCTAAATAACTTGTCACCAAGACATGGGAAAAGAACCTTACCCCTCGCTGCCCAGGTTGAACTCTTCCACCACCTCCCCACCAACTCCTCATCATCTTCCTTGGCGCCATCCGTCGAGTCTCGGGGGTGTGGAGTATATATTGATATTGATAATTAGATATAGTTGGTAAATGTTAATTGATGTCAATTGACAATAGATATCAAGTAATTTACCACACTTTCACATTATCAACATTTAAATAATCATAAAAATTAAATAAACTATAAATTTGCATTTTAAATTATATTATTATTTAATATAAAAATATATAGATTAAAAATAGATGTAATGATATTTTTAATCATGAATATTTATTCTATTTTATTATAAATATTTTTAATATGTAAATATATTTTTTTATAATATTATAGATTAATTTCTATTATCTATCTATTGATTATTGATGATTAAATTAAAATTATAAAATTTCATTTCAAAATTAACATATCAACCAACCAAGATAATCAAGATTGTAGCTTAATCATGTCATTCAACATAGTTATAAAAAATTTTAATATGTATATAGAATTTTTTATAATATCATAAATCAATTTCTATTATCGACAATCATAATAAATTAAAATTATAAGTACCCTATACCAAAAATTAGGCAACATGGACAAAAATGGTTTTTTCCTCCTAAATAGAAAGTTATTTAAAGCTAACTATTTATACCTTCTTTAATTTCAATATTTTTAAAATTTGAAATTTTGAAAATTAAATTAACAATAATGTTACTGAAAATTTTCAGGAGGTGGGGTATTTCACATAGGGGAATGTGGGGTAGGATGTCATTGTCTTGCTTGGCCACATGACTGGGGGACATGGCAGCATACCGTCTTAATTGGTTGATTATGAATTTGGAATGAGACATGTGGATTCCTCTGTGCCAGTCCTGCACCTAGAACATGTGGCACACCTCCTGTGTAGTTTAACACTTCAATGGCTCTACTCACGCTCGCACTAGGTCCTCTCTCCTGATCATCTACCCTATTTATCTCATGCAACTGGTCGATTGCAGAAGCCATTGATGAGAGCTTTAATTGCTACATTTATGGTTGCAACTCACATCATAAGCAATGGTAAAATTAGGAAATAAGTGATCCGACTAGGAAGCTTTCATCTCTTAGTAAAATTACAATCTCTGGGAATTGTGAAACTTTTTTAGTTGAGACATTTGGACATCGACACCAAACTTGACCTTACCTAGTCCCATGCACCAAACCACAAAAACTCCTATGTTACTACCGGTCTAGTTTTCTTAGCACTCTTATTGGAATTCTCATTGGAGAAATTCATCTAACTTTTGATCCGTGTTCTATTTCTTAGACATTTTCTATTCACATCACAAAGTTGCAGTCTGAGTTAGAAATTGAGCTTCACCTATAGGTTGAGAAAAATTTATCTTTCCAAGCTAGCACTTGGGCGTCAATGAAGTGGATATCTTTCTCATTTGTGGCATGAAAAATCCTCTTCAGAAGTAGACCTACCCCTCTCTCAGTTTAATTATTTTTACTTTCCTCTCCCATTTTTTGGTTTTGATTCTCCACATATCAATTTTTTAGGGTTTATCTCTTTCACATCCAATTTATCTGTCATCCATAATTTTGGTTTTTTCAAGCTCTCAAGGAACATGTTCTATGACTTTGCATTTCTTCCTTTTCTTCCATTTCATGGGATTTATTGTTTTTTCACACCCTCTCTTGAGCTTTCCTCTCCGTATTGGACCTCACTTCAAGATAACACTTTTGTTGACATCTCAAACTCCTTCCACCCATGCCTCATCTCTAAAAATCCTCCCCTTACCTTCCAAAACAACATTGTTTCATCCTTATTTGCAAGCAGGTATAATTTGTTCCATTTAACAATGGTTCTTGTCAAACATCCTTTGTGGCTGGTCATTTCTATTCACTAGATCTTCCTTTCATTGGTTAAGTGGATACTGAAAAAACCTACTTTGATACGAATTGATGAATACATGATAATTACTCAGAAGGGGGGTTAATGAATAGCGGTTAAAATTTTCTTTTGCAGCTAAAATAACTACCTATGTATTCATCTCTTAATATTTTCTTTTACATTTAGGTGAGTGGCATATATATTTGACATATAAAAATAATTCAAAAGCATTCACACAAAAAATACATTGAAAATTCAACACAGTAAGTAATATGAATGCAAGCTCCTACTCCCCTTATTACATCATATTTTTTGCAGCCTTTTACCAATAGGGAGCTACTACCTCAGATTTCTTCTACAAGATGTAAATTTCTAGGAAGCTACGACCTCAAATTTATTCTACAAGATGCAACTTGCTAGGAACCTCCAACTTCCCCTTTTACAAGCTCAAACCTGCTCCTTTTCAGCCCACTGCCTAAAAGGAGACTATAATCCCCTAGTCAAATAACAAATCAATGTTATTGGTTAGTTGGTCACTTTTCTCTACCATAAACTATATTTATATCTTTTTTTATGCTACTTCTCTTCTTTGGTTCTCTTTCTTAGTTCTACTTTGATTTTGTTCCTCTTCTTTTTCTCCTTAGCAGGTTTATTTATGAACGGTCTCTCTTTCTCTCAGAATTCAATTCACTAGAACATTTTTCATTCATAATGGAATGCTTTACATACAAATCTCTTTCATTTTTTGGATTCCATGCAGGAATTTGAATTGAAGAGTTATCACTTTGTATTCTTACGTTGTTAACAATTTTCCTCTTAATTTCCAAATTTGAAACTCAAGTCAAGACAAATACTCTAAAGATAGCTTATAAAACTAAAGAAGTGTAATCCAACAACAATATTTGCATAAGATTAAAAAAACAAATAAAATTTGTACGAGCACATTGAGTCTGGGAAGGAGAAGGGGGGGGTCACAACCTTGCCCAAATGTTACCCAGAGTAAGAACAAAAATCCTAAATTTAAGAAGGTATCTAAATGCACCTTGATGACCTTTTCTTCTTCCCAGAGGAGGGAATCTTCTTATCAATCCCTTACTATGGATGATTTTTTTTGTGGGACATGTATCGATTTCTTATTTTTACATCTCACAGGTCCTTAGAGGGGTGAAACCTGTTGACTATGTTCCACCATGATCATTATTTCCCTTAATATAAGTGGTTTGGGTTATGGACCCAAAATTAGCAACTTCCATGGCCTGTGTCATTGTTATAACCCCTTTGTAATACTAATTCAAGAAACCGGTGGATTTTGAAAAAGTTTGGGGGGGCGTGCACAGGGTATGACCTGGATGGGATGCATGTTCTATTAAAAATTTTGGGTTGTTGAGTGGCCTGGGGGCTATGTGGAACCCTAGACAGTTGAATCTGAGGGCGTTTCACACATGTTCAGGTGTCCTTCTTACGAGATATTCTTCGGGTAGAGAACAAAGGATCTGAATATTAAATTCATATGCTCCTTATTCTGGGTGGCGGTTGTATTGGGATGGGGTGATCAAGTATGGTATCCTCAGGTTCAGCTCATTAATATTGTTAGGGGACTTGAAATTTATAGTGGTTAATGCAGAGGTTTGGGGACATAAGGCTCAGGTTGATCCTCTATCTGAGCATTTTAAAGATTGGATGGAATCCCATGCATTTGGTGAATGTATTTCTAGAGACTTTGATTCCCACCTCGCGAAATGGTAGAGCTGGTGAAGAGCAAATCTCTAAGGGTTTGGAAGAGTGAATCCAACTCAAGAGTAGGGAGTTGTGGCTTGAGGCTAGCGATCGAAATTCTAAGTATTTCCATAGAATCTTTAACTGCATGAAACAACAAAATTTTCTTCAACAAATTATGGATGATAATGGGCTCCTTCATAAGGGTCAATATTCTATTAAAAAAATTGCCATCAAACATTTTGAATGGTTATTTTCTGCCAAAGTTCATAGGTAATTTGATCAAGCACCTTTCATTGGGACTGTTTCGAATATGTTGTCACCGAAGGACAATGACATTTTTGCGAAGCCGATCACTAGCCAGGAATTGCAATCCACTTTGAAATATTGTGTGATGGAGAAGAGCCCTAGATAGAATGGGTGGGGGTGGAATTATTCATCATATTTAAGGAGCTGATGTTTCCTGAGTTGTTGAAGGTGGCTAAGGAGGTTAAACATAGAACTCTCTTCTTTGGGGCCATTAATTCGACTTTTATTGTCTCAATCCCAAAGACAAAGGATCCAAAGTCCTTTGCAGATTTCTCATTAGGGGAATTTTGAGGTCTAAAATGGGCCTCATAAGAAAAATGTACAACAAAAATAAACTTTATAACAACCAATAGGATTAAGATGATGATGTCATCCATAATGGATGATTCACCATTTTTGGAGTAAAAAAGTAAAAATAATAAAACTACTTTTTCAACTCATATTTTAAACTTATCTCCCAAAATTTTTACTCAAATTTCGAGCGGGAGTACTCATTGGATGCGGAATTTAATTCCTCATCCAAGGAGTACCCATGTTGCATACTTTCGATGAACTCTTCTACACGAAAAATGAGAAATACATTAAAAACGTGATTGTAATCACGTTTTTTTATGTATTTCTCATTTTTCGTGTAGTAGGACCCATCGAAAGTATGCAACATGGGTACTCCTTGGATGGGGAATTAAATTCCGCATCCAACAAGTACTCCCGCTCAAAATTTGAGTAAAAACTTTGGGAGATAAGTTGAAAATATGAATTGAAAAAGTAGTTTTTTCATTTTTCCCTCTAAAATTTGATGATGTCATCAAATCTTATTAGATTTTTTCCACTATTATTTTATAATTTCCTTAGGAGGCCCATTTTAGACCTCAAAATTCCCCTAATGGAGCCATCTCTCTCTGCAATTTTGTTTATAAAGTCATTTCAAAATTAATTGATAGAAGGATCAAACCACTAATGTCAAAAATTATTTCCCTAGAACAAGTCGGGTTCATGGAACGGAGACAAATACAATATGTTATAGGGATTGCGCAAGATATGCTACACTCTATCAATACCATTTCTCAGGATTCATGTATCCTTAAGGTTGATATGAGAAAATCATATGACTATGTTGATTGGGAATTCTTTCTTCTATTATTAGTCAAAATGGGTATGCGCCTCATGAATTGTAGATGGATTTTGGCATATTTAAGTCTACTAACTTTTCTCTGATTATAAATGGCCTTCCTACGAATTTTTTTTTCTCTATTTTGGGGACTGAGACGAGATTTTGCATTTTCGCCCCTTATTTTCCTCTTGGTTATTGATACTTTAAGTAGGAAAGTGTTGGTTTCCAAGTATGTGGGACTCATTAGGGGGGTTAGAGTCTCCAATCTCCATTCGGTTTCCCACCTTATATTTGTGGAGGGCTTTTATTTGGGGATGGGTACACTATGAAGGAATGGAATACCTTTCATCACACACTTACAACATTTGGAGTTTCCACGAGATTGATCATGAATGGGGAAAAATCCATTCGCATTCATAAATGAGGGTGGACAATGTTATGCAAGTTATTAAAGAAAATTTTGGGGTCGGATATAAGAAAATGTTTGAAGGGTTTAATTACTTAGGTTTTACCCTCAAACCTTCTGGATATATGATATGTGATTTGGAATGGCTCATAGATAAGTTCAACACAAAAAATATTGTTGGGCACATAAATGTATGTCCATGGGAAGGAGACTAATTATGCTTGAATCTGTATTACAAATTATTTTTGCCTATTGGATGCATCTTTTCTTATTTCCCAAGGATATTATTAGAAGGATTAAAATGATAATGGCTAGGTTGCTGTGCACTAGTGCATGCCCAAGTGCAGGAAAAAACAAGCTACAACTCATATGTTGGTCTATTATCTCCAAATCTGTGGAAGCAGGAGGATGGGAGGTCATAGATCCTAGAACAATCAACAATGAACTCTTAATAAAAAGTTTGTGGAGGGATTTTGTGGGTTGTGGTATGTGGAAAAGCATTATAAAGGATGAATATATGATTGGATATTCTTTCACATCCTAGATTTTTTGTGGTGAAAAAAAAAGAAGACACAAATTTCATACATATGGAGGATCATGTACTCAGTTTTAACTTTACTAATGGGACATGTTCGTTGGTGTGTGGGTGACATATCCAAAATTTATATTGGACCTGATTCATTTGTGGGTATGAATGGAAGCCACAAATTATCAGTTCAAACCCTCAATCAGTTACACAATTTCCAGATTTCTCATATTAATCATATTTTTCGCAATAGATTACATAATTTGAATGGCCATGAATGGTTGTCTCAGGAGGACCTGGGTTTAATAGGATTACAATATGTGGAGTGGATGGAGGCTATATCGGGTCTCTGGCATGATGGGGTATCCCATAAATAATATTGAGGATCATATGTGATGGGTTGGCTCCCTTAGGAAAGGATACTCGGTTGTTAAAGATATATATGATTCTTTCCCTCTCGAGGGAAGGGGCATCCCCATTTCTCAACATTTTAAGTTGATTCGGAAGTGGAATATGCTACACAAAATAAAATGTCTTGGATGGTTGGCCATACACAATCGCATTTTGACATGGAAAAATCTCCTTAAAAGGGGATTTATTGGTCTAGGCATGTGCATCCTTTGTAGAAAGGGGGAGGATGAGATTAACCATCTATTATTTTCATTCCCTTATGAAAAGGCTATCTGGTAAGGGGTGATGGAGCATTTTAATATTATAGAAAAAGAATATGGGCCACATTGTAGGCATATATTAAATCATGCTTAAAAGACAAAAAATACATGACACATCCTCTTTACATTTTATGGACTATTTGGCAAAGATGCAATGCCATGATATTTGAGCAGTGAGACATACAGGTACATAAGGAAATCATCAAGAGTGTGGCCTTCTTCAATTAAATTGGCTCAGTTCCACAAAAAAAAGGATACAAAACATTCAGAGTGGTGGAGATATGGAAATCATATCAAATGGGGTTCTTCGATGAGGAAAGCTCAAGGAGGGCTTATGGATGTGGAGCTGTGATTTATGTTGAGTCTACAAAATTTCACCACTTTTGTGGGAAGCGGGTACTGGGACAAAAAACAGAGCATAAATCATTACCTTGTTGGGTGTGTTGATCGTGGCAAAATCGCTTGGCATTGACCACATATAGTTTTTTGTAGATGCTAAAGGGATTATTGACTCAATAAAGTGAAACAACGTTTTCAACCACCCTATCCTAAAAATTTGGATGGATCGCATAAAAATCATGGAAAGACACTTTCAGAGTGCTAATTTTGATCACTTATACATAGAACGAAGTTGTACAATGGATATGCTTTCTAAGAGAGGAATCAATAGGGAGATAGGTAAGTTTTTTTTTCATCTTTGACCATGGGGTTTTGATCAATGAAAGTTCTATCTGTTATAGGTCAATTTGGGAACCATTCCTAATGACCTAGTTAAACTGGACATCATCCCCAGAACCATGAATAGGGTCTATCATCCCCTATCATTTCAGTTTTTATATGCCCTAAGACAAAAAAAATGAACAAATCATCTATGACTTCCATTGCAAGGTTTCCAAGATTTTAAGTACATATTATAACACATATGTGCTCACCAAAACAAAATCTCAAGGGGCTAAGAGTGTTTCATATGCAGGTACCTCCATTCAAAGGTGCTCTGCAAAGCACTTCCCGACACTCAAGGGTGCATTGGTTAATTGGGAGCGAAATTCTCATTGTTCCGGAATCTCCACTTGGCCAGTGCCTTCTAGAAGAGTGCATATGTGTCAAATTCGAATCCATGTGTCCATTTGATACCTCTGAGCTTAGGAACATGTATTTCCTATTATTATAAATTCATTGATTGTAAAACTACCTTCAGCTCATCTATAAATTGAGCACAGATCCTAGTGCTTAAAGAGGAAGAATTTGAGTAGAGAAATGATGGTGGAATTTCAATTGAGGAATTGATTTGAGTGATATGTTGCTAGAGAGATGTTCATTGTGATGAGGCTGGGATGATTTTGGAGATGGTGACATCAAATCAATCGTTGGTTGTAACGTCCCCTTCTATCCATTAATAAATATTGTTGTTTACTTTCCCACATATATATCTAAATAAGCTTGTGTCTTTCATACTATGGATTCTTATCTGATGTATATGGTTCATGTTTCATTGATTTAATTGAATAACTTGAATAGGAATCTGTATATTTCTATCTCTTTTTTGTTTAGTGTTCATTCTTCTAGGAAATATTTTGGTGATCTAGCTTGGATTTGAAGCTACAACAAGAGAGACAGAAGGAGAATTGGAAGCGCTTGGACTCCAAGTAAGTTTCTTGATCTGTTCTGTGTGTCTATTTACTATTAGGAAAAGTATCTGCAAAGTATTTAACTTGTTGTTATAAATGCATTGCACCACATTTAAAGAAGAATGTTTTATCTGTAATCCATAATTCCGCATAAGAAATTGGTGACTCCACTGGGGAGTTTACCCTTCATCCTTGGTGTATTTTCCCTCTGATATTAACCCAGTAGCATTTACTTTGAAATATTAGGCTTTTTGAATTCAAAGTGGTGTGTTAAACAGCCTGAGTTTTTGTTCTCTGCTATGCTCAACGCATTGTTGAAAAGGACACAGTGCTTTGCATAACACTGTCTCCCACTCAGGGGTGCGTTGCAATGCACTGTCTCCCCTTAGAGACTGTGTTTCCCCCCAGAGTCAACCAAATTCCATTGAATTTTTCATTACATTTGCTTTCAGTTTGTTGTTTGTTGTGTTTTCAAAGTGCCTGATGCCTCATATTGACCAATGAATTTACCTACCTCTTCCTCCTTTGAAAGAAAAGTTAGTTCAATGTTTATTTAAAGTGTTTTTCTTTATTATTGACGAATTAATTTCAAAGTATTTTCATTTCTACATTAGATCCATTTTCTTTTGAAAAGGAAATTGTCATTAAATTCTTCGTTTCCTATAGGAGAAATTGTATTTAAAATCTTCATTTTTCCTAAAAAGAGAAACTGTTGTTCAATTCCTCATTTCTCAAAGTAAAAGGAATTTGTTTTTATTGATTTGGTGCACTTAGTTTCCTTTTTTGCATTGACATTAAAGGGACTGAAAAGAAAAAAATGTATTTGCATGTAGTGGATTGTGTGTTTTGAGGAGGAACAATTAGGAAAGTTGCATTTTAGTTTTTTCTCTTTGATTGTTTGCTCTCAAATTGATTGTTCTTTCCCTCTAGTAGCTAGGATTTTCATTGAAAAAACTAAAAGTGAAAATATTTCTTATCATTTTAGTTTTCATTTTAGGAATTTCCAATACATCATTGCGGCGAACCTTGAAAGGAAAATTGATAAGCAAGACCAACTTAAAATTTGCATCAATTTACCTAACAAAGCATTGGAACCATAATGATAACATTTAGAACGTCTTGGCTAGAGACGTGTTCTGGTTTCGTAAAACATAGCAGATGTCGTTAATTTTCTGTGATACATTCCGAGTGTGATACCTCACTCCATTTAAGTAAGTATATCGTAGCTCCTCCATGTATTTTCAGGTATATCGGGCGGTGTTACATTACGAAAGGTATAAAGGGGTGCTCTCACTGTGCGGTTTCACATTAGACAATGCTAATATGGACTTGGGCCTCCACGCACCTTCAGGTATATTTGGGAGGACAAATTTAGGTTGCTATCCATCCATAGTGAACCGAGTCGGCCGCCTTGTAAATTGTGATACACCGAACATAGCATTCGGGGAGATTGTCTGCCCATACTTCTTGGTTCATGAGGAGGTTTTCTGCAGTTCATAGTTTCTTGGTAAACATTTTTCCTATCATTACCCTTTTATTTTTTTTATTTGTTTTTGGTTAAAATAAATCAGTCATCGTGGAAGAAAAAAAAATCCTTTTCCCCCTTGTTCACGTAGATTAGAATTGAAACCACCTTTACCACCAGAAGTTACTCCTGTTCGGTGAAGGTGACATCACTCTACCGAAACCATTACTATCAATACCTCTGGTGAAGCATCATCTTCCCATATACCAAATTTGGCACAAGTTCTTTCTACACATCCTGGTTCGTCTACTATTATCGAGATATAGTTCTCACAGCTACTTGTGGTCATGATCCATCCAATCAGTGAGATCATACCTCCTGAACCTGTCATTGTTCAACCAGAAGTTGATCCAGATCTTGTCTCTTCTTTGCCAGAAAATCTAAACCCAAAAGTCGAACAACCAGAATTTGTTCCTCCATTGGTCATCCCACAATTTTCTGTAGCCATTGAGTCTCCCATATCACATAGTCAACCTCTTAAAATATACTTTGGACCTGACGGTGAAATAATTCCACCTAGTTTGATTTTGATTGAATAAATCCCATAAGACGAGACACCTTTAACTCCAACCCATTTTGGGGAGGATCTTTACCTGTATGAGTCTTTTCCTCAATCACCACCCGCTGCTTTTGTTGATCCTGTTCCTATTCACATTCCCATCGATTCAAAAGGGTATACATGTGGTCAAGTAACCATGCTTGAACCAAAATCTTCGATTGGGCCATCTATTTCAATTACATCAGTACCTGCCCTCGCTACCCCCTCGATGTTCACAACTTCACCAGAATCATATTTTCATGGTGGCCCTTTTATGTCGTCAAGTTATATATATTTATCTGGAATTTTTTCTCATGCATCTTCAAACCCGTGGACTTCACCAATATCATCATCTGGTATTCTAACTGGTAAAAATATAGAGAGTATTGAACGGTTGGATTCTTTATACACATCATCAGGGAAATATAAAGCTGGTCCTTCTGGGTCTATTCCATCCAGTACCATATCAACTAGAATCCCTGCATTTGGAGAGCAATATTTTCTATATTATTATCCTCCTCATGCACAAGGGAAACCTTTTCTCACCCACTTTGACAGTACTCCATCACTTTTTGGTCAAACTAATGTCGAAATGAATGTTTGTCAATGGCAGCCCACTCTGCCTATCCAATCACAAACGGTTGTACATTCGTATCAATTAGTTCAACCTGTTACAACCACATCACTTCCACTTGTTAATACATCTTTACCCCTGTTACAGAATCAAAATGTTATACAACAACCATTTCAGGTAGGTCGTTCAACTCAATACCATCAAGTATTGGGCCCACAAAATCCAAATCCTTCGGCCAATTTACAACAAAAACCTATACCTGGAATCATATAATAACAAGCTGGTTTACCATTTTATGGGATGTCACAGCCACAACTACGTTATACTTATCCTCAACTGAATCCAAGTTATTCTAATTTTGGTTATAACATTGGTGGACATACCCCTTGGTAGCCCCAAACGCAAATACCTCAACCTTCATTTCAACAAGTATCGTACTCGGATTTTGGTCAACAAAATTCTCAAGCGTTTGCTTATCAAAACAACCCCTATCTGGGTTACCAGCACCAGATTCCTTATGCTGGTGCCCAAAGGCCTGTTGCTCAAACAATTCCATCATACCCTAGCTATGCTAAACCTGACCTTAATCGACAGTTGTGTTTTGTTGCAACTTTAAAGTTACCAAATTTAAATCAACTAACCAATGATCCAATCAATTATTCTCCTTGGTGGCCAGTGATACCTCACAAATTACCCTCGGATATTCCTAAGTTCAATGGAAACCCTGGGGAATACTCATCGACTCATGTTATGACTTATCATTTGTGGTGTTCATCAAACTCCCTGAATGATGACTATGTTTGACTACGTCTTTTCCAGCGTACACTCACTGGTCTGACTGCAAAATGGTACATTGAGTTACCTATAGCTTCTTTTGATAATTTCACTACTCTAGCTATTGTCTTTTTGACTTACTTCCAACTACCCATACGATATGACATTGGAATGGAACTCTTGACCAATTTCAAACTAACTAATGCTACTCACATTTCTGATCATATTCATGAGTGGCGTCGTCGTCGTAGAATGGTTAAGACATTTGTTCCTGATCAGGTCCTTGCTGAGTGGTTCATTAAGTCCCTATTACCATCTATAACTGTGGATGCGGCTAAGGGTGGCATCGTCACTCAAGAGAAATTCATTTCTCATGCCCAATATTTAGACTTTATCTATACCTAATCTGACATGCTCTATGAAAAAATTCCTAATGCACCGCAATATAATTTTATTGTTCCTCCACAATTAAAGGACTCTCATTGGTACTAATGCATATATCATACTACTGCATCTGATCCTACACCTTCTTCTGAAATTAATGTCGTGTCATTTGACAAAGGAAAAAGTGACAAGCAACCTGAAAGTAAGAAAAAAGGGAAATCTAAGAAAAAGAAAACTTATAACCGGCAGGAAATATCATCTGATCAATCGTCTGGACCTAAGAGACCTTGCTATCCATGCATAATCTATAATGAGGAACATTTTGTTCGGGATTTCCCTCACTACACTAAAGTCTCAAAAATCATTAAGACTTCCTATGTGTCAGCTGTGTTGACAGATCCGTTTTCGAATCTGGACACAAATTTGGTTGCTACGGTTCCGGCTTCTAGTTCCCAAGTGCTTATGTTATCCATCACAAAACCTTCAACAAATATTTTGGTGTCAACGTGTAATAAATATTATGGTAGTCAGTCAATCAATCAACCTACTACCTCAACTATGAATCTGTCTATGGAATCGATACCACCTACTGTTATTCATGAATTGAAGATTAAGCCACCAAAGGGAGTCATTCATAGATCGACATATAATCCTCGAGCAAGAGCTACTCAAAATTATAATATAGTTGAAGACTTGGCTCAATCCCCTTCAACTATGTCTTCTCTTGAGGTATTACAAAATTGTCCCTCCCAAAAATAGGCTTTATTGTCGGCTATTGGTGGAATTGATTCGATTGATTCTAATCTTTTCGTCTTTAATCATATGGGCTATGTGCCACAACTACCATTAGAATTGGCATTCTCCATACAAGTAAATGTTCTCAATCACTTTGTTCATCGCACTATTATTGATGAGGGAGCATCTACATGTATTATGTCTCTAAATTGTTGGAAGTCACTTGGCTCATCACGCTTATCTCAATCATCAACAACATTGAAGGATTTCAATGGACATACATATAAGCCTTGTTGTATTATTAATAACCTGCATGTTGAACTAGGGGGAAAAACAGTAAATATTGATTTCGAGGTTGTTGATGGACCCCTTGACTATAATATTGTACTTGGAAGGCCATGGGTATATGTTATGACTGCAATTGTTTCTACATATTTTAGAATGATCACCATTCCATATAAAGGTACCATCACAGTTATCAATCAGCTATCCTTCTTTGCCTCCGCTTCGTAGGTAACTGGAAGTGTTTTTTTCGTTCACGCACCCCAACTAGCACTTAAAAACATTGGTGTAGGACTCTTAAAGGATTCTACTCTCATGGGAACCTTTGCATTACCGCCACCCGCGACGTCAGCAGAAATTGCAACTATAGAGACCTGCTACATGATATCTTCCACTCCATCTAGCTTAAGGAAAAGTATGAATGATTCTGAAATTGTTACGTTGGATGAGTTCTTGCCGCCAAGCCCCATTGAGTTGGCATAGCAATCAATCTATCTGGCTTGGGTGGCGAATCTGAAATCAGCATCGCCGGTTGTTTGGGTTGATCATTCCTTAGATTTTGGTACTCCATTTGATCCTTTTTCCTCAACTTTATTGATAGATGAGAATATTTTGGAAACCATGATGTCAGAAGGAGAACCATGGGAATATTATCATCATCATTCCCATCTTCCTGATTATGAATAAAATTATCTTAGTGAACTATATCACCAATCAATCGAAAATTTCTTTTCGATTTCTTTAACTATTAATGCAATCAATTCCGAGCGAACTTTTTCAAATATTTAAGAAACCATTTCTATCTATATTTCAACCAAACCTGTCGTATTATAAAATATTCATGTCGGCATATCTTGTTCTCCATTAGAACTTGAAACATATCGCTCTCTATTTCGTGAATTCCGTGATGTATTTTCTTGGTCTTACGAGGAAATGCCAGGCATAGATACTAGTATCATTGAACACACTATTAATATGTATCTTGATGTCAAACCGGTGCATCAATGCCTTCATCCTGTTCATCCAAATAAGGCTGCTACAATTAAAGTAGAAGTTGAGAAACTTTTGCGTGCTGGTTTCATTTACCCTGTTCTACTAACTAAGTGGGTTTCCAACATCATTCCTGTCATGAAAAAACAAGGAACCATTAGAGTGTGCATCGATTATCAGGATGTCAATCTGGCTTTTCCAAATGACAACTATCCTACTCCCTTTATCGACCATATTATTGATGATTGTGTTGGGTGTGAAATATTTTCGTTCATGGATGGATTTTCCGACTACAATCAAATCAATATCTACCCAGAGGATCAACATAAGACAACATTCATCTGTCCCCGGGGCACATTCGCTTATTAGAAACTACCGTTTGGTTTAAAGAATGTTGGGGAAAAATTTCAGAGAGTAATGGATTATGCTTTAAATGACATCAAGCACATTGTTCAACCCTATCTAGATGATTTTCTAGCGTATTCATGAACTCAGACTAATCACCTGATGCATTTGAGAGCCATCTTCTTACACTGTCGACACTACAAAATACGCCTCAATCCACAGAAATGTTTTTTTTTTGTTGGTTCTATTCATTTTCTTAGATTCGTAGTCTCAAAAGAAGGAATTTGAATCAGCCCATTGAAGGTTCAGGCCATTCTGTATTTACCTACGGCGTCAAATTTAATTTAGATATAGAAACTTGAAGGAAAGGCTAACTTCATAAGGAGGCTCATACCCAACTACACCAAAATGGCTAAAGGATTTACTCGACTCTTGCAAAAGGGGGTTCCCTTCCATTGGGACCAAGTTTCACAAGCTTCTTTTGATGCTGTCAAGGATAATCTTGTCTGAGCGTCATTAATGTATCCCCAAATTATCAGAATGATTATTTCCTACTTATCACCGCGGCTGATACAACCATTGCTATGGTATTGGTCAAAGTAGAAAATGGGATAGAAGATCTAATTTATTATTTGAGTTGCAATCTCAATGATATGGAAGTTAAGTATTCATACGTAGAAAATCTTGCCCTGGCAGCTATTCAAGCTATCCAAATTTTTTGCCAGTATATCCTGTTCCGAAAGACCATTGTCGTTTCAGATTGCAACCCCATGACTTATATCTTATCACGTCAATTGCAAGGGGGGGGAATATTCAAAATGGATTGTCATTTTGCAGGAATTTGATTTGGAATTCATCAAATCCAAGTCAAAGAAGTATTTAGTTTTGGCTGAGCTTCTCTGAGACCTTCCCTATGATAGTACTGCTACTACGTCGGAACCATCAATTCTTGATGAGTCTTTGTTTCTAATCGGATCATCTGATCCTTAGTATGGAGATTTCATCATTTATCTCCAAACTCAAACTTTTCAGCCTGATACCTCTTGCTATGAACAACGACGTATTAAATACCAAGCCAAAGATTATATAATCATCGGTGGTACACTTTATTGTTGTGGCGTCGATACAATTTTAAGGAGGTGCCTCACACATGAGGAGGCCAAAAATGTTTTAAATGACTTTCATGCTGGGGTTTGTGGCGTACACTTGTCTGGATATGCTACCATATAGAAGATACTCCACACCAGTTACTTTTGGCCTACCATATTTCATGACAGCATCCTTGCAATCAAAATTTGTCATGCGTGCCAGATTTTGTTTGTAAAATCCGCAAACCGCCAGTGCCAATGCATCCTGTTGTCTTTGTGGGACCATTTTTGAAATGGGGTATTGACTTCATGACCTATAACCCTCGTTCATCTGGGGGGCATGGTTATATTATTGTTACAGTAGAATACTTTACCAAATCGACCGAAGCAATGCCTACATTCAACAACACAGGACAGACAGCTACATTGTTTTTCTTTAATCTTGTTATTGCATGGTTTGGGGTCCCACAGGCTATAGTTACAGGTCATGGAAAGCGCTTTTGCAATCACATGATGACTAAATTGAATGCCAAGTTAGGATTTTCACATGATAATTCTACTCCTTATTATCCATAATCAAATGAACAAGTTAAGGCTATCAACAAGATTCTTCAACGTATGGTTCAATGAATGATAAGAGTTCGTAAAAGAAAATAACATTTGATCCTATACTCGGCCTTGTGGGTGTATCAAACCTCAGTGAGAAATGCAACCAAATTTAATCCTTTTCAATTGGTGTATGGTCTGGAAGCTATCTTACCTATCCAATGTAAAATACCATCGTTAAAACTCGCAATCGACTTGTTACCTGACACCTCAGAAGAAGAAGTGTGTCTTTTTAACCTCATCCATCTTGATGAAATGCATCGTGAATCCCAATTGTCCAATGAAGTGCATAAGAGACATATAAAGGCACAATATGACAAAAATTTCCAGCCTTGCATTTTCTCAGAGGGCGACTTGGTCCTTCTTTATGATCAAGAAGCTGATGTAATAGGTATAGGGAAATTTGAGCCATAATGGCATGGCCCCTGTATTGTCAAAAGAGTTCTTTCTAAGGGTACCTATGAGTTAGTAGATTATGATGGGATTCCATTGGCACAACCCAGAAATGGGTTGTATATGAATCATTACTATGCTTAATCATGAGCGTAGTGATTTTTTGTATTATATTATATATATAAGCTGTTGATTTTCATTCACTGTCTTATTTTATTTTTAGAGTTTGCTTGACGTTAGTAATACGCTTTACATTTCATCGCAAATGTCTGAAGATTTGGAACCATTTTTTGGATATGTTGATGGTGCTAGTTGTAGTACGCAGAATCTATCCTCTGCAGCGTGTGCCATTTTTTCTCCGAATGGTGAGTTAGTGAGTTTTCGAGAGATTTGTATTGGTAGATCGATAAACAATATCGTTGAATATAGCGCGTTGATCAAACTTCTCTCTGATTCCATTTCATTTGGTATTAACCACATCATTATAAGGTTAGACTCACAACTTGTGGTATTACAACTTCCTAGTGTTTATATTGTTAAAAATCCAACACTACATCATTTGTTCCTAAGAGTTTGACTTTTGGAAAGACACTTTGATTTTATTCAATATCAACACATTTCCATAAATTTTAACACATTTATTGATTCTTTGGCTAATCAAGTTTTAGACAGACTTTTGCAACACATGTAAAGAAATCATTCACATAATTGAATAGGATTACATAATAAACATAGGAAAACATTGAAATCAAATAGATAGATAGTTATAATTTTTTACAAAAATTTGTGCCCAAGACACATTGGTCATCTGACCTCAAAATGTATGCAACATGTCAAAAATAAACTAGTGGTGCTCATGGTAACATGCTACAGATCTAGCTATCCTACATAGTAACCACATCCAGCGGTTAGGAACACCTATAGTGTGGCGTTGCAGTCGCATGGGTAATCCAGCAATCCAGAATCCTGAAGGTCAACTGCTCTATGTGTTGTCGAAGCTCAGTCAGAGTCTCATCCATGTCTAGATCCTGAAGGATTTCTCTCCTGACAACCCTCTCTGCGGGCTCATCTACTCCATGCTTTGGTTCCTCCACTGGTTGAACTCGACCAACATCTACATTACATAAAAAAATTAGTTTAGTCTTGGGAAAACATAAAAATACAAAAACATTGTATAAACTTTAGAAAAATAAAAAAAATGGTCAAAACATTCTTACCTATTTCACCCCACTAAGCGCCTTCTGGTAAAGCTAAGTCTAGATCTCCTCGGAAATCAACGTCTGCGTATGCATACTCATCAATGGCGATAACCTGTCATCTGAACCAAGCGAAGAACGCAGTCGAGAACACAATGGTCGATTGGGCTGCATGCCTACCCATTAGTTCCACCCATCTCTTCATCCTTGAATTTCTAGGATTAGACACAGCTGATGTCACATGATATGGTTGCATCAGTGGAATCCTCTCTAAGGCAAATGAAATGAGGATCAAACCATAATTTAAATTTTTCTTGCTTCCTCTTTTTGCCTTGTTCAGTTGTTCTTTTATCTAAGAAAGTACAGCTTCAGACCAGCTGAAGACTGTGGGCTCCATACACTCTAGCGCATATTGCATATATGATATATTCGCTACATGTAGTGTAATGGTGCCAACAAGATTTGCGATCGTGAAAAGAATGGTTCTCAAAGGAAAATCTCTAACATCCCGGATGTTTATCTTCCCATATTTTCTTGGCTCTGCCCCTGGATAGCAATACTGCAAAATATAATCTTTCACAGTCTCTCTTTCAAGAGCAGACCCTAAGAGGGAAATGGGCAAACCTCTCCTCAACAAACCTTTGAGAAATATACATCCTCCACTGTTATAGGAACCAATTTTTTCTTAATTTGAAATACCTCGATGGCCAAATCACATGCGTGAACTAGGAACTCCAATAGTTCTATTTTTTGCCTCATCACTGACAAGAGGAAACACTTTAACAACCCATAATCTCTTAGGGATCTTATTGTACCGAGATCATTTAGGGCAACCATATTATTCTCTTCATGATCTCTTTAGGCTCCATGTAATCGTCATTATAGTCCGATGAAATCTTGAAACATAACCATAAGAATCATTAGACTCCCTTCAATGCAAAAGATTAGACAAATTTTTGGCATAGGGCAAGAGTTAAAAATGAATATTCCACCCAGCGGAGTCTTGAACAAGGGACAAAGCGTTTCATATGCATCTAGCCTTCATTTTAGCTGCTACACAATGCACTTTTCGATGCTCAAGGTTGCGTTTCCCTTTTTGGAAGAAAAATTTACCCTAAGGGGCTAAAAACCCTAAAAATTTCAGTGAAAAGAAATGAAATGATTACTGAAATAAAGAGAAGGTTCATGGCACTAACCTGGATCAAAATGCGATGAAAATCATCCACAGAATCAATCTTAATCAGCTACTGAAGTTCGGGGGAAAAAACAGGTTCAGAGCTCCAAAATGCAAATGGTAACTATTGAATGGTAAAAATGAATAGTAAAACTCTTTTTATTTAGTCCTTTAATTGTTTGCAATGAATTTTTGTTGCTATGACTATGGTTTTATTATATTTTTATCATAAAAAATGTATTTTTAATTCATTTGATGTTGTTCTAAACAGGTTTTACAACTGATGAACAGATTAATTGTATAGATTTATTTCAAGAATGATTTGACCACAAAGCATACTTTTTATCCTTATTTTTTGAGCTTTGTTAAAAATGAAAAAGGACTTGAACGGCACTTTTATCTCTTTTTGAGCTTCGATAACAGTGAAAAAGGAACCCTTGGAGTATTCTTTTAGCTCTTTTCAGACTCTGATAATGTGAAAACATTGTCGAGCACTTTTCTTTTCGAGCTTGTAAAAGTAAATGAATTGATATCTACTCAGTATAAGTTTAACCCTTTTCCAGAATGAGCTATATTATTTATGAAAAAGGAATACCTTGGTCAAACATGACGAAAGAGGTTCAGATATTATTTTACACTTTTTCGAATCTAAGCGACAACTTTACGAAAAAGTACTTATGGAGTTTTCTTTTCGTCCTCTTTTTCAAATTCTCTAAATATGAAAAAACACTAGTTTTTCACTGTCTTTAGGCTCGTTAAAACATAAAATAGCGACGGGCTTGTCAAACATGGCAATAATCGAGTTTCATTCATCACTAGACTCGTTAAATTATTAAATAGCGATACATTGTTCGCCCGAAGGGTTGAATTATAGATCAAGAAAATATTATCCTCCTCAATCTTGTTAAAAAATAAAGAGGTACTGGTCGAAAAATGACCGAGGAAATTTGGGAAAGTGAACAGAACTTTTTACGGTAGCATGTCGCTCTTGAACATGAGACTTCACTCCATCACCATGACTTTTCGGGTTGGGTAATATTCTTGACTATTCATTCATACCTATGGTTCATCATACCTTCACTTTGGTTTTGGGTCAATGCTTCCAACTCATCTCAGTGTCACTGATATGTTCAAGAGAAGTCATCCAGTGAATAGTCATTCTTCTACAATACTCGTAAAAATTCATTTTCATGACAGTCATCCCTGAAAATTTCTATATCAAGTCATCCTTTGTCTCCAAAATCAATAACTCCCATTTCATAATAATGTGGCTTCCTGTCAACAACAAATCATCATGTAGGAATTTCACCTAGAAACATCATATTTTAGTACCATGAGGCTTGTTACAGCATCAACAAGAACCTCGCTTCCAGACGTTTGACTAAAAGATTTTGTTTGGCATTCGACATCAAATAATCTATTCATGCCTTGCAAAATGTACTGTATTACCTTGAGGGCCATTGACATCAATGGTAATTATCTTGTGTTTTTTAACATCTCACATCATTGGTTGGTAATCAAATGATGTCTTACCATGTTTGACTACACATCATATATTCGCATGGCTAGACTTATACTCGAATGATCGAATGAACGAGATAAGAAGTCCACAGATCTATTTTCAGCCATCCGAGTTGTGATTTTAGGATTTTTTTACACATCATATGTATGGTGACCTTACATACAAATCGTCATTTGAACATGGGCCTATATCTGTAGGCATGTCTGTATTGGGCAACATTCCAATATAGACTATTTTCTGCACTATGTACATGTTATTAGATAGTTTATGTGTTGAGCATGGGAATTCCTTCCCTCAGCAATTTATCATCAAGAGGATATATCATGATGTAATGTATTGTAAGATTGATGCAGGTTGCCACTCTGCTTCGGGTCCAGCCCATCACAGTGTGAAGCATCTCATTCAAAAAATATTGTTATTATTATTTTGACTTCATGATTTAGGGGGCAATCTATTATAGCTCAATTTGGGCACCATTCCCAATGACCTGGTTAAACTGGACATCATACCCAGAACCATGAACAGGGTCTATCATCCCCTATCATTTCAATTGCTATATGCCCTAAGACAAAGAACAAGAACAAATCATCGATGACTTCCATTAAAAGGTTTCCAAGATTTGAAGTACATATTATAACACCTATTATCTCACCAACACAGTCTCTCAAGGGGCGAAGTGCATTGCATATGCAGGTACCTCCATTCAAAGGTGCTCTGCAAAGCACTTCCTGACACTCAAGGGTGCGTTGGTCAATTGGGAGTGAAATTCTCATTGTTTCGGAATCTCCACTTGGCCAGTGCCTTCTAGAAGAGTGCATATGTGTCAAACTTCGAATTCACATGTCCATTTCATACCTCTAAGCTTGGTAACATGTATTTCCTATTATTAGAAAGTCACTGAATATAAAACTACCTTCAGCTCATCTATAAATTGAGCACAGATCCTAGTGCTTAAAGAGGAAGAATTTGAGTAGAGAAATGCTGGTGGAATTTCAATTGAGGAATTGATTTGAGTGATATGCTGTTGGATAGATGTTCATTGTGATGAGGCTAGGATGATGCTGGAGATGGTGACATCAAATCAATCGCTGGTTGTAACCTCCCCTTCTATCCATTAATAAATATTGTTGTTTACTTTCCCACATATATATCTGTATAAGCTTATTTATTTCATACTATGAATTCTTATCTGATGTATATGGTTCATGTTTCATTGATTTAACTGGATAACTTGAATAGGCATATGTATATTGCTATCTCTTTGCTATTTAGTGGTCATTCTTGTAGGAAATATTTTGGCGATCTAGCTTGATTTCAAGCTACAACAAGAGCGACAGAAAGAGAATCGGAATTGCTTGGACTCCAAGTAAGTTTCTTGATCTTTTATGTGTATCTATTTACTGTTAGGAAAAGTATATGAAAAGTCTTTAGCTTGTTGTTCTAGATGCATTAAACCACATTTAGGGAAGAATGTTTATCCATAATCCATTATTCCGCATAACACTATCAATTATTCTTGATGGAAAAGAAGGGCAGGAATGCCATGAGATCAGAGGATAACATGTAAAGGCTGAAGGCTTTACTGGAAAAATGGAAATTAATACCATTTTGTGTGGTTTCAAATTACATTTTGAAGATGTTTTCATATATGATACACTTTGATAACTTACAGAAAATTATTGTATTTTGTAAAATCGATGTGCTTTTAGTTTATGAGGAATTTGTAATACAAGAACTGTGAAAGACAAACTTATTTGATAAGATCTTGGATGTAATAGATTATAGCAATAATTTTGTGTTCATTTTTTTTTAGAAGATACTCTGGTCAATGAAGAATGTATGAGATGAAGGATAACAAAGTCCATGATGTATGCACTACCTTATATTACTAATATATGAATAGCGTTTTTTTCTTAAAAAAAAAAAATATTCATTTCATAATATTTTTTCTAATGCAAGGATCATGTTCCTCGAGCCTTGTTATCAGGTTTTAACATCATCGGTGCACATAACATGAGTGAAGGAGTGAATTGTGGTTGGTTCCAAAGAGTCTAGGTGGAAATAGGAGGGAAATTAAACAAAGGAAAGGAGCTAGAGAGAGTTTTGTTCGAAGGTCTCCTACGCAGGCCCATTAAGGCATGGAAAGTGTTGGAGAATTAATCTCAACCACCACGTTAAATGAACTGGCATCAGCCATACCTGAGTTAATGTTTTGTAGCTTGTGAATTTCATGTGCAGAGAAGGACAAGTTCATAGCAGAGTACATAACCCATTCTGCAACAGAATTAAATAATCAAAGTCAAATAGAATCTTAATGCATGATCATTAAATTTGCAAGGGAAAATATTTAATCCGCAAGTTTGTTTACTTCAAGCAACTTCTGTAATGTTCGGAAAACGATGTCTGTCCATACTATGTATTAAATTTGGTGTGTCAATAATTAAATGTCTTAGATATATATGTTTACATTTTACATGTTTGTATTAGAGTAAGAGAGAGTGTTGTGTAATGTGGCGGATGTAATTCTGGAAAGACAAGAAGGAGAAAATCGTGGAGCGAATTTTGGTGGGTGCATGAAAACATTTTTTACTATGTGTTACTCCACAACCTTGGTGAATGTAATTCTTAGTAAGAACAGTCATTTACTGGTGAAGGAGCTGCAACCTCCATATGAATGTGTATGTTTTATTTTTAAGTTTTAATATAAACTTTGGTTAGTCGTGATTTGGTTGTGAAAATTTCACGGATTGTGTTGTAACGCAACACTCTGTTTTACTCTTTGTTTTACTCTATTTCACCGTGAGTAAAATTAGTTGATTATATTTGCTCCTCTCCATAGTTGCGATTTTAATCTTTGCCACAATGTATTGTAAAGAGGATTCATATAATTCGATCTCCGCAACTGTATGGTATGGATTAAGTGAGTTCTGCAACTCTCTGTAAAATTCCATAAATGTGTTGTCTTTGTTAAAGTCATTTCCGCAACTCAGTGTGAACTCCTTGTGTTGAGAGAAAAGAATTTCCCCTGTATTTTAAAAAAATTTAACATGGTATCAGAGCGGGTTTAAAATCTCAGTAAAATATAGTGTTTTTACTGAGGAGTTAAAAGGAGTTTCAAAATTTTTTGTGTAATGTATTCTCTAGCAGTGAGAATTTTTTCACGCGGTGAGAAAAATTTTACGCAGTAAGAAAGTTTGTTTACACAATGAAAATGGCAGAAATAATAAAAATATTGACTAATCCACAAATACTATGGAAATAATTATGATTATTGGGCTATTACAATGAAGGCTCTATTTTCGTCACAAGACATTTGGGAATTGGTGGAGAATGGTTTCCAAGAACCAGCAAATGCAGCAGCATATAATGCTTTGACACAAGGAGAAAGAGATTTTTTGAGGGATAGCAGGAAGAAGGACACCAAAGCAGTACATGAGAGTATTTTCACAAGGGTTGCAACAACAAAGAAGTCAAAGGAGGCATGGGATACCCTCGAAACAGCTTATCAAGGCATGGAAAAGATGAAGACAACAAAACTATAAATGCTGAGAAGAAATTTTGAAACAATCTCTATGAAAGAGTCTGAGAATATAGACTTATTTTTTACACATGTGATTGGGTTGGTTACCCAAATTAGGTCTCATGGAGAGACACTTGAAAAAAGGAAAATAGTTGAGAAAGTATTAAGAAGTCTACCATTAAGGTTTGATGCCATAGTAGTGGCCATAGAAGAAACAAAGGATCTCTTGCAGTTTTCAGTGGATGAGCTTCATGCATCACTGATGTCTCATGACCACAGAATGAACAGAGAAACAAACTTATCATTGGAGTATGCATTCAAGACACAAATGTATTTTGGTCAAGGTAGAGGTCGAAGAAGATAAAACTACCAAAGAAGAGGAAGAAGCCCACACAGAGGTGGAAGAAGTAGCCCTGCAAGCACAAGTGGAAGGAGCAGCAATCAAAATAGAAGCCAAGGCTCAAGCCAGAATCAAGCACCAGGACAGAGGTATGATAAATCTCAAGTCCAATGTCATTATTGCAAAAATTATGGTCATTATGTAAATGAATGTAGAAAGAAGAAAAAATACATGGGTAGTAAACCAAGTGTAAATTTTACAAAAGAAAATTAGAACCATGAAATTTTTTTTTTAGCTTATAATGTAGCACAAGAAAAACAAGAAGATATATGGTTCTTAGATTCAGGGTGTAGTAATCACATGACTGGAAACATAGCAATGTTTTCCAATCTAGATGAAAGTGTAAAATATGAAGTGACATTAGGGATTGATAGCAAAGTCTCTGTTATGGGAAAAGGGAGAGTAGATGTTCTGACAAAGAATGGAGAGAAGAAGTTGATGCCAGATGTCTATTATGTCCCTGGTTTGAAATGTAACCTTCTGAGAATTGGACATCTCATGCAAAATGGTTACAATTTGTTTTTTAAAGATGATGTTTGCACAATCATGGATAAACCTCCAAGTAGACAACTCATTACAAAAGTGCATATGACAAGCAATAGAATGTTTCCTCTCAAGATGAGATCAGACTTGAAGGAAGGAGGTGTTGTAGCAACTATCACCCAGGAAAATCTTTCAAGAAGAAGTGAAAGATGAGAACTGGTTATGGAATTGATATTTGGTCATCTCAATTTCGAAGGTTTGAATTTGTTGCATATAAAATGCATGGTAAAGGGATTACCACTCATAGAGAAACCAGACAACCTATGTGACAACTGCATCTTGGTCAAACAGCATAGAGAATCATTTTCAGAGGGAAAGAGTATAAGGACAAAGGCACCTTTGGAGATTGTCCACTCAAATTTACGTGGACCAATACAAACACCATCATTTGGTGGTAGCCACTACATTTTGACCTTCATATATGACTACATGAGGAATACATGGGTCTATTTCCTAAAATAGAAAAGTGAACTGTTTGACCACTTCTGCCACTACAAAGCTCTTGTTGAGAAGGAAAGTGGACACTACATAAAAGTGTTGAGGAGTGACAGAGGTGGAAAATACATCACAAATGACTTCCTACGTTTTTGAAGGGAGCACAAAATTCACAAGAAATTTACCACAAGGTATACACCTCCGTAAAATGGTGTAGTATAAAGAAAGAATAGGACCATCATGGACATGGCAAGAAGTATTTTTAAGGAAAAAAAAATTTCCAAATGATTATTGGGTTGAAGTTGTCACTTGTACAGCTTAAACTATTAACAGATTTCCAACCAAAATTGTTATGAACATAGTTTCTGAAGAAGCATGAAGTGGAAGAAAAAAATATGTCACTCACAGGAGAGTGTTTGGATGTGTGGCATATGCACATGTCCCGGATGAGTTGAGGAAGAAGTTGGACAACAAGGGAGACAAATGTATTTTTGTTGGATACAGTGATGAATCCAAGGCATACAAGCTCTAGAATCCATCAACCAAGAAGGTAATAATCAGCAGAGATGTTCAGTTCATAGAGCAAGAGCATGAGGTGGAAGTTTAGAGAAGATAGTGAATGTGAAGACATGTATGTCTCATGAAGAGAAAGAGGAATGGACTGCAGCAAGTAATTCTTCAATCGTGACTCCTCCTCCACCTACAAAAGCTCAACAAAGTAGTCAATATGTGAAACCATAAACAAATAATAGGACAGTGTTGCAAAATGAATCAAGTTATTCTCCAAGCACACCACAAGGATCCGCAACTGCATCTATTTCAAGTGCAACAACAAGCACATCTTCTGCAAGCATAAGAGGACACAAATTCATAAATTTAAGTGAAATATATCAGCAAGATGAAGCTGATGGCAGTGCTAGTCTAAATTCATTATTTGCATTATTTTGTCATGTATATATTAACCCAACACATTTTGAGGATGTAGTCAAGGAAGAGAAATGGGTTGCAACAATGAATGAAGAGATAAGAGAAATAGAAAATAATGACACATGTGAGTTAGTAGACCTTCTACTAGGTAAATAAGTTATTGGAGTGAAGTGATTCTATAAGACCAAAAGAAGAATTGAAGGAAATATTGAAAGGCATAAAGCAAGGCTAGTTTTCAAAGGATACAAGCAGCACCATGAAAGAGACTATGCGGAAAAATGTGTGCCAGTTGCAAGGATGTAGACAGTGCGTACATTGTTGTCTATTGTAGCGCAATAGAAATGGAAAGTGTATCAAATGGACGTAAAGTCCGCTTTCTTGAATGGAGTGTTGAAAGAGGAGGTGTATGTTGCGCAACCTCCTGGTTATGAGGTAGAAGGCCAAGAATTCAAGGTATGTAAGTTGCGGAAAGCTCTCTATGGGTTGAATCAAGAACTGTGTGCATGTTATAGCAGGATAGATGCTTACCTGGTGGACAGTGGGTTCGACAGGTGTGACGGTGAACCTACTCTCTACATCAAACAAAGTGACTGTAAGATTCTTATAGTTGTTTTGTATGTAGACGATTTGATTTTTAAAGGAAGTGATGATTTCCTCATCATTGATTTCAAAGCAGTCATGAAAAATGAGTTTTAAATGACTGACTTTGGGTTTCTAAGATTTTTTTTTGGCATAGAAATGAAGCAAACAAAAAATGGAATTTTTATTTCTCAATAAAACTATGTTTCAAACATTTTAGAGAGGTTTAATATACAGAACAAGAGGCCAACACCAACTCCAATATTCATGGGGTTGAAGTTGAGCAAGGAATATTGCAGCAAAAATTTCAATCTGACTTTATACAATAGTATGGTGGGTAGCCTAATGTATTTGACTGCAACTAGACCAGATATAATGTATGCAGTGAGTTTGGTGTCGAGGTTCATGGAGACAACCAAGGAGAAACATTGGCAAGCAGAGAAAATAATTTTAAAGTATGTCAATGGGACAAAGGAGTAAGGTGTTTTGTACTCCACAACAGATGATTTTAGGCTTGTTGATTACACTGACAAATTGGGCATGAAGTGTTGATGACAGAAAGAGCACGTCAGGATATGTTTTTCATTTGGGTTTGGGATCCATCTCATGGGATTCCAAGAAGCAACTGATAGTATCATTGTGAATATTAGAAGCTGAGTATGTCGCCGCAACAGCAACAACATGTCAAACAGTTTGGATGAGAAGGATGTTGCGGGATTTATGTCATGAACAAGATGAAGAAACCACTATTTTATGTGATAACGGTTCAACAATTTCACTATCAAATAATTTTGTATTTCACAAAAGGAAAAAGCATATTGATGCCAAATATCATTTCATAAGAGAATTAGTTAATAATGGTGAAATGGTGTTGCAACATTGCAGGTCAGAGGAACGATTTGCAAACATCTTCACAAAGCCATTGAAACATGATTTTTTTTTTATCTTAGATATTGTTTGGGAATGGTCAATGGCTGCATTTGTGATTAAGGAGGAGTGTTGGAGAATTAATCTCAACCACCGCATTAAATGAACTGGGAGCAGCGATACCTGAGTTAATGTTTTGCAGGTTGCTGATTGTGTGTTCAGAGAATGACAAGTTCAGAGAAGAGTACATAACCCATTCTGCAATAGAGTTAAATAATGAAAGTCAAATACAATTTAATGCATGATCATTAAATGTGCATGGGAAAATATTTAATCCACAAGTTTGTTTACGCAACTTCTGTAATGTTTAGAAAATGATGTCCACCCATACTATGTATTAAATTTGGTCTGTCAAGAATTAAATGTCTTAGATATATATGTTTAGATTTTACATGTTTGTATTAGAGTAAGAGAGAGTGTTGTGTAATGTGTGGCAGATCTAATTTTGGAAAGACATGAAGGAGAAAATCGTGTAGCGAATTTTAGTGGATGCGTGAAAATAGTTTTTACTGTGTGTTACTCCGCAACCCTGGTGAATGTAATTCTCAGTAAGAACAGTGTGAAAAATCGTGGATAAAATTTTGGTGGGTGCATGAAAACTAATGTGTTTTGGTGGGTGCATGAAAACTAATGTGTCTTACTCCGCAACTGTGGTGAATGTAATTCTCAGTCGTTTTACTAGTGAAGGAGTTGCAGCCTCAATATGAATGTGTATGTTGTGTTTTGATGTTTTAATATAAACTTTGGTTAATCCCAATTTGATTGTGAAAATTTCATGTATTGTGTTTTACTACAACACTCTGTTTTACTCTTTGTTTTACTTTGTTTCACTGTGAATAAAATTAGTTTATTATATTTTCTCCGCCACTCTATATTGTAAATAGGATTCATATAATTTGATTTTGAAAACTGTATAATATGGATTAAGTGAGTTTCTCAACTCTGTAAACTTCCGTAAAGTATCTTAGTTAAAGTCACTCCATGTGAACTCCTTGGGTCGAGGGAAAAGAATTTCCCATATTTTAAAAAAAATTAAGGGACAGCTCACGGTTGGCATTAGAAATTATTCCTACACAAGCCCACTAAGGGACGGACCCCATGTCGGCTGCCAATGAGACATAATGACGGCAAAAGGGCGCTGGCACCAAAGTCGAGAGACTGCAGATGCAGAAGCCGAGAAACGTGTTAGAACCGGAAAAACTGAAAATCATGATTTCCGGTTTTACGAAACGTAGAATTGATAGGAGGAGTCTTTCGTTCGACGAATCGGGAGCGGATGTGACAGATCCCGATCCGCCCCTCCGGCGACCCCTGTGTTCTCCGGCCCGATGGTGGACCCCGCCACTGCAGCTTCCGATGGCAGCGAACGACGAATGACGGTGGCTCCTCTTCTCCTCCTCCACCACCCCTCCCCTGGCGCCGCTCCTCCCCGCAACCGCCACCCCCACGACTCCGGCCACCTACCTCCATCAATGCCCCACAAATTTGAAACAAGAATTGGGCGGGAGAGAATTTTCATTCGAGGGTGGCTACAGTTTGCAGGCAACTTTGGAGCTATATTGGGTACTATGTTTTCTGTTTTGTTAGCTTCAACAACAGTCATGGGGATTTCTGGGTGAAGAATTTCTTTTCATATAATTGCAGCAGTGAGCATTATGGTCAGGGTTTTGGTCCGCGCTTTTGCAACATACCCGAGGTTTTCAAACGGTTCGATGCCCAGAACTTCGTAAGTATATCTGTCACTTCGTTTTGATATAAAAATGCACATAAATTTCGTTCAAAAAATGGATTTCACAGGACTTGTTGTGGTTCAGTTTAAACAGTAGAAGTGATTTAGCCTCTGTGAATCTTTTTAGAAAAAGTGGAACAAAAGGGGCGTTGTCGGATATGAAGGCAATGGGCGTAGAAGCAAAGAAAGTGATGCGAATTAGGAGCTTTCAGATAATTTTAGCTCAAGGGATCGTTGGTTCATTTCCATGGTCGGGTCTATCGTTTGTGCCCATGTGGCTGGAACTCATTGGATTCTCTCATCAAGCGACTGCATTTCTGATGAGTCTGTATATCGTGGGGGGTTCATTGGGTGCATTTTTTGGAGGGCGAATGGGGGACATCATTGCAAGACGCCTTCCAAATGCTGGAAGGATTATTATTTCACAAATAAGTTCGGCTCTGGCAATTCCTTTGAGCGCAGTTCTGCTGCTAGTTCTGCCTGACGATCCTTCTACTGGGCTGGGACATGGCCTAATGTTTTTCATCATGGGTTTCGGCGTATCATGGAACGCACCTGCCACCAAAAAGTAGGTAGCATATCCAATTGAACAAAATAATAATAAAAATTGATTGAACAACCAATTATATTTTAATCCTAAATTTATACCATTGGTATTGGTTTTTTATCTGCAGCCCAATATTTGCAGAAATTGTACCCGAGAAGGAAAGAACGAGTATCTATGCTTTGGACTCTTCTTTTGAATCATTCCTAACATCCTTTTCTCCGACAGTGGTTGGCATTCTGGCCCAGCATGTGTATGGCTATAAACCTATCCCTGAAGGCTCAAGCAAAGCCACTGAAATAGAAACAGACAGGGGAAATGCTGTTGCATTGGCGGAGGCACTCTTCACAGCAATCGCTTTGCCAATGGCTCTCTACTGCCTCATTTACTCCTTTCTCTTTTGAACATATCCGAAATATCGTGACAGAGCTCGCCTTGACTCGCAGGGGAAATTGGAGATGTGGCAGCAGGTCAATCCGAGTAGTATTGATTCGCCTGGCATTGTAGAAATTCAAGAACGAATTGATGGCGGTGAGGAGAAGAGGGCATTGATCGGTAAAGAGAGTACAAGGGAGGCCGACCATAATCTGTTAAATGAAATCTGACGATCTATCTGTGATCTGGGTTAATCAACTGCTTTGTGAATTGTCAATACTTTATATGAAAATGTGAATTGTGAATACTTTATACGAAAATTGTAAAAATTTAAATGTATAAATGGATTAGCATCATGAATAAATTTAAATTTAAGAGCACTAAAATTCAACATACTCAACCATTTAAATCAACAATTTCAACAATTTTTGATAAAAATCAATGAAAGAATAAAAATAAAAAATCCAAAAGTTTATGATTATAGATTTTGTATTTTTGAAGTACAAAATAAAATAGAACATATTTACTTTCAAAGTAGATTGGTTAGTCTTTGTTCTTTGTATACTAGTGGAAGGTTGGTGATTATATTTTGGAGCAGCCTTCTACATCTTGTTGTTTCCATCCTGCTTATAGCTATTCATACTTGTAAGCCTTTCATGGTAGGGAGGTGTATAGTGGTGGCATGTGGGATTGTTATCACAATTTTATTGATATGAACTACAGTGGATATTTTAATGAAATATTTTCTCACAATAAATTTAATAAAATAATGAAATATTTATTATGAATGTTAATTTTCTTTTGATTTGAGATTTTTTATTATTCTTTTTATGGGATAAAATCTAATTAAAAGGAGATGTTGTTTTGTTATTTTTTTTTCTAGTATGGAATTGTGTAAGTAGAAAAGAGATATGTAGGCTATGGCTATTTGTTCTTTCCATTCACTTACTCCAAATTTTGTTTCTTTTAACTAGCCCATAACCATATGGTATGAGGTTTTCTTGTACTTCTTGTACTACTAGGTGACTAACTTCCATGAATATAAGCATCCCTATCCTAACAAGATGTTTTATTCAATAAAGATAACATTGTGAGGAAAACTATCATTGGAAGAGGGTTTTGTTCAAGCTAATATGAATTGTTTTATTCAATTCAATTCATTGTATTTACTTCAATGTAATTAATGAGATGATTAGAAAAATAACAAACTTTTGATTCAATTCAATGGAATGGTTAAAATTTGTGTCATTGGTCTTGAAATACAAAGGAAAAAAGTGGACAAAATTACTATCAAGTGGCTATTGAAGATATGGGACTAATTCTATTCTAAAATCATGGATAGCCACTTTAGGGGTGATTTGATATAGGTGGGCTTATGCCCATTGCAATTCCAAACCCACCAAAATTATCATGTTTTTATTGGACAAAAGGGGGGGTGGGTGGAATTGGTGCTACATTATAGAGGAGAAAATGGGGAAGGTAGGCAAGATGGGATTGATGCAATTTTTTTGGATCATGAGTGGAGATTATAAGGTCACGTGAGCTATTTTGAAGCTAATTTTACCATAGGTAGATTAATTTTATAATGGGTACCATTTCCAATTACTCATCCTAACACCTTAGGAATCATATGATTCCTTCCACGTTCTACTTTTTTTATAGAGAAAATGGAGACGAGGTTATTTGTATAATATTTATTGTCTTATATTAGGGTATATAATTTTTCATGATTGAATTTCCCACTTTGAATTCCTTCAATACAAGGTATCGATTCATCCCTTTGTTGCAATGAACCCTTCTAATGATTCCCTTCACAATTTCCCTCCAAGCCTAAAATAATACATTCCAATTATTAAAATTTAAAAAGTTTATATCCAAATGAAAATTTAGATAATGGAAGACAATAAACAAGACTTGATTGTTGAAGACTCATTTTTCTGATCTAGTATCAAACCTTTAGGTTATCTTAGAATATAAAATTCCTCTTCTTTTAAGGATATCAAACCTTGTTTCTAAGGCCATAATCATCTTCGTCTCATTGAGATCTTTCCAATGATGTAAATTTCATCATATTATAAGTTCTTGACACAAAGTGATGGCCCTTAGGATATTTTAGTACACCTAAGCCACATCAACATATTGTAGCATTGATATGTGGCAGACAAATTACGGTCATGACCATGTGTCACCACTACATAGTGCCATGTATACAAGTCATACATATCATTGCCAAATATAGTAGGCCCAACTTGCAAAGCGACACAAGGTAACACATGCCTTATGGAAACAAATAGATTAACCACCACTCTTACCTTGGTGGCCTCTCTTCTGCTATGCAGTGGGGGATATTATCCCCACAAGGGAGGCTTCCCTTAATAAATCACCCAACAAGATATTCAACAAAAAAGGGCTCAAGGGTGGTATAATGTCTAATGGTTATGGAGGAAGGTAGTGGTAAGGCCTTGATGTTTGTGCTAAGAGATAGAAACAATCAAGCATACTTTCCACCAACCTAGTGGACTAGAAGAGTGTTGCTATATACTAGGGATTTTATGATATGCAAGTTTACAACATGAAAAACATGTAACATCCAAGAAATGACCTCTATAAGGTAGATTCAATAAAGTATCAGAGGACATCAAGGAGTATAGGCAAAAGGAAACTTTTAAAAATTTTAATGGTTCAATATGCATAAATGATCAAATAACAATAGAAGCCTAGACATCAACCCTAATTTGGGGACAAAAATGAAATTAATGCTATATTTTTCCTTTTCAATTTATTAAATGTAGTTTTTATCAATAGAATGATGACATATAGATGAAAATTACCATAAAATTCAAATTAAAACTAAAACTTAACCTTGGCTACCAAGAAATTAGGAAAATAAGTAGAAATTCAAGATGATCACTATAATTAGGTTAGTGCCTTTTCTCAATTTGGAAATGAAGCCAATTAGGGCAAGGTCTGTGATAGAGGGCCTTGGTTGAAGAGGGTGGAAAATTAAATTTCCTCCCTTATAAAACATAGAAACTCCATTATATGGGAGATTAAGGTCAAAGGATGCATAAACCAAGTTCTTTGATGGATTATACAGCACACTTCACATAACATAAAGAATCAAGATTTCAAGAAATATATTGCACTCTTTAATATGCAAACACAGAAACCCTATTTTCTGAAATATAGCATGGAAAATGGAAGATAATAGTAATGAAATTACACAATTCCCATAAGAATCACTTCATCAATCCCAAACAAGTCTCTCCATGCAAAAGTTTCCCTCCCAAGGAAATTTTATCCATTAGATATCCATTGTGTCCAAGAGAAAAGTGCAAGAGAGCTAGCGTGCACTTCTTAAGAGAGAAATAAGTGAGTGAAAATGAGATGAATAATGAAAGTGACTTCACTCAATTTGTATGAGGGAAACCAAGCCACTTTTCATAATATTACAACGAAAAAATTTAAATGTTTTCTTCGAATATTCAACTAGGCCTAAAGGTCACACTTCAAACTTACGATAGATTTAAAACATAATAAATGAATCAAAATCTCCCACATGTATGGGAATAGATGTTGAGCGAGCTGGTAGTTTTTGTAATTGATGTCAAATTTAGGGGGAGGTTCAAAAGCACATGAAAAATACTTGGTTAGATAGTCCTCTCCAAGACCTTTCTCACATCAACTCAAGTCATCACTCAAACGGAGGAAACGGATACTATTTGGAGTTCCTTGATCAGGTCGACCTCTTACTGGGAAAGCTGCAGGGTCGTCGGAGAAGGTTGATCGAGAGTTGTCACATCAGCTCCCGATTCATCGAACGAAAGACTCCTCCTACCGTTTATAAGAAAATGGAGGATTCTTTCTCTCGATCAGCCTTCTCCGGCGACCCTGCAGCTTTCCCGGTAAGAGGTTGACCTGATCAAGGAACTCCAAACAGTATCTGTTTCCTCCGTTTGAGTGATGACTTGAGTTGATATGAGTACAGTGTCCTGATGGAACTGCACCCTGCACGTCGACGGCACCATTAGGACGTCGGCCAGCTAGCAGGAGGCACAGAGCTCGAAGGAGGCATGAGGTTTGAAATTTGAAATTGAATCCATAGATATCACTCTCGCCAACAATGCTTTGCTAAGCTCAAAGCTCGACCATTTATCGATTCCTGCAGCGGAAAAGCTGGAACTTTCGAAGGCATGGTCGAAGACATGGTAAACCTGCTGACAGTCTGCGGAATGATTTCCTGGTTCCATATATATATATATAAGCAAGAGATTGCGTGTGATCGAATCCACCGACTTCCATGTAAACCAATGTCGAGGAAGGCATAAGAAACTACAGCGATGATTCGATGAAGACACAAGAAACTGCAGCCCCACACACGTAGTGCACGCGAGCTTATCCTTCAAACTATCACGGCCATGTTGTGCAACAAGAAACTACCTGTTGCAGGCTTGTAAGGTAGGGTTGCAATCAAGAAACTCCTTGTTGCAGGCTTGTAAGGTAGGGTTGCGATCAAGAAACTCCCTGTTGCAGGCTTGTAAGGTAGGGTTTCGCACCATCGGATTAAAGTTATTTTAGATCCAATGGGTGCGCAATAGGGCATAAAGCAGGGTTGGTGATTATTTTTCGGCGGGTTCCAACAGATACTGTCGTGTTTTTTGGTGCATATATCATCGGCAGTGGGCACATACACATATCCAGACAAATAAACAAAGCACTGAGCATCCGCTCCTTCCAAACAACTAAATGTGTCCGATAAAGTTATATGTCGCAGTCAATTTGTACATGTGATTCCTCGCGTTCTCTGCAAATATGCAGACGAAACTTTTTCATAACCCTCACCATCTTTTATTAAAATGATTAGAATGGGGTTAGAGTTGCCTAAATCGTCAAATTTGAGGAGTGATTCAAATCTGAAATCCCTGCTTTTGCGGCTAAAGTTTTAGTTGCATATCAGGCCTTTTATCCATGTGAAAAGTGGATCAAATGACGCACGAATTTAGGAAAAAGGTTTAGTTTTATGTCATTGCTTTTATTTATGTCCAAATATGGATTTTATGATGCAAATGTATAAAGGAAAGGAAGAGATTTTAAGCGCAGTGTAAATGTTTTAATTATGTTTTTACAGTTTTTAAACTTTTATTTGAAGTGATTTTTGTTTGAACACCCTTTAAAATGTAAAAGTTGATTGAGGAGGAGATTTTAAGCGCAGTGTAAATTTTTTAATTATTTTTAAATTTTTTATTTTAATTCAAATGTATAAAGGAAAGGAAGAGATTTTAAGGGCAGTGTAAATGTTTTAATTATGTTTTACAATTTTTAAACTTTTATTTGAAGTGGTTTTTGTTTGGAGCCTTTAAAATGTAAAAGTTGATTCAAAGGTATAAAGGAGAGGAGGAGATTTTAAGGGCGAAGTAAATTTTTTAATTGTTTTTAAATTTTTAAATTTTTATTTTAAGTGATTTTTGTTTGAAAATCATGTAAAATGTAAAACTTGTTTGAGTGATTTGAAATGTAAAAATTGTTTGAATGATTTGAGATGTTAATTTTGTATAATGAAATGTTTGTAGATGAAAAATGATTATAAAGTGTAAAAAGATGAGGGAATTTGTTAATTTTCAATAGGTAAAGAGTAAAATGTCTAGTAACATTTTTATAAAATATAAAAATTACTAGTTTTTAAGAATTTTTAATAATGGTTAAGGTAAATTGACTAATTTAAAATAAAATAAAAAAGTTGTTTAAGATTTTGGTAAATATGTCATTGTTAGGTACTGATATAAAAGAACGAATTTTATGAATCTAGGATATTAAGGATGGTAAGGAGAGTAAGAGATTTAAGTGTAGTTTAGATGTTTTAATTTTATAATGTTTTTTGGTATGAGTTTTGTTTGAAACCTCGTAAAAGTTGTTGGAATGATAGAAATTTATTTTAAAGTATACAAGTATTAATTGATAATTTTTATTAATTTTTAATATGTAATTTATAAATTTTTTAACCATAATTTAATTTTCAATTATTTTATATAGTATTTAAGAAAGTTTGGGTATGTTTGAGGTGAAATAATTTTACCTTATAGAAAGAATTTGGGAAAATCATTAAAAAAAGAGATGAAATTGGGGAATACTTTCAAGAAAAACATGAAAAATTAGTCCATGGGAAAATATTTGTAGATTTATAAATATTGAACAACCACACCTACCTCCTTTGGATTTCCTTTCAATGCTCCTTTAAAAAATAAAATATTGGAGTCCTGTGAAATCTACCATCTAGAAATTATTCTAGTTCAAAGTGAATTTGTTGACATGATTTATTAAGCTTAATAGTGTGACTCAGAGTAACCAACAAGATTTTTCTTTGTCATCCATTGAGCAGTCAAATTGATATGAGGAAGAATGGGATGAAAATTCTAACTCGATACTAAATCATACATTAGAAATATGCTCTTGCAACAATACAACTTGCTTAAAATGGCTTTATTATGACCTAGCTAGATTTTTCATAGAAAAAATTTTGGGTTTTCCATCCAATTTTTTTTTAATATTTTCTTGTATTGAAATGTGTCGTGATAGTGATGATTCCAATTCATATTTATATATCCCTCCAATAATTTTGGAAAATCATCTAGTGATGTGAATTTTTGAAGAAGAATTTATAGGCATGTCTTCTGTATTGACATTCCAAATAAAAATGTTTTCTTGATTCAAAGGATGTAAGACAAAGTTCACATCTCAAGGGCCCCTAAATTCCTCTTTTAATTATTTTTTATGCTTACAAAATTTTAGCATGATTTGGTGTCTAACAAAAGTAATTAAATCTTATAGGAGTATTCTTGAACTAAATTTTCTTCCAAACAATTTATTTTGGAGAAATGTCCCTTTATGCCAAATATTTTACAGTGTAAGCCTAAGTTCCTCAACAATCATTATCATTCTTCTGAGCATATTTAAGAGTGAACTCTACCAAGGAGGACTGAACAAGAGATGGAAAATGAGCTACTATTTCCAGATAATTTATAAGATACCATCCACTCATAAGCTAACTAAGTCCCAAACCAATGTATTTTTTAGATTTGTTTCACCTGCTTTTTATAGCCATTGTATTCAATGGTTTGAAGGATATATTTTTTGTTATAAAGATATTACCCATTATTTTATCCATCTATATTTTCCTATGTCTCCTATTTCTAGGATTCCAAGAGAGATCTGAATTAATAATGGGAAGGGTTTCCTTAAGTACTATCTGAATTAAATATTATGATTCTTATTATAATGGGTGATCTAAATGTCTCTCTGTTGGACAACTGAATCATCTATTATGCAATATTGTATACCACCATTGTACTTCATCTAAAATCATGCACCATCAAAATTCATGCTTCCATTGCAAGATTAATTAAATGTGGATCTTTAACTCCTATGCCTGGACATGATATAGGATAACTAAGGCTTTCCCAAATGACTAGATGAGCTTATGAGTAAATTTTCCACCCTCCCACAAAAATGTTCGTAATTATTTAGAGATTTGAATTTTAATGCTAGAAGGATCCAAGAGTGTTGAGAATTAGAAAATAGGTAAAGATAATATTATTAGTTTTTATGAATCCATCCTATTGTTAGGGTTTAAACATTAATTTCCCATGAATTCCTCTATATTTTTGTTATAGTTATGATCTCATTCTAATGTAAAGAATAAAGAGAGTGGGAGATAATATAAATACCAAAATAAATGAAAGAATATCTTTCATCTTTAAAAGAAAAGGATAAAATTATTGCAATAGAATTGAGAACTTGTTTACTTATGTTCAATCCATAAACATGTGGCTTGTGACTATTAATTTCTCCCCCATATACTGAGATAGAAGAAGATAGAAATACATTGAACTTGGTGGCCATAATAAATGATGTTCCTCCCAAAATAATTGTGGCATATACAAACTCTGAATGATTGAATCTTTTAACTCCTAAAACTATCTATATCCTTTGGATAAGCCCTAATACTCTTCCATTTTCCAACCTCATACTCAAATAATTAATTATTATAATGTGTAAAATATGAGATGATGGCCACCCATTCCTTAATAGTAACTAGGAAAAGAAGAATTACGTGGATCTGCCATTTACAGGAGGTCAAATCCAAAGGGATGCTAACGTAAACTTCAATACATCTTAAAATATAATTGCTAAAATCAAATTTATTTAAAACTTGGAAAATAAAAGAATGATTGGGCCTTCCTATCACTATGCTCCATTTCAGTAAGGTTGAACTCATTCTAACAACTTCTCAACTTATCCCATGTTTCTTTAGATGTTGTGCAGCGCGTGACTTGAACTAACTCAGATTTAGGTAGACCACCTAGGATTTCATTCATTGATTGAGCACTGTAAGTGAACTCAAGATTATCATCTTTTTCAATCAATATGTATGGATTTTTATAGCCATTATTCAATGTATCCTAGACATATAAACCAAGAGACATTATGTAATTTTTCATTCGTACCTGTTGGCCGGATAAATCGTTCTTGCGGACAAGACCGATCTCCCTAGTGTCAGAAGACAATCTAGCAACAAACGAACAACTAAGTTTGTCTTTCTCTAGATATATTCGTTTTACAAATAAATTTTATGAAGGTGTCGATCCTACCTTAGATCCAAATGCTTATTTGTGTTCGCAGTGCTTCCGTTGCATCAATAATCCTTCGTCGCAACAAGGGCCCTTTTGTTACAAGAAAGTATCATCTTTCGTTGATCTGCAATCACAAACAAGAAAATATCAATAGCACCTGTATAAAAAATAATCATAAAACATACCTATCATAGTGATCAAGGAATCTATGAAATAAACGATCAAACGACAGCTTATTGAATTAAACAATCGAACGACAATTTATTGAGAAAAATAGAACTTGATTGTATTAATCTTAAAATATACAGAAGAACCTTACAACCTTAGCCTTGATGTTCGAAAGGCCTTCCCGGGGTCCGAAGCAGGAATCTCCTCTACTTTGATAAGTCTTGCACTCTTCCTCCAGAAGCAAAAAGAGGTATGTGATCTTTCCTCTCAAAAGCTCAGCAGAAAGAAGTCTAAATTTCAACAGCACTTTAGCTCAATCACACATAAAGCTTGAACTCTAATCCTCAATCTCCAAAATCTCCATCAAAACTTAACTTAACTTCTTGAACTTAACCCTTTGAAGCTACCCAATGCCTCCTTTTATAGAGCAGATGAGGAGGTTAGGATTCCACCTTTAAATGGATAGAACCCTCCTTCGAAGGGATAGGCTCCTCACATCAAGGGATTAGTTCCTTAAGGTGTGGGATACATGCACCTTACTAAAGCGTACTCATCCCCAAAAAATCTCATCCAGAACCTTCCAGAATTGACCAAAATTCAACTTTTTAATCTTTTCTTTCGCGCATTTTTGACTTTACAGGGGTACCGCACCTATAACACTGGAAAAATGCGTTCTAGAACGCAGTTTATCTTCACATTACATGCGGACCCTAGCTAAAAACGCAGGTAGGCTTCATATTAACTGCGTACCCAAGGTTTTTTGAGCTTTTTAGGGTTTTTTCTCCAGTTTCAGGGCATGGAATGAGGAACAAAGGTTGTAAGACTTGCAAAGGAGGTAAGTATGAGTGTTAATGAGCTCATACAGTTAGCAGAATGTCAAGGTGACAGTTTTTAGTGTAACAGATTGCCCCCTAAAGTGCGAAGTCTGAAATAGATGAAGATGAAGTCTGTCATATATGAAGAGTGAAGTACTTTATCATTTCAAGGATCATCTTGTGGACACCCCAGTCGGAACCTGTAAAAACATTCAATGCAAAATATATATATATGTAATCATATCATCGCTGAGGTAGGCATTCCCATACTCAGATCAAAACTAACTAAACTAATCTAAATTGTTCTGATACAGGAATGATTTTGAATACATCAACAGTATAGACATATGTCGACACAGCATGGACGCAGCCATCTGTTTATAAATAGTCCACTGTATGAATGATAACAAAATTCCTCGCAGCCTGGATGGTAGAAACTAGATCCAGGGTCTTGATTTCCGCTTCTCGAACCAGTACGATTCTATCCATGTGAATGAATGTGTCGAAGTCGAACATGGTAGAAACCACTTGATTACCAGTCAATAATGTAAACTGTTAACAAGTGTGAGAGTAACCACCAGTAATGTAAATGGCTCTCAAAGTACTCGGTACAATCCATGAAATGTGAATGAATGAGATGAAGTCAAACATGTCACGGAATCATTTGATCGAAGGTCAATGATGCAACTTGTCGTTGAAGGCGAGAAACCTGCCATTGAGGCATGCAGATTTCAAGGTACTGACGATTTCTGGATCAACTTCCTAGATAATGAGCTGTCGTCGATAGAAAGCAATCTGTCATAAGCAAGCCCACAACACGAAATCATAGATCAAGTTTTGAAAATGTATCAGCAAGGACTGACTCGGGGATGGTCATAAATGGATGACAGATATTTTGTAGATGAATGGTTTATTTAAACTGTCATCTTGAACACATATGAAAATATTTGCATATGGCTTGGTGACAATTGACACAAAGCTAATACCCAGAAACCAGCTAAAGACTTTCAATATGGTTTGATTAATTGTTAGTCAAAGGATTTCCCAACCCAGGTGAAAAAAAAGTGTCGTGTTCAAGAGTGGTTAACGAATTTTCGAATAATCAAAATGTAACAAAAATGTTCATTTTTCTCTCTTTTCCCCCACCATTTCTGGCAAGTACCTCTTTATTTTTGACAAGCTTGAGGAGGATAACATTTGCTTGTTTATAAGCTCATCCTTCAGATGAGTCCAACTTAGTTTAAAATCGAACCCTAAGAAGGAGTGATCCATTCCTGTTTGTAATCGACAGGTCGTTAACAGTTAAATTTTAATGAGTCCAGTATAGGAGAAACTCGGTGTTTTTCATTTTTAGGGAGTCGGAAGAAAAAACTTAAGAAAACTTCATCGGTGTACTTTTTCATAATTTTAGTCTCGAGCCTGAAAAAGATAAAATAATGTGGGAGAGAACTCTATTGACTAGTATTTAGTCAACGTATACCTTTTTTCGTAAATAGTCCATTTCAGTCCGTAAAAGGGGTAAAATTATACTGAAGGGACGACTGTTCATTTACTTTAACGAGTTCGAATAGTCAAGTACTCGGCAATCTTTTCATGTTTAGAGAGTCTGAAAAGGGCTTAAAAGAGAACTCCAGGGTTTCACTTTTTCGGTAAGTTTTAACGAGTTCGAAAAAGGGATAAAAATGTACTCATATGGCCGACTTTCAATTTAATTTACGAGCAGGAAAAGACCGAAAGAACTCGGCATTTTTATATGTTTTACGAGAATGAAAAATAGAAAAATGATCTCGGGATTTTCATGAGTTTAACGAGTCTTGAAAATAACCGAAATTGACTCAAGATAGGTTTCATTTTTACAAAAGCTTGAAACAGAGAGAAAACTATGCTTGATGCCCCCTAAGCGTAACTGCTAGAGTGCATGCCCCCCAGCTTCATTTCATTCAACTAAGTACACTAGTAATAAATAGCTAGATGGAATGAAGGTTCATTTACGAGATCATATGATAGACCCAACCTAAAAACTAACCTAACTATGACTTAACATCTACGAGATCTAGTCAAAGACTCGACTCAATTACGGGAGGATTTGTTTCATTTTTTAATGAGCTTGACACAGAAAAGAACTATGCTCATGGCAACATGTTTCATTTTTTAATAGAGGTTGACACCGGTAAAAGGAACTATCTCGGATCTACTTATTTTCTAATCCCCTGCATAACCTGCGATTCATTTTTTAATGAGGTTGACACGGAAAGAATTGTCCTCATACCTAATTCATTTTTTAATGAGGTTGACTCGGTAGAAGGAACTATCCCTCGACCAAGCGATTCATTTTTAACGAGGTTGACACAGGAAAAGAACTGTCCTCATACCTTGATTCATTTTTTAACGAGGTTGACTCAGTAACAGGAACCATCCTCATAAACTACCTATTTCTAATCTATCTACATAACCTACTGATTCATTTTTTAATGAGGTTGACACAGGAAAAGAACTGTCCTCATACCTAATTCATTTTTTAATGAGGTTGACTCAGTAACAGGAACTATCCTCTGAACAACAGATTCATTTTTTAACGAGGTTGACACAGGAAAAGAACTGTCCTCAGACCTAATTCATTTTTTAATGAGGTTATTTCAGTAAGGAACTATCCTCAGACAGCTGATTCATTTTTAACGAGGGTGACATAGTAAAAGGAACTTTCCTCAGAAACCACTGATTCATTTTTTAACGAGGTTGACACACTAAAAGGAACTATCCTCGGAAGCTTGTTCCATTTTTTAACGAGCTTGACACAAGAAAAGAAACTATGCTCTCGACTAACTGATTCATTTTTTTAACGAGGTTGACACAGTAAAAGGAACTATCCTCACTCACTGATTCATTTTTTAACGAGGTTGACACGGTAAAAGGAACTCTCCTCGGGGCCACTGATTCATTTTTTAACGAGGTTGACACAGTAAAAGGAACTATCCTCTGTGCCCAGTTCATTTTTTAACGAGGTTGACACGATGAAAAGGAACTCTCCTCAACTTCATGATTCTAATCTAAAGCTGCTTGAGAGGTTTCCTGCACTCAACTAACATTCCCGGCCATGGTTGGTTGGTTGACTTCTTTCTTATCTTGCTTCTTCTTCTTCTTCTTCTTCCCTTTATTCTTTTTCTTGTAGCACAGTTTACTAGCGTCAAGGCTTTTACCAGGCGAAGAGGAAGAAATGGAGGAAGAAATATTAGATGAAGAAGGTAAAGGGTCAACAGAAGGTTGGTGATGTTGAGATGGTGAACTCTGTTTAGGTGAAGCATTCGGTTGAGGTGGAACAAATGGAGTATTCAGGGCCAATGAAGTTGAAAATAACCATATCGGTAAACCTATTGTAAATCCAGGTAATTACAATGTAGCCATATAAGGAGGACCAACATTTCCAAAGCAAGGAAAAGTACTAGGAATCTTGTTAAGAGGGGTTCCTTGGTTGGTAAATTCCTGAACAGTTGCCATTATAATCAACTCCAGTGAATTTTATTAACAATTTAAAACTAAAATTAACAATTCACAATTCACACCTAACTATTAAAATTCACAATTCACACCTATGGTCTTGAAAAGTAAAAACAAACAAATTAACACGCGCTATCAAATCTAGGAGTCAAACCACACACAAACAGTAAATTCCTGTACTAAAAACACTAGTTGGTGATGAAATCCAACATCGTAGAATTTAATACAGAAAGGGCGATTGGAACAGTTACCCCGACAACCTGCTTAATGAAACAGACTGACACAAGTTTCTTCACAAAACCATCTCGAGTGAAGAGAACCCCCCAGAGAGTCCAAGTGAGTCTAGTCGACGTGCACTCAGAAGTGCAGGTGGGATCTTCCCTCCATAGTCACCTTAAGGAAGAATCCTAAAGATTATGGTCACTAAGGTTACCAAGCGAAACAAATATACCTGGGGGAGCACGGTCCTACGATCCAACACACACGCAGAAGCGAGTAACAAAGCTCAATCCCCCTTGAAGGCTCCTTGACATAATCCAAGGTTCTGGAAATAGTGACCCCGAGGCTCTCGGCGATGGTCTGTCCAGGGTTTGCAGATTTGTTGTACGATGTATATCTTCGTTCCCAATGAGGAAGGATTGATTACCTCACTGGTTCAGATATGATCTCGTGCTTGACTCCTTTAAGAGGAGCTTCCCCGAACATAATATTAACAAGCGGAATTCTTCCTACCGCAAGATTTATCTACTTGTTTGTTTTTACTATCTTGGAGAGTTAATTACTCCCTACTCCAAGATACTAGCTTAAGCTATGTTGGTGATAAGAGCCTTAGAAATGTAAAAATTACTAGATGAATTTTATTAAGCGTTGTGTTATTTAGGTTGTTATTACTCAAAAGGGTAAATGGATATGAAACCAACGGTGTTATGACCCGACCCAAAACTGAATGCAATCGAATATGATAATGTAATCTTTTCAATTCGATGAATCCTACCTAAAGCAAGGAGAGAGTTTCCATCCACTTCCAACAATGCAAAAAATTGATCACTAAGAGAAAATATAACAAATTCTCTAATGCACTAATTTCATCAAGAAAAACTAATGCAAATCAAGTCCAAAACAATTTTTATATTTTTGTGTTTTTAAAACAAGCATAAAAACATCTAAATTCAAATCAAAGAAAATTGATCTAAATCTACAATTTATTTTTCAGAATGTAAACTATGCAGTTGTAATCTATGCACAATTCACTTGAAAAGTATGCAAATGTCTATGATCTATGCACATTTTTCATTCATATTAAAAAATGAGAATTCTAAATTATGCATTTCCATGATCTATCACGAGAAGATTCCCAAACACAAGATGATTCTAATGTAATCTAAGAACCAATCAAGTGGAAGTCAAGAAAATCGGGTGAGAGTTCCAAAGATCACAAAACACTCAAAGGCGATTAACACTCATACACAATTTAGCCCCCGTGAATGACTCGCTGCCCCCAACAAAAGCAAAAGATGCAAAGCAGCAGAAAAAGCCGAGACAAACCTTCAATTAATGAACAAAGGAAATAAAATTAAGAATTTCTCAAAAAAGAGACTCAAAACACCCAATTAACTTAATGGAGATTGATGAGATGAAGAATGCTGAAAGAAATTCAGAAACAAGACTTTTTTGACAGAAAAATATAGATCTGGGTAGATGCTAAGAATCCTAAATTAAATCTAAACTAAATTGAAATAAGAAATCTAAGTTTTTCAAGACTTTTAACAAGGTCCGCAGGTCCCAGAAGTAACAGGTGCGGTCTCGCACTGGTTACTTAAGGAAAGTGTGGAGATGCCCGCATTGTGTGTGAAGACAAAGTGCGGTCCCCTGAAAACTTCAAGAAAAACATAAAAGATTTCAAAATTTAAAAAAAGAGAAGAAAAAATAAGCTACCCAGGCAGATATCCATCAATTAAAAACCAGGAAAAAATTTTCCTCAAATCAAAATAAAAGAGAACCAAAAACAACAAGTTTCTTTCCCGGTCGATCGCCAATTTGGTGGTAGGATGCGATAGTTCTTACTTGGACAAGACCGATCTCCTAGTGTCGAGAAGACAATCTAGCAACAAACGAACAACTAAGCTTGTCTTTCTCTAGATATATTACGTTTTACAAATAAATGTTATGAAGGTGTCGATCCTACCTTAGATCCAAATGATTATTTGTGGTCGCGGTCAACTAGATTGCATCGATAATCCTTCGTCGCAACCAAGAGACCTTTATTTACAAGAAAGTATCATCTTTAGTTGATACGCAATCACAAACAAGAAAATATCAGTAGCACTTGTATAACAAATAATTATAAAACATACCTATCATAGTGATCAAGGAATCTATGAAATAAATGATCAAACGACAACTTATTGAAATAAACAATCAAACGAAAATTTATTGACAAAACAAAACTTGATTGTATTAATCTTAAAATACAGAAGAACCTTACAACCTTAGCCTTGATGTTCGAAAGTCCTTCTCGGGGTCCGAAGCAGGAATCTCCTCTACTTTGATAAGTCTTACACTCTTCCTCCAGGAGCACAAAGAGGTATGTGATCTTTCCTCTCAAAAGCTTAGCAGAAAGAAGTCTAAATCTCAACAGCACTTCAACTCAATCACACATAAAGCTTGAACTCTAATCCTCAATCTCCAAAATCTCAATCAAAACTTAACCTTTTGAGGCTACCCAATGCCTCCTTTTATAGAGCAGATGAGGAGGTTAGGATTCCACCTTTAAAGGGATAGAACCCTCCTTCAAAGGGATAGACTCCTCACATCAAGGGATTAGTTCCTTAAGGTGTGGGATACATGCACCTTACTAAAGCGTACTCATCCCCAAAAAATCTCATCCAGAACCTTCCAGAATTGACCAAAAATTAGCTTTTTAATCTTTAATTCCGCACTTTTTTAACTTTACAGGGGTACCGCAGGCATTACACTGGAAAAGTGTGTTCTAGAACGCAGTTTCTCTTCACATTACCTGCGTACCCTAGCTAAAAACGCAGGTAGGCTTCATATTAACTGCGTACCCAAGGTTTTTTGAGCTTTTTAGGGTTTTTTCTCCAGTTTCAGGGCATGGAATGAGGAACAAAGGTTGTAAGACTTGCAGAGGAGGTAAGTATGAGTGTTAATGAGCTCATACTGTCAGCAGAATGTCAAGGTGACATTTTCAGTGTAACAGTACCTTCCAAAATGCATAGTTCCTTCCTATGAACATTATTAGGAGCCTTGTTGGTGAAATTTCCATCCTGGTTAGCCATTGTCTCAAATCTACCTTCTAGTTGTTAGATTGCTACTGAAGGAACTTGTTCTAATACCAATTGTTGGAAACTAGGAAGATACTTGGGGGGTGAATTTGTGTCTTCTAATATTTAAAAATAATTTACTCATTCAATCACATGCAACAATATATAAAATCACCAATCACATAAAGTTTGAACAAAAGAAGTTTATGTGGAAACCCATATGGGAGAAAACCAAAAATATATATTTTTATGATGTAAATGAAATAACGAGAATTATTACATAAAATTATGTAGGAAACAACCTATAGAGGCTCCATCCCCCTTTTCTTTTCAAGCACAAACCTGTTGGAAACACTAATTCCTAGTATTTGCAGGCACCAACCTACTAGACGCACCAACTCCCTAATCTGTATAGGCACCAACACAAAGGAGGTTCGAATCCCCCTAATCTACAACCACCTACTTGCTTAACCTTTCAAATCCATCTTTCATCAATTTTCATACTCAAATTTGAGACCTTCTAATTAAAAATATTACTAAATCAATTTTCTTAATTCTCATATCTACTTCTCCATGCTCTGTAACAACCAATATTACTTTGATCCATTAAGCTAATTGAGATCCCTCACTATCTTTTCTTCTCTCTCTCCTCTTCTATTATGTTTATTATCTGACACACAACTTATAAAGCTTCATATCTACAAGCAATTAAACTCATAGCAACTTCTATTCTCAACTAATCTTTAAATTTATACTTTAACCAACACTTTTACTTTAAATCTGTATATAATTTACTCTTGTTCATATTTCTTCTCAACTACTTCTTATCATTATGTTCTCTTGTTCTTTTATTAGTCAATAGTAGTAGCAGTTCAATGTTATGCATGGGAACATCACCAAACGCGTTGTTTGTTTTCCTTTTATTAGACATTTCCAAAAAAAAAAATGCATTCATCCTACCTTTCTAAATTTCGGGTGCAACAAGGCTTTAATCTTATTCCAATTTTTTGGCATTCGCACACCAAATTTCCACATGTCTAAATTTCATAGCCCATGGTTATTAGTTTCCTTTCACAAGAGACTGCAGTCCATAACCATGAGCTTAAAACCTAAGGCATTTAGCACCCTACATCATTGCAGGCCACCCATTTGTTAAACACCCTAAATATTCATGATCACTTTCACCCAACCTCAGCCATTCAAACATGATTCACCCTAGAATTTATCACAGAGCCCTATTGTCTTTTTAAGCTTTAATAAAGGGGGAGTGGCACAATTTTTCATATATGGAGGTTACACCACCTCTAGCTCTAAATAGTGCACCTTGTGATTCTTGTACTCCATTTCAATCTAATGACTAGAGATTCATTGTGGACCCCCCCTTGCTTTTCAAGATTTAACGAGACAAGGGGGGGTGTGATTAGTTACTTGACAAACAAAAATTTTCTCATCTTCCTTTGGACCCCAAAACCACATCAAACTATCTAAATTGATAGATATTGTAGAGCCTCACAAAACCACTCCCTGACATGAATCTCGAAGCTTTACCACTTCACCTACCAAGTCACTACCACATCATATGCCAGATAATCTATCTACCATGTGTCCTACCATGTCATCACCACATGTCAATCGATAAAGGCCCACTTGGCCACCCAAAATGTCCAAATCTTCCTTCCACATGTCATGTCCACATAGTTGCACGTGTCATCTTCTACCACTTGTCATGTTTGACATGTGCTACCACGTCATGTTGGTTTTTCGACCTACTGCCTATCGATCATGTTCGACATTTGCATCAACACTTCTAGCTCAGTGGTTTTATAATAACTTGTGGGGTTATGCTAAGCATCATATGACCAGGGGCTATAAAGGGGAGCTTTGTCAGCCATCGCTCACTACTTTCTACCCAAATATTCACGTGAGAAATTCCTTCGAGCCAAGAAGTGTGATAAGCACTTGGGCGCTTTTCACTAGCTCCTTGGTGACTAAGCACCACGACCTTGGGTTTTTTCAGTCACTGCTTGTCATTTATTCCTTCACATTCTTCCTCTTGATCTTTGGCACTAGAGGTCAAATAAATGCTTGGGTGTGGAATGTTAACCCCTTGCGACCAAGTGTTATGATAACACCTTGTCCCTCCATTGCTCGTAGACCTATTCCTCCCAAGATTTTTTTCCTTCCAAAGTGGATTCAATGATCTGATAAGGTGGGGCCCTTTCTAAACCATGAGCCTTTAGAACCATGCCAACTTCACGCCAACTTTCAACACTTCAAACTTAGATTTTTCCATATGCATGGGGAGTTAGGCTAAGTTTCATACACCATTAGAAAGGTCTTGGAGAGGACTATCTAACCAAGTATTTTTCATGTGCTTTTGAACCTCCCCCTAAAATTGACATCAATTACAAAAACTACCAGCTCGCTCAACATCTATTCCCATACATGTGGGAGATTTTGATTCATTTATTATGTTTTAAATCTATCGTAAGTTTGAAGTGTGACCTTTAGGCCTAGTTAAATATTCGAAGAAAACATTTAACTTTTTTTGTTGTAATATTATGAAAAGTGGCTTGGTTTCCCTCATACAAATTGAGTGAAGTCACTTTCATTATTCATCTCATTTTCACTCACTTATTTCTCTCTTAAGAAGTGCACACTAGCTCTCTTGCACTTTTCTCTTGGACACAATGGATATCTAATGGATAAAATTGCCTTGGGAGGGAAACTTTTGCATGGAGAGACTTGTTTGGGATTGATGAAGTGATTCTTACGGGAATTGTGTAATTTCATTACTATTATCTTCCATTTTCCATGCTATATTTCAGAAAATAGGGTTTCTGTGTTTGCATATTAAAGAGTGCAATATATTTCTTGAAATCTTGATTCTTTATGTTATGTGAAGTGTGTTGTATAATCCATCAAAGAACTTGGTTTATGCATCCTTTGACCTTAATCTCCCATATAATGGAGTTTCTATGTTTTATAAGGGAATAAATTTAATTTTCCGCCCTCTTCAGCCAAGGCCCTCTATCACAGACCTTGCCCTAATTGGCTTCATTTCCAAATTGAGAAAAGGCACTAACCTAATTATAGTGATCATCTTGAATTTCTACTTATTTTCCTAATTTCTTTGTAGCCAAGGTTAAGTTTTAGTTTTAATTTGAATTTTATGGTAATTTGCATCTATATGTCATCATTCTATTGATAAAAACTACATTTAATAAATTGAAAAGGAAAAATCTAGCATTAATTTCATTTTTGTCCCCAAATTAGGGTTGATGTCTAGGCTTCTATTGTTATTTGATCATTTATGCATATTGAACCATTAAAATTTTTAAAAGTTTCCTTTTGCCTATACTCCTTGATGTCCTCTGATACTTTATTGAATCTACCTTATAGAGGTCATTTCTTGGATGTTACATGTTTTTCATGTTGTAAACTTGCATATCATAAAATCCCTAGTATATAGCAACACTCTTCTAGTCCACTAGGTTGGTGGAAAGTATGCTTGATTGTTTCTATCTCTTAGCACAAACATCAAGGCCTTACCACTACCTTCCTCCATAACCATTAGACATTATACCACCCTTGAGCCCTTTTTTGTTGAATATCTTGTTGGGTGATTTATTTAGGGAAGCCTCCCTTGTGGGGATAATATCCCCCACTGCATAGCAGAAGAGAGGCCACCAAGGTAAGAGTGGTGGTTAATCTATTTGTTGCCATAAGGCATGTGTTACCTTGCGTCGCTTTGCAAGTTGGGCCTACTATATTTGGCAATGATATGTATGACTTGTATACATGGCACTATGTAGTGGTGACATATGGACATGACCGTAATTTGTCTGCCACATATCAATGCTACAATATGTTGATGTGGCTTAGGTGCACTAAAATATTCTAAGGGCCATCACTTTGTGTCAAGAACTTATAATATGATGAAATTTACATCATTGGAAAGATTTCAATGAGACGAAGATGATTATGGCCTTAGAAACAAGGTTTGATATCCTTAAAAGAAGAGGAATTTTATATTCTAAGATAACCTAAAGGTTTGATACTAGATCAGAAAAATGAGTCTTCAACAATCAAGTCTTGTTTATTGTCTTCCATTATCTAAATTTTCATTTGGATATAGACTTTTTAAATTTTAATAATTGGAATGTATTATGTTAGGCTTGGAGGGAAATTGTGAAGGGAATCATTAGAAGGGTTCATTGCAACAAAGGGATGAATCAATACCTTGTATTGAAGGAATTCAAAGTGGGAAATTCAATCATGAAAAATTCCATACCCTAATATAAGACAATAAATATTATACAAATAACCTCGTCTCCATTTTCTCTATAAAAAAAGTAGAACGTGGAAGGAATCATATGATTCCTAAGGTGTTAGGATGAGTAATTGGAAATGGTACCCATTATAAAATTAATCTACCTATGGTAAAATTAGCTTCAAAATAGCTCACGTGACCTTATAATCTCCACTCATGATCCAAAAAAAATTGCATCAATCCCATCTTGCCTACCTTCCCCATTTTCTCCTCTATAATGTAGCACCAATTCCACCCACCCCCCCTTTTGTCCAATAAAAACATGATAATTTTGGTGGGTTTGGAATTGCAATGGGCATAAGCCCACCTATATCAAATCACCCCTAAAGTGGCTATCCATGATTTTAGAATAGAATTAGTCCCATATCTTCAATAGCCACTTGATAGTAATTTTGTCCACTTTTTTCCTTTGTATTTCAAGACCAATGACACAAATTTTAACCATTCCATTGAATTGAATCAAAAGTTTGTTATTTTTCTAATCATCTCATTAATTACATTGAAGTAAATACAATGAATTGAATTGAATAAAACAATTCATATTAGCTTGAACAAAACCCTCTTCCAATGATAGTTTTCCTCACAATGTTATCTTTATTGAATAAAACATCTTGTTAGGATAGGAATGCTTATATTCATGGAAGTTAGTCACCTAGTAGTACAAGAAGTACAAGAAAACCTCATACCATATGGTTGTGGGCTAATTAAAAGAAACAAAATTTGGAGTAAGTGAATGGAAAGAACAAATAGCCATAGCCTACATATCTCTTTTCTACTTACACAATTCCATACTAGAAAAAAAAATAACAAAACAACATCTCCTTTTAATTAGATTTTATCCCATAAAAAGAATAATAAAAAATCTCAAATCAAAAGAAAATTAACATTCATAATAAATATTTCATTATTTTATTAAATTTATTGTGAGAAAATATTTCATTAAAATATCCACTATAGTTCATATCAATAAAATTGTGATAACAATCCCACATGCCACCACTATACACCTCCCTACCATGAAAGGCTTACAAGTATGAATAGCTATAAGCAGGATGGAAACAAGAAGATGTAGAAGGCCGCTCCAAAATATAATCACCAACCTTCCACTAGTATACAAAGAACAAAGACTAACCAATCTACTTTGCAAGTAAATATGTTCTATTTTATTTTGTACTTCAAAAATACAAAATCTATAATCATAAACTTTTGGATTTTTTATTTTTATTCTTTCATTGCTTTTTATCAAAAATTGTTGAAATTGTTGATTTAAATGGTTGAGTATGTTGAATTTTAGTGCTCTTAAATTTAAATTTATTCATGATGCTAATCCATTTATACATTTAAATTTTTACAATTTTCTTATAAAGTATTCACAATTCACATTTTCATATAAAGTATTGACAATTCACAAAGCAGTTGATTAACCCAGATCACAGATAGATCGTCAGATTTCATTTAACAGATTATGGTCGGCCTCCCTCGTACTCTCTTTACCGATCAGTGCCCTCTTCTCCTCACCGCCATCAATTCGTTCTTGAATTTCTACAATGCCAGGCGAATCAATACTACTCGGACTGACCTGCTGCCACATCTCCAATTTCCCCTGCGAGTCAAGGCGAGCTCTGTCACGATCTTTCGGATATGTTCGGTAGAGAAAGGAGTAAATGAGGCAGCAGAGAGCCATTGGCAAAGCGATTGCTGTGAAGAGTGCCTCCGCCAATGCAGCAGCATTTCCCCTGTCTGTTTCTATTTCAGTGGCTTTGCTTGAGCCTTCAGGGATAGGTTTATAGCCATACACATGCTGGGCCAGAATGCCAACCACTGTCGGAGCAAAGGATGTTAGGACTGATTCAAAAGAAGAGTCCAAAGCATAGATACTCGTTCTTTCCTTCTCGGGTACAATTTCTGCAAATATTGGGCTGCAGATAAAAAACCAAAACCAATGGTATAAATTTAGGATTAAAATATAATTGGTTGTTCAATCAATTTGTATTATTATTTTGTTCAATTGGATATGCTACCTACTTGTTGGTGGCAGGTGCGTTCCTTGATACGCCGAAACCCATGATGAAAAACATTAGGCCATGTCCCAACCCAGTAGAAGGATCGTCAGGCAGAACTAGCAGCAGAACTGCGCTCAAAGGAATTGCCAGAGCCGAACTTATTTGTGAAATAATAATCCTTCCAGCATTTGGAAGGCGTCTTGCAATGATGTCCCCCATTCGCCCTCCAAACAATCCACCCAATGAACCCCCCACGATATACAGACTCATCAGAAATGCAGTCGCTTGATGCGAGAATCCAATGACTTCCAGCCACATGGGCACAAACGATAGACCCGACCATGGAAATGAACCAACGATCCCTTGAGCTACAATTATCTGAAAACTCCTAATTCGCATCACTTTCTTTGCTTCTACGCCCATTGCCTTTATATCCGACAACGCCCCTTTTGTTCCACTTTTTCTAAAAAGATTCACAGAGGCTAAATCACTTCTACTGTTTAAACTGAACCACAGCAAGTCCTGTGAAATCCATTTTTTGAACGAAATTTATGTGCATTTGTATATCAAAACGAAGTGACAGATATACTTACGAAGTTCTGGGCATCGAACCGTTTGAAAACCTCGGGTATGTTGCAAAAGCACGGACCAAAACCCCGACCATAACGCTCACTGCTGCAATTATATGAAAAGAAATTCTCCACCCAGGGAAGCTAACAAAACAGAAAACATAGTACCCAATATAGCTCCAAAGTTGCCTGCAAACTGTAGCCACCCTCGAATGAAAATTCTCTCCCGCCCAATTCTTGTTTCAAATTTGTGGGGCATTGATGGAGGTAGGTGGCCGGAGTCGTGGGGGTGGCGGTTGCGGGAGGAGCGGCGCCAGGGGAGGGGTGGTGGAAGAGGAGCAGAGGAGCCACCGTCATTCGTCGTTCGCTGCCATCGGAAGCTGCAGAGGCAGGGTCCACCATCGGGCCGGAGAACACAGGGGTCGTCGGAGGGGCGGATCGGGAGCTGTCACATCAGCCCGATTCGTTGAACGAAAGACTCCTCCCAATTGATAGGCTACCCATTTTGATTATATTTATTTTTCAGAAAAAGCTGAAAAATTGAGCAGTTGATATTGCAGATATTTTTTGAAGATTTGAAGTTGTAGATTTCAAAGATTTCTTGCATGGAGGTTAAATTGTGGAATATTGCGAACAACTTATTATCTCCGCTGATATGTCGCAAGAAAAAAATATTTTCAAGATTTTAAGGATGCGTGTTCTATGAGGGTTTTCTTATAATTTTTAGGTTAAGTGTCTTTTGCATAAAGATTGGTTATTTTTAGCTCAGTGGATATTAAAAATATATATATATTTTTCTTTCTTAAGAACCATGGCAGCCTTGGATCGAGCCAAGATGCAATGGTACCATATCTTCTATAGTTTTTATTGTTGGCCTAGAGTTGTGAAGGATTTTATGTATTGTATTATATTTTCATATTATTAGTATTGACCTAACAAGTTGGATGATAGTTCTTTTTCTCTGGAATCAATTAAAAAAAATCAAATATTAAAGTAATAAGAGCTTTTAAATCAATTTTTTTTTGTTGATGGTGAAAATGGATTCAGTACTATTAAAAAAATTCAGGGACACTAAAAATCTTGAAGTATCTTGAAATTTGACAGCTATCACCCACATTTTCATAAATTTCTCTTGGAATTTTTCAAAAATTCTCTAGGCACTCAAAATTCTGAATTTTAACACCTAGAACCTAAATTTTCAGAAAATTTTGCTAGAAATTTTCATAATCCAACCAAAATTAATTTCTGATTTATTTTATGGATTTGTTTAAAAGTAACCATGATCAAAATGATCCAACAATGCTAAATACTTCTTAGTATATGTAACATCTTTAGCTATGTAATGAAAAGGAATTCATTTTTGCAGTCTTCCTACACATAAATATATTCGAAATGATCAAACCATAGGAAATCCGTCTGGACCTAGGTATCGTCTCCATCTATGCTCAGGAAATAATTCCTAAAAATACGTAGTTAAAGCACATGGAATGCAATTTGAACGTGGCCTTCGAAATGCAGAGCAGACCTGATCACGATGAAAACGAAGAGAGAGAACAAAAGGTTGGCTGGAAAATGCAGCTACCCGCATATAAATGTAAGCAATGCGTCAAAAGGAAGTCGGATGGGAAAAGATTTAGAAAAATCAATCAGAAATTTAAATGCAAGCGCTATACATCGTGAATTGCTCCGTCGAATCACTATACGTTGTGATCGTAATACATTTTGTAGTTCAGGTGAGTCAAATTTTCATTTTCATTTTTTTACCAATGATTATTAAATTTCTCCATGTGAGTGTAGAAAATACAGATAAAGAAGGATTTATTTAAGAAAATATAGATAAAAAAGAATATTTTAAGCAAATACACATCAAAGAGGAATATTTTAAGTGATAATTAAACATTATTTTTGAATGAATTAATTAATTATATTTTAACTTTCTTGTATGGGACTACTAATCTCCTTGTTTTTTGCCTTTTGCAATTTAATCGTTTTTTTATTCAAATCACATTCCAAAATGAAATGCTTTTGTGATTCCATTGCCCCATAGTGCAAAAAGTACACACATGTTCTTCCCGAGCTTCTTTAGGTATCTTCCACGGTTTCGTTTTGACATTGAATTTGATGTGAGTTAGTTCTTAATTAAGAAATAAGAATATTTTCTCTCGGCTGAATGTCAATGCCAATGTACTCTTTTTGTTGGAGATCACAAGTGGGGTTGAAGTCCCGAACATAGTACTTTTTCTTTCTACCCAACTCTTTTCCCATATAATCCTACGAAACTTCTTCATAACAAAATTCTTGAACTACTTACATAATCAAGGTGCATATTGGTGGCCACCTACCTATTCCACTTATACCTCCACCATTGTTTCTTTCAGTTTTTCAGTTTTCTTAATTGTAGCACAATTTACTATTTTTGGCAGTTTTTCAAGCCTTGAACTTCCGGAACCATTTTAAGGCCCTAAACGACATTTTTTAGGCATGAAACCTTTGATGAATATCGAGTCTTTAGACTCGATATTCATTGTCAGTAGTTTTATTCCTTAGATAGATCTTTCTAATGATGTATCATGTGCGTCAAATGGATATATTATGTCAAAGTTACGACCCTGAGAAATTGATGTACCAATTTACCCCGACAGGGCCCATAGTCTGGTGTTTCATCTCTTAGGGTTAGGTTTTTAGATGCTTATGGTTTTCTATTGTTTCTCAATAATATATAAACCTTCAAGCCTCGTTGTAACACAATGTTCAGATTCCTATAACTGCCACATCTCTTCTCAGATATACACTTCCAGCGCCTTAGCTAATTTATTTCCATTTTATCTATAAACACATTTCAGTTCTTTGATATTAATGAAATGAAGTGTTATTTCAGTTGCATGTTTGTATTTATAGTTATATGTGTATTATGTTGTGTTCCTACATAAATTCAGATCAGTTGTATTAGAGCGCTCTGCTCTTTCGCAATCCTTCTTTTCATGTCTCCAACAAGGTTGAGGTATAAGGAGTTAGGGCTCGATCTGGTTGAACCTTTGCAAGATCAGCCTTGCGAACTCCGACGACCGCCCATGGAGGATGAAAAGAAATACGGGGGAGCAGAACATCGTATCAAAATATTGCTTGAGGAGGCCCTCAAAAAATAAAGGAACACAATGATGGATAACTTTGCCCACATCCTTCAACGACTACCCACTAGCAGCGCATCTGCATTCAGCAACCACTCTGGAGGTGCAACCCCTTTTAAGGTACAATTAAAATTTGACATTCCCATATTTGATGGCCAAATAGATGCAGACAATGTAGATAGATGGATGAATCTATTGGAAGGATATTTCTCACTTTTTTCGATTGGGAGAAGATTATTTTTTCACTCCTCAAAGCTGCCCCCATGTCAAGGACTGGTAGGAAACCTATTGTGACAAAAAAGACAAGGGGGAACCCTCTCTGTTCTCGACTGTACCCACTTGGAATTATTTCTGAGACACCATTAAGGAATAATATTATCCTGTGGGGAGATTTTATCAGACATAATTTTTTAATTTTTGATGGATCGGGTCATTCACTTAGGTGATGTTGTCTCATAGTCATTTTCATGACATTCTTGAAAACATTGCATATGGCGATGTCTACCTTAAGTCTAAAACCACCTAGAGCCTTGTCATATTAGTCAAGTCTACCTCATGTCCTTTAGTTTTCATTCCCACACCTTTAAATCAAAATCATCTTCCAATTTCCAGTTAAACATAGTTTCGTAGCGAATTCAGTGCAAAATATGTAGAAATTTGCTGAATAATGATTAATTATTCACCGAGACTATCCTGATCACATACAATTCGAATTTATATGCAACACATAATCTCTTCCACTCAGATCAACTCAAATCATCAAACATGCAGAAATAAAATCAAGCGATAACACATCAAATCATCATACACATTAACACAGTATGTATGGGGAAAGCTTATAGCTGAAAACCCCGCAGCTATTGTGTATATTATAATGGAGAAATCAAGTAACAAACTCAGTACAATACTCCTCACAAGTACTCCGTACTTTCTCATACAGTTACCCACAATCTAGCTCAGTTTTGAACAGGTTACTGGTTCAAAACTCACCGCCAATTGCCTTGCCTCTATTGCGCAATCCATGCCTGTCTATATAGAGATCCAAGGTTCGAATCTCCTTGGCTTGACTGCGCAATTTTCATGGAAAAATCCTCCAAGTGTGGTCCAAATCTCATGCACAACTGATGTCGCCATTGATAGCTAACTCCACCCTTTCATCTACCTCTTTCACTGGTCTCCACTGAACTGATCATGCACTGTAGTGAACTGATGTGTTCTTGAGTTGAATAATGAGTTACTAATTAATGAATTAAATAATATTTAATTCACTCCTCTCATAACTAATTGATTAGCTAGTTAAACTAATCTCAACTAGTTCAACTAAAATAAACAGAACACAACTCCACTATCTGTCTCATTAACTCCACCAAACTTCTGCCACTGAAGTCCTAACTGAATTCAACCATGCATGTGCCATCAAACCCTTGGGAATAGCGTAATTCCTCTGTCAGATGCATGAGCCACTTCCAAGGCTCGAACTGAAGTGCTCCAAGAGAGTAAACTGAAGTTTATAGTCCAAATATTATTAAGGGTAAATAATATTTGACTTCCCTATTTTTAGGAGAGACAGTCTAAAAATAGACTTCGACCTCTTTGACCTAAAAAATAGAGTCTCATCTATTTTTACCAACATGACCAATGCTCCAAGAATCTCAAACTGGATCGGCCTCTCGAACAACCGGCTCTTCCATGCAAAGAAATAAGAGAACAAATGAAAATGACAAGAATAAGGGAATTTTTAAGAGTGAGGTGACTTCCTTCCTTCGAACCATTTAGCCAAAATATGTTCCGACGGGCAAGGATGTTCCAGGAGCTAATCTCGGTCCAGCTAATGAAGTAAAATGCTACCTTGGGCTTGCCTAACTAAGTTCTCTGGGCTGGCCTTCCAACCAGGGAGCCAACAAATAAAAAAAGAAGATCCCTTGATGGGTTACTCCAGCTATTAGTCTAGCTTCCCACCGGCCTGCCTACACGGATTAATGCCTAGACCCCGAGGGAGGCCTTAACTGCTCGGGGGTGAAATGCTTCACTTCTTTTTTGCATCCTTCACTTCTATGGTGCTTGCTTCCAGCTTCAGCAGTAGACCCAGCAGCAGAGACCTCACCCCCGTAGCTAGATTAGTAGTATATGTCCCCAACCTAAACTAATCTAGTTGGGTACCTGAAGTAAAATGAGTGTAAAACCGGGTAGCTCCAAGTATAGGTGCTGTCGGCTGCCTGGGTAGCTCCTCGTTCAGTCTGTGGGCTGTCCTAAAGTCGAATCGAAGGGCCTAAACTTCAGCGGTCTCTTGGAACTTAACCGGGCTCAAGTAGATGGATGCTCTGTCAAGGGACTGTCCATAAGCTGACTTCCGGATATAAACAAAGGCTATAATAGTCCTCCCTCGAGCTGCTTGCCTTCCATAATAAAGTATCCCAGGGAAAGAATCCAATTCCTGGTGATGTTTAGCAGTTGTTCTGGATGGACCTAATGGGCCTACAATTCTAATGCTTCTGAGCTAGCAGAGATAAAGGAGTAGGGTGGGTGCCTATCCTTCACCCACAGGGAAGAAGAGATATCAAATTTTGGATAGCTTTCCTCACCTTCCTAAGTCAGGTGAGCCATCAACTTGAAGAACTAAAAGGCCGCCATCGCCGCCATCGCCGCCATCGAGTATAAAGTAAAGATAATAGGTGGGTTGGCTGGTAACAGTGCAACAAAGAAAGGTAGGTAAGGTGGTAAAGGGTGGTTCATAGACTAGGCCCCTAGCTACTGAGTGAGCATTCCTGGCTAAAGCAAGTGGTTATAAGTAATTAGGGTAAGTGAGGCAAAGGGTGGTAAACAAAAAAGGTTCGTTTTTTCATCGATTTCAATAATCCTTCCGGCTTCAAAAGGGTGGTAATATGAATGTTCTGTTCCCCCCCACTTAATATCTAAATTCTGGGAGTATTGAAAGGCAGGACGATCCAACTAGCTGTCCGACATAAAGTCGTTTTCCTGTGGGCAAGGGTAAATCCAAATGTTCTAAGTAACGACTGACCCCTACCCATTCAATCTCTGAAGTTAAGGCAGTACTTCCAAAGGCAGCAGTTCTGATCTAAGGGTATCACAACTTGGTTGTCCAACATAAATGAAAACAAAGGCATAGGTAATACAACTGGTCGAGCTAATTGCGTACCTAAGACGGTATATCTAATTAGTCCAGGGGAGTATTGAATCATTAATAAAAGAGGGCAGTTCCTACGATCCAATACTACTGGTTGTTCCTTTCCTGTGCAACCCATTCCAATGAAGTAGGTAGGCATAGAAAGGGTTATAAAGAGTCAAGGTGGTTGGTAGCTATAGGTGGAACAAAAAGAAAAAGCAAGTAGGCTAACCAAACAAAGAAAAAGTAATACAAATGATGTGAAAAGTGCCCACCCAACCGGGCGGGGCCCTAAAAAAATAGAGGACGAAGCAATGGTGAATTTGACTCTTTGCACCTTTCCCCCTTAGATTGATTACTTGGGAAATGAAGTAAGCAAAGGGATAGAATTAAAGCAAACAGGGGAAAAGACTACGGGCAGGGACGAGCTATCTCTTTTCTCTATCCATTGGGGTGGGTATATTAAGTAATTGATGCATCACCAATTAGGTGAGAATAATTCCATTCTCTTTGTGTTTTATTTCACGCAGCGGAAAGAATCTCTTTTTAAGCCCCCACCCACACGGAAACATCTAGCCTGGCAGGAAGCATTAAGTAAGCGCGCCTGTTCTTTAGCTCATTGTATTTTCTACGGTTCGTTAGAAATGCATATATGCTTAGATAATCTATTTCGATGTGTATCTGTGTTATAGTGATAAAAAATATATTATTGAACAGCAGGCCATCTCTAAGTGGCTACTATTACCTTTCGAAGTGAAAAAAAAGAATGATGAACTACAGCTTTCATCACTAAGAAGAGTCATAAAAGCTTTCACCAATATTTGGCGTTTCCCACTTGAAATAGAGAGAGCCTCTGGTTTGGCCCAGGGAAGTGGAGTTTGCTCCAGTTCCAAAACCGCTTCATTTGCCATTATTTATGAAAAATAAGATTTCCTTTTTCTGGGGTCAGACGAACTAGGTCCAAGAAACTGGAGATTCTTTTTAAGAAACTCTACCCTTTCATCTCGTTTCTATCTGCCTGCTAGGAGTCCTTGAACTTGAACTCTCATATCTACGTGATCCTCGCATATCCACTATATATGATCTTGCATAGAGACATTTTACTTGTCTCTAGATTTCCCGCCGCTACGAGAACAACCAAAGGAACCCGTCGCAGTCCACACGCGCATTACAAATGTGTGTGTGAGGTGCGATACATATTTGAGGATTCTGCGGAGACTCGCAACAAATCCCAAAGGCCAAACTAGCATATCTACGTCCTGGCAATGAAAAAGAATAAGAATTCAATGAATGTGTACGTCCTGTTATCACTCGGGTTTTCCTAGAAGTTGTGTAAGAGGAAAGTATACCCGAGGTAACCACAAACCAACCTTCAGATGCAGAATCTAGCCAATCTGCATCCAGAGAGGGCTCTCTCTTTATGATTTATCTTTGTTCTTAGAAGGTTTTAGGCTAGTTACAAATCCAAGAGTTTGTTTTGAAATATGGTGGAATCCAAAAACTAAGGGCAAGGTTGAAAGTTTTCAGTCCATTGGGCTATGGAGTCAAAGGATGGCTTTACTGGATTTCTATTTTAAACACAAGATGGTATTACAGGGCAAGATAGCTAGACAGAGAACAATCCTTAAAATTTAAAGTGGATGGGATGATTTTGAAGGGATGAAAGGCAACTAAGAATCTTTCACCATGTTCAAAAGAAAGAAATGAGATGACTACAAACAAAGAGAAATGAAGAATTATTTATTATAGTAATCAAGAATGTTTAAATTAGCAAAGCAAGAGCATTTAAGAATTCGTGCTTATAACCAATTTAGAGGAAAACATTAAGAACAATCACATCTGAAATCAGAGTACAATTAAGTAAATTCTGATTCAATCCTTTATGTAAATTATTCAGAAATGGACATAATGATATTATAAACTAAAATAAAACTTAAGACAAAGGATAGAAAGACTTATTGAACTGCAGTCCAACACATGAATCCTGCAAAAAGTCCCGAGCTTCAAATCGTCATCCAGTAAGCCACGAATAAATTTCTCCAAAATGCTTTTATTCCGAAAATCTCAATGTTACAGCAGAGTAATAGAATCCACCCTCAACACTCTCTTTGAGGGTTTATTTATACAAATTCTAAACTAAAATATCTTGAAAAAATATCAAAATTGGTTCACAAATCTCTCCAACTATTTTACATAAATAGAACTTAAGTAAAAGACACTCAAACTAATGCATATATTTGGAACTATTTTTTATGGATAGGTGATGACAAAGAGGAGAATTCGAATTTGATCCAACTCTTAGTTGATGATGAGGCATCCAAGTCACTAACTGCTTCCTTTCTTTGTGCATTCTGCTCCAACAATTCTGCAAACTTGGGGTCCAATGATACCTTGTTATTTCTCAATCCGTAATAGATATGTAAAAATTGAAAGAGTTTATTGTATATAAATATGTTGGTGAGATAAACCTCTTTCACTTTCCTAAAATTTCTCTCCAGTTGTGCGCAATAGGCTCTGTAAAACGATGTGTAAAACAGAGTTTTACAAAGTCTGAAAAATAGCCTCTAAAGATGTGCATGTATCTCTCAGCCTGAACTCACTGTGGAAAAAATGAGATAGGTTTTTGTAGATGGGTCTCTTAGGAACAAAAACCTCCTTCAGTTTTGTAAAATGTATTTCTGACTGGCCACAATATTTTCTGCAAAATGATGACTTAACAGGAATTTTCTGCAAAAAGTGCTTTCCAACATTGTTTAATATTTCCAAAACCATAATGGCTGTTAGAAAAGTGAGAGAGGTTTTTTTTAGATGGCCCTCTTAAGAACATAAACCTCCTTCAGTTTTGTAAAATTCATCCTGGATTGATCACAATAGTTTCTGCAAAACTATGACTAAAATATGCAATTTCTGCAAAAATGTTCCTTCTTGTTATGTTTTTTCATCTTTTTACTTTCTTACTCTTTTGACTGTTTTACTTTCACTTTAGATAAAATTCAATGTTGGTGAAAGTATTTTCATCTTTTTTTACCATTTTACTGCCTCTGTAATTACTTTTACTGTTTTACCTTTGACTGCTCTGTAACTTCATTTTAACTTGCACTCTGACTTTTACCTGATACACTTTAACCACTGATACTCTTTAACTGTTATGCTTTTCCTATCCCTGTAATTTCTCATTTCACTTTTACCATTCACTATGCACATTTCATCATTCTAATCTCTCTTTGACTTTGTATACAAACTGTTTGTTGAATGAAGATATTGAATTAAAATCTGAGAATTTGGAGTAAACAATTTTGTCAACTAGTATTGAAATTGTTGGTCCAAATCCATATTCTAATGGTAACCTGCTAAAATCAAACAATTTGTTAATGAAATCCAGGTCTCTATGAGGGGCGTTCAATGGGGTTACATTCAGGGCTGCCGGAGCTTCCATTTTGGTTCTTATGGATTCAAAACGGAAGTTTCTGGGTTCTTCACAGGCCGGGCACGATTTTGGTCTTACTGAGGGAAATTGGCACAATTGCAGGTTCTGGGGAACAATTTACAGTCGTAAAACTCAGGGAATGATCTTAGGAATAAGATTTAAACACTGATTCAGCGAAAAACAAGGAAAACAGAGTTATACTTGCAGTTTCGGGGCGGAATAGGATAAATACCTGCTTTTGGAAGAAAGCTGGTTCTTAACAGGTAACAGGCGGTAGCAGGAGGACGCTTGAACGCAGGTCTGGCGGATTTATGGAGCGAAATTGAATGGAACAGTGGATTTCAATGAAAATTTGAAAACTGTAGCAGAGAGCACAGTCGCGTTTAAAAACGAAAATAACGGAAAAAACATGAAAATTGGCTTTATTTACAAGTTAAAAGGGTTCTTTAGTTTTTCGAGGAGTGACGTCATCAGTGTACGGACTGACGTATGCAAGGTCGGGCGGTAAGCAGTAAGCGGTAAGCGGTAATCCCCGCACCGCTTATTAGCAAGGGCGGTATTAACTGCGAGGGCAGCGATTCCACAAAGTTGTTGACGCGTGGACGGGTGACTAGTCAAATACCACTAATCCCCCGCTGGTTAAAATGCTGACAAGGGATGGGTAGCGGGATGAATGCTAGCCGTAGATCTTACAGTGGGAGATCGGACGGTGGAAAGGTCGAATAGATGGCGGGGTTTTCGCGTGCGGGCCCGGCGGGTTTTAAAACACAATTAACTCTATTTAAACATCCCGGGGGGCATATAATAGGCGGAAAGGTATGATTATTAGTTAATTCAAATAATTAACTAATTCCATGGTTATAAAGGAAATAGGGGTCACGGCGGGGTTAAAATGTCGGGTGAAACGCCAGGTGGATGAGCCACGTTGGCGCGGGGTTTTCCAAAGTTTAGCTTTGAAAAAACTTTGGATTTATTTATATTTTTGTGTTAAACATACATATCGTATGTTTAAAGTTTTTTGTATATATGTTTTTATTATATGGTAACAAATAAACATTATTTAATTACCATAAGGGCGGGATTATAATATAAAGATATATTTAACCAAAGGGCTTGTGAAGCGGGGTTTTTAATGAATATTTGGGAAAATAATTACTTTGGTTAAACTTTATAATAGAGGGGTTTTTGGGGTATTTATGAAAAATGAGTTATATACTTAGGATAGGGCATTTTACTAGGGATTTAGTAAATAAAGTTAAACATCAATATGACAAAGGGACAAGGGAACTCAAAACACTTTGCACATCTAAGAAAGTGATAATTTTTGAAGTAAATTGCAATATCTCATCTTCAACACTTAAACTTAGAATAGTAAGTTATTTTGAGGGATTTTGATGGAATTTTGCATGATTCTCCTAAGTAAAATTGGATTTTACTTAGGAAAAAGTTTAAAGTGAATGATTATAATGATGAATTATCTCAAGTACTTAGGTCTTTTTGATCATTAGGCCGAGGGTCCGGTCCCTCCAAAAGTCAAGGAAATGCCTTGAGCCCCTTTGATCTCCAAATACCTTAGTACTTTGGGGGAAATTAGTAAAACTTTAAGGGAAAAGTGATGAGGGAAGTTAATGATTTTGACTTTGCTTGCTGTGATTTTCCAGTGTATTTCCTGCTTTAGTACTTGTGATGAAAGTAAAGGATAAAAAAACATGTAGCAGCATCATTCATCAGATAACACTTTGCAGCACCATCTACCTACCCTATCTACTTGACACTACCATTTTCTCTTCTTTATTAGGGTGCATTTAGACTTGCAAACCCTTTTCAATCTTTTTCTTTTTACATGGCAAATCTATCTAAATCTACCCTTATTACATCCAAGGGCTCAGATTAAACTGTTGAGCACCTTTTTTAACTCTACCTATCTACTTATCTGCCAAGATTAAACTGTTTGGTCAGATATTTATTCTCTATTCTATAACAAGAAATTGAAACATGAATGAGTCAAGTTTAAACAGTTTGACTCTTCATAAATTGTGGCAAAAGTTTGACAAGCTGCACACAATTGCTTTATTACAAAAATGAAATAGTAGTGGCATTTGGATTTGCATACTTTCCTTGGTCTATTTTTTGCTTGGGGTTCATTTCTTTCACTTTTTTTTGACCAATTTATTTTTCTTACCCTTTGATTTTTCTTTTGGGGTATACCCTCTTTACATTTTTTAATTTTTTTGATTTTTTGGTTTTTCAATAATATGGAACACCTTTGCTCAAGAAAAAGGTTTGAACATATTCCATAGTTCAATCAAGACAATCATGAAAAATGACACCTATTGGTATAGGAGTCTAACACGTCCAAAAAAACAAATAAAAAATATAGAAAGAGATAAAGATTCAATTTCATTCTATCTAATAGCATCTAGTTCTAGACTAATAGCATATGGAACTTATAGAGCAGCTAGAATTAGCTTATTCGCTGTAGCTCAGGGGAACTAGCTAGCTTATTCGTTGTAGCTCATGGGGGGACTAGCTAGGGGAATCAATTACACATAGTGACTTGCTTATCAATACTAATGGGAGGGAATAGGAAGGAGTCATGACTCAATAAGCATCACAAGTAAGGCCCGGAGGGACTCGGCCGAGGTTACGAGGTCGAGGAGATTACAGTATACCTTATCCTACTTCACTCTCTACCTCTACTAGTTCTATACTAATAGCATCTAGTTATCTACGAGGCACGTAGCTCAGCTAAATAGTTGTTAGGAGTTAGTCATTCTATTAGGATTTAAATCTAGATATAACTTATATTATCAGCTTTGTTGAGTGGATCGTCGGAACTGCCCTGTTGGATGGAGCACTACTGCCTGCCTTAGGAATAGAATCCCCTACACTTACAGCGTTGGACGGGGGGCTTAGAGCTGTTGTACCGTACAACATTCACTGGAATTACACTGACTTAATTTAGATGCTAGATACCGCGTATGAACTATTGTTATCGCCGAGCCTTGACTACTTTACTATATGATTCATCAACTTGAATCCACTGCCTAGGAATAGACCTATTTGCCTTTAACATCAATTCCGCTACTCACTTTATTTCTATTTACCAACCGGAATACCTAGACCTTGATAACTAGACCACCTTAATGAATCTTAATGAATCGCTTAGGAAGTAGGTACATACTGCTGAGATCTTCTCTTATAACAACACCGGATGGATGGTCGGTTGAATCCTCGCGCTTTCCTTTTTATATGAAGTAGGTAGGTCTATAAACAAAAGGTAAATACAAAAGTTCGAAGTGCTTACTCACCCTACTAAGATAAAACAAGTATTGTGGTTGTTGAACGCCCGTCCATCCAACAAGGCTCTCTCTCTAATTGACTATCATTCCATTTATTCAACCGTGTATAATAAGTTCTGGCTTACGTTCCTTAATTCGGCAGTTCCCACCCAGGATCTCTGCCTAAAGTTTCTGGAATAGAATGAATCCGGCAGTTCAGTTCAACGATCTCAGCTGAAGTTCCCAGGATATCCGCTAAGGCTTCTGGCTATATAGAATAAATAAGGCAGTTCTTAGGATTCAAACCCACCCGCGGCTGTGCGATCCACCCACTTAAATTAATCCAATGCTGGTAATTCTAAAGTTAATATCAATTAAGTGCCCACCCAAGCTTGCTCGCTCATACAATCTATGGAGTCGGTAGTCTTCTGTCTACTCATCAATCCAGCGGCAGTTCCGACAATCCTACACCACCGTTGGTTCATCCCGTCCTGAGAAAAGAATAAGCAGCAGTACCAAGTAAGTGATTCATGAAGCAAGTTCTCTAGGGAAGGTATAGTGCTGAAGGTGGGTAGGTACTGTGTAAAGGCAGTAATAAAGGTAAGAGTAAGCTTGCTTGGTTCATCCCATCCTGAAAGAGATATATAAGTACCAAAGTACTAAGCGATTCATTTCATCAAGTGGTATTAAAGCTAGCAGGTCTAAGTCCTCTGGTGGGGTAAATAGGTTAGGTAACAAGGGAAGGTAGGGTCAAGGGTTAATAGCATGCCTTTACAAAATATTCCTGGTTGAAGCAAGAGATTGGGGCATAGTGGGGGTAGTTAGGGGCTAAGGGTGGTAAATAGAACAGGTGGTTGGTTGGAGAGTAGGTCGTACCTTAAGTAGAGGCAAGTAGGCATAGGTAATACAACTGGGAGGTCTAAGTGCATACCCAAGCCAGTAATATATAGTCCGGGAGTATCGAATCAAATAAAGAGGGCAGTAATAGTAGTAGGTTTTAAGATCCCATTATTCCTATTATTCTCTTCGCGGACACGTTATCTACGCATTCACCTCGCTTTACATCCCACCCATAAACCCATTGTAAATCAGTCTCGTCGTTACACACCCTGGCTGGGCACCCATCGTTATACAGAGAAAGAAACTTAAGCCCACAGTGAACCTACCTGCCTGCCTGATCTCTTATTTCTCTCTGCCTTAGATATCTTGAGACATGTCCGTCTCTCGATCTTGCTACCCAACCACCCAAGAGCTTGGCAGAACGCTTTGCTCGAACCCGACCTACGAACGAACCTTCGAGACCTTAGACCTGCCTGAGATGATAGACCTTGCTGACTGACACTGCTTCTCTCTTTACTGCCTTCCTTACACTGGCTCTACTTACTCTCCCTTTCCGTTCTTTCTCCATTCTTGTTTTCTCTATCTCTATTCCCGTCTTTTTCGTTTATCCATACTCCTCTCCTCGACCTCGTAACCTCGGCCGAGTCGATGGCGGCCTTGTGTCGAGAGTTCGGCAAGCTCACCCTAACAGGCCTTTTGTCGAGAGTTCGGCAGGCTCACCCTCCCGCTTCTTTCTTTTTTTAGCTCTGGCGTTCTGCCCACGGTTATTGAATCAACCAGTTAACAAAGATTCTTATGATAGGAGATCATCGCCAAGATAGAGGGGCCAGTGCGCGAAGTAAGCCAGTGGTCGGTCGCCAAATAGGAAGGAAGTGGTCGACGATAAGGAGGCGGTCATTTACAAGAGGTGGTAGTCATTATAAATAGCCCATAAGTGCCAGTGGTCATTGATTCGAGGTCATTGCTTTAAGGTCAATTTTGATAGCCGCTAGTCGATCCTAGAGTTGATGCCGAGTGTCGATGCCTTCTTGGATGTTTTGGAACCAATATATCATTTCTTATTGGAGGATTTATTCCTTTAGGTGTTGGAACCGATGAACCATGCTTACTTACAATGAAACCTGCTTTTGAGAAGTTGATAAGACCCATTGGTGTATTATAACTTATATAATGCAACCTTATAAAATGAACCATCTGTCAATAGAGGCGTTCCCTATATTCACAATCCGCCTTCTGGCCACATTCACTTAAAGCCGCACCTGCCCACATCTTACGATAGAAGAGTTCCAACTGACCCTTCTGCCAAGAACTGAATAATTAGCTATCTTACTCTATCTTATCTTTAGTCCCCTTCATACCACGTCTAATACCCATCATACCCATAGCATGCACCCCTCATTCCCAATAGCACGTCCCAATATGAGGTGACATCACAGAGAGAATAGATGGAGCGGTCCGCCGGACGGGAAACACCCAAATATTGAGCCTTAGCCTCTCACCTTTAGCCAAGCCCACCCGAAGATACAAGCCAATAGCCAATCATTGACAGAAGGTCATTCCCAGAAGGAGTAGCTACATAGCCCCACCCTACACATACAGAAACCTCGATCCTCAAATTGGAAATACAACCCTCGACCTAGACCCTATTACATCGTTGCAACCATGGCCCTTGACCTAGACCCTTTAACTTGACCCAACCGTGGCCCTCGAACTTGAACCTCTCAAAATATGGAGCCTTGGTAATGTGGTTACCTGGGTGTACTAGATGGAGGAAATGACCCAGCGTTAGAAATTATTATTCACAAGAAAGAGGTAGTTTCATACGCCAGTAAGGCCTAGCCGATGCCAAGAGGTTAGTGCGTGTGGTCGCCCGATAGCCCCCCAGGAGGTGGCTGATGCTTTCTAGTAATTGATTGATCGAGTTCAGTGAATAGAGAACTTAATCTGATGATCATGCTAGCCATTCGGAGCGGCCAGGGGGAAGTTAGTACCCATTCCCCAAACTACTCCAACCATTTTCTCATCGGGGCACTGAAAGTGAATTTCTTATTGCTTAGCTATACCCTTTGACAATGTCTCTCTATCATAGCCGATAGCCAATAGTCGATGCCAGGTGTCAATCCAGTTGATCCGGGAGTCCATGCACTCGATCCAGGCGGGTCAGGTGTCAATTGATTATTGTATGTTAGGGAATCGACGCCTTCTCTGAAATCCCCCTCTATGTGTGCTGTAACAGTCAGTACATGACGTTTAGTCCGTGCCAATTAGTCAATCATAGTCAGAAGGAGCCGATCATTGCCGATATACACACATAGCTGGTTCTATTTGCCTTATGGGCAGTGTTTATAGTCGCTAGTCATTTAACAACAATAGTTCGTACCCACTTCAAATATATACCATACATTCATACCTCATAGCTGCTCTTACTCTTCAACAATACCGTAGAAAATACTCAAATATAACATATGCTTCTTACTCTTCAACAATACCGTAGAAAATACTCTATATAAAGAGTACACGCACATGGCGCGTTATCAGTTTCACTGTAGTCCCATGCCCTTCGCCCTGGTCCAATCAACCAATTCTTCGCTTACGCTCTGCTTTATAAGTGCCTCTTCCTTATAAATAAGCCACGGGTGTAAAGCGAGTGAGAAACTTGCAGGGTGCGGGTTCCTTACCCACAGCTTCTATCAATCCTAACCCACCCACTGCTGATCTCAATCCTCTATCTTTAAGAAGAAATCCTCTATCCTACGGCTATGCTTCCTCTATCTGTCCTTTATAAATCCTAAATCAATATATCTATCCAAAATCTTTCCTTACCAGAATGAACGAGTAAGGCAGGGTGCGGGTTCAGTGACTCAGGATAAACAGGCAGGGTGCGGGTTCAGTGATTTACCGGTAGGCAGGCTGTGAACGAGCTGGGGAATGACAGGGTGTGAATGAGCTGTTGCGATGTAGAGCCCTTCGGGTGTTCCTGACTTGGTGGTCCGTTGGGGTAGAATGGGAGGAGAGGCCCAAAACCTCGACCTATCTGCCAGAGCCAACACGCTTGCTTTCATATTACGTCATTATATATTTCATAATGAAAATGCCCCTTTTTCCCATTTCTTGGAGCCTCTTGACGGCCCATTCCCCTCTGCTTGGGGCACACTACAGGGATCGTACCAACTCACTACCTAGCTAGAGATTATTATTAGCCGCACAGTGCCAAGTGGATATACTACACCCATTCCAGGGTTCAGCCTATTAGGTACGATTAGATTTTGAGTCCAGCCAGGACAAGCACCCACCCTTTCACTTACTGGTACAAAACATGGTTACACGATAATTAGGTGTTTCCATTAGGTAGGTGTTTCCAATTATGAGGTGGAGGTTTTTTCCAATGAAGTGACACAATGTTGTGTGTTTTTTCGTTAGGTTAGGTTAGGTTAGTCAGTTAGTCAAGGTCATCCCAATAGCACCAAGCCCAGGTTTTCGACGTTACCTTTTCTCAATACCATGTGCCCCGTAAACGGTGATTCTATGTGTTTACCTGTTATCTTTATCGCGTGCCCAGTGAGTGAGCTTAGTGAGCCAGTGAGTAAGTCATTCCCGATAGATAGCATAAGCCCCGTTGTTTCACGTTCACTTTTCTCTTTACCACGTGCTTTGTTAGTGAGGTGAGTTAAGCGGCAGTCCCGATAGCCCGTGAGAAGGATGGTGTTCTATGTGAGACCTTTTATCAAGACCCCGTGCCCTGGAGGTGTTCGTGCTTTACCAGTTCAGTTAGTGAACAGGATAGGAATAGAAGGAAGAGGAGGAGGAAGTATTATATACGTGCTTTTATCAATTCAACATGCCCTGGAGGTAGTGGTGATTCTAATGCTTTGAGCTTTAGCGCTTTTAGGCCTTATAATAGCTTTTACCCTTGAATTTCATACTTGAATCTTAGTAAGACCGTGGAATTGATGAATAGGTTTACCCACGTAACTTAGGTGTGGAAGATAGATAGATAGGATAGTCGAAATTCACTTTTGACTGGTGGAACAAGGCAGTCACATAAAACAACCCACATATTGACATCACGCTACGGCGCTATGGCACACAGTACGGGAACAAATTAGATCCTTACTTGGGCTGGACCGCATGGTTGGGCAATTGGTTGGACTTTGTTTGCGGCTACTCAACCGGGATACTCCGCTTTGATCCCCGGCTGTTCAGCTTGGCTTGGATAATGGACTTGACTCAGATACCGAGATTGGATTCCCTGAGCTCCTGGGATACTAGTAAGCTCATTGGTTGGGATCATTGGCCTGGATACTTGGCTTTTATACTCACTCGGGCTTGGTTGGGCTGCTCTCTTTGATTACTCGGCTCAGATACATACTTAGGGCTGGTATACCCGGCATTGATAATATCTAGGAATTAGCCCCTAATACTTTACATGAAATGCTTGGCACTATATGGATGTTACTTTATTATATAAAGGAAGGAGCCCCTAATGCCTAATGCTTAATACTTTATGCTAAATACTAAAAGCTCACAGAGACAACTTATAAGTCATATCGAAGGAGCATAGGGGTTTTATCGGAATCTTACTCAGTGAAGGAGGCAATTTGCTTCATTGGCACCTATGGAAACTAATTACTCGAGCTGAGCATTAACTTATGCTTTATTAGGTAGTAACATATTTTGGTAGCTTTATTCAGGCAGATTAACTTGTTGTTTATTTGACGCTAAATAACGAGGATCTATTGCAACTCAACACGCCGGATACAGGCAGCTTTAGTATTGAGGATTGGGGGGGGGAACTTCTTAGCTCACACGACGCACACCTCCATATACGTAGGGTGGGATACTACCACAACCAGGGGGATACCACTAACGCATGGGAGGATACCAGTATTCCGTAGTAGGTAATTATTCGGGCTAACTTTCACCATACTATTTTGGCTACAAACTACTTGATTTCTGCTACTATAAACTGGAGTATCGCTACTGTTACGTGACTTTCCTCTACTGATACTGTAGGGATTCCTACTACTAATAAGACTACTGCATCGAATACCCGACGGGAAGCCACTAATTATGTAGTTAGGAGAGATAACCCTCTATACCGACCGCGTGTGTAGCCGCGGAAATTATCCTGCCAACCCCCGGTCACCAACAACTACGAAGAGGTCAGAATCCAAGCGTAGTTGCTTCCCACCGCCGTGGAGTTGAAGGTTGGAGTTAAGGTCAAAGTTCTGTTCTCCAGTCTCCAGGTCACTATTGGAAATATGCGAAGGACAAGAGCCACCTCATCTCAACCAAGGCGAAGGACAGCAACTGACTGGGCAAATGGGCTGGTGTGGGAATCTTGACATCATTGTTTATTATTGGCTCTGGCAACACTGACTGCAGGAATTCTTGGCTTGGTGTTAATTCCCTATAAGCTCTAACTTACTAGATATAAGATGCTTCTGGATACAATGGACCTTGCCTTTATCCCTTCTCTAGCAGAAAGCCAGACAGACAGACAACTACTACATACTATCACATCGATAGCTTGTTCCGACTTTATGCACATCCTAGCCTTTTCTAGCTTGTTCCGATATTTGTACATGTTTCTAGTATCGTGCTGCTGGTAATTCTTTATATATGTAATTATGCATTTCAATTGAGCTTTTACTTACTATTTTCTCATCTCCGATGGTGGCCCCCTTGTCGAGAGTTCGCTTGCTCACCCCCACCCAATAACGCGGAGGTTCTTTCAGTTTGACTTCCTAGTTTCTCATCTTTCCCTTGGAGGCGGTTTTATACATTTTAGCTACTATTTGGCCATTTTCGATGGCGGCCTTTAGTCTAGAGTTCGACAGGCTCACCCTCACCATATGAATAGTGAGTGACTCTGCCCCTCACCTCTTTGGGGAGGTGAGCGATAAATCCCTTGGCGGAGGTTTGCAATATTGAGCAACGCAAGTCATTCATGCATAATTACATATATAATATAGCTAATTGATGGCGGCCCGTTGGTCGAGCCCTGCCTTCCTTGATTGCTTAGTAGAAAAAGATAAGGATGACCGTACCCACTCATTCAGACAAGTGAGTGACAAGCCCCTGAAAGGCCATTTCCGTTCATTTGATCGCCACTTTAGACACATGTTAGGGATCTGTATCCATAGAATCTCATTTCATTCATAATAGAATCTAAGAAAGGGATGCTGATCACTTCCTCTAACTAAAAGGTCCCGGAGGGGCTTGCGCTTCTGAGGGCAAGGAGCACCTCCAGTCAACCCCTTACCGTTGTACCGTACTTGAAATCCTGGCTGGGGAACACCTATATCAGGGCTGGGGCTGCGCCCAGGCAGTCTTTTTCTACACTTGTAAAAACTATAACCTTAGTCAGTCAGAGTGTACCTCTCTGGACTGGCTGGCTAGGGTTGGGTTGTTCTTCCGTGGGTGCACTTTGATTCGTCGTCGTAATACGTACGTTGTATTATAAAGGAGCTCAGGATCAAGAGACTTCCATGGAAGGAGCTTCTCCATGATCCCACGCTGAGACGGCCTCTGCCACGAACGAATTCATTCATTAGGCTATAGAATCCCCACTTGCTTCCTTTTGATGATCTGCCTCCCCCTACCTATACATGTGAAGTCGCTAGCCGAGCCTACCAAGAAAAGACCCGCTATGCTGAAATAAAGCCAAGGCCAAGAAAAGAAGTAAGAAGTTTTCAAAGAAAGTCAGTGGTGTCGCTTTCCTTCGCATCACTCTGCCCGCCCCTTCGCTATAACTAGCTAAGCTCCCCCTATCAATGAATGTCCCGCCCCTAAGTCATGAAAGCAGGCAGCCAGCCCTTACTTAACTGATATATATTAGGGCGTCTCATGCATGTAAACTACCGCGAACCAGGCAGATTGCTAGTGAGAGCGGTGAGCAATCCCCCTTCTTTCCTTGGGCCTTCTTTTGGCCAGCATTGACAGGCTCATATACCAGGATTATAAGTATTGGGGTAGGTCTAAAGAAAGTAGGTAGAATGTTTGTTCCTCCGTCTCCAGGCGCTGCGCGCGGCTCGCTCTTGGGGAAGCGGAATGAATAGGGTGATTCATAGCTAGGTTCTAAGGTACAGTGATAAAGAAGAATCCCCATCCATTATGGGAGCGTGTGATGCGGAGTCCGGCCCCCTCTCTCCCTCAATGCTTTAGAGGCCTATACATTACTTAAGTAGCTAGTGACTCACTTTACCCAACATTCCTCTTTACAGCGTAAATGCTGGCGTGCTGCCCAACAACTCATTTATGAGGCCAGGAATAGTACGGTAGGCATGGCATGAATAAACCCCTACCTTGCTTGGTTCCACACAAAATCTTTACCCAATAAAGAGCACCTGCCTTATACCTATACTCATTCATTCATCTGCCATATGCCTTCTCTTGGAGGGACGACGGGATTCACCTTACCCTTACCTTCTGTGTTTACAAACCACCTACCCGCCTGAACAACTAGATCTTATTAGCCCTATCGCACTTACTGAATGCTGCTTAGGAGGTACAGCTATAGCCCTGGAATCAGATTCAACTTCCGACTATAACTTTATTGAATGAACTGTTTCGCTCCGCACCTCTTGCTTTAACTAGGAATTGGGGCGATATACAGCACTAGGATATTGACTATTGAAATGAATGATTCTTGGTACCATGTATAAACCCTTCTAGGTATCACATATTACATCCTTGTTCGGCCGAACCTTGATATGATTCATCCATTAGAACCCACTGCAATAAATAGGCCTTACTTGCTCTTTCATTTCATGTATGCTACCTATAACCTGAAGACCTAGACACATGTTCTACCTGTCTCACTTACTTAATTAATTGCTTAGGAGGCACTGCTTAGAACTTATCTTATAAGGACCACTGGATCAACCAACCCTTACCCTTGACTTGATTACTGCCTTAAATAGGTTGAAGCACTAAGCAAAGGTCTAGTATAACAGGTGTAGCATGCACTTAAGTAAAGGTAAGCATAAAAAGGTGAATCTAAAAGGTGTAAGTACCATGCAAGCAATCAAGCCCAAGCAAGCGATGATGACCTTTTAGTCGAGAGTTCGGCTGGCTCACCCTCACCCTGCCTGCGTTTGAAGATCGTCTGGCTCTAGTTCCTCGATCAAAGCGGTGTTCAGAAAAACTGAAGGTGAAATGGCATTCTTCATTATGTGATAGGTTATTTCCTTGCCCTCGACCTGACCTATAGCACCAACAAAGGGGACACTCAGTATAGGTCGGTTGGTTAGGTCGGTTGGTATCGCCTAAGGAAATAGGATAGCACAGATCTTACCTAATCTTACCTATCTTATCTTACCTACCTTACCTACTGATCTTATCTTATCTTACCTCTATTACCTATCTGATCTACTCTACTCTTATCTACCTATCTTATCTTACCTCTATTACCTATCTGATCTACTCTTACCTATGATCTCGGGAACTGATCTCGTTTACCGAGCAACTGATCTCGTTTACCAAGAACTTATCTTGGGAATGGAAGGTGATCCTGACCTTATCTATCTTCCCGAACTCGCTATGCTCAGGGAAGGCAAGTGAGCTGATTCAAATTTTGCTTTCTTTCTGATCGTGTATGCGTTTTCCCTTTCGAAGCGTACTTCCCCTCGACCTCCTACCCTACCGTTCATGACTCACATCTATCTCCCTTATGACTCACATGCATTCTAGCTCCCTCCCTTCAGTATGAGACTCACATGAATCCGAAATCCGAACCACATGAATCCGAACCACAAGTGGAGAACTGCCGGGGATGGAGCGTCGACATAGCAGCACAGCATAGGAGAACCACAAGTGGAGCCCCCCAACTATATAAGGCGCTCGTACTAGAGCCATTGAGAAGGCCCCAGCCATTAGAACAAATGACCCATTGAGAAGAGAAGAATGAGCTTCCGGAGCCATTGAGCCGGAATGACTCACTTAAAGGAGGGATGCGCGGATCGGTAGAGGGGACACCGATTGGAACACCAGAGCCATTGCCCGAAAGAGAGGAAGAAGAGTTAGACCACTCAATAGAGATTCACAGACACCAGAGTTTTTGACACATTGACCCAGACGGACGTGAATGGCGGACAAAAGGGAGGGAAGGGGGTGGGCCGTGAAGAGAGGAAGGAGATAAAGACTAGATTCATAGTCGAGTTTCAGATCTCAAACCTGGAACAACAGAGTTGTGATGAGCTAAAGGAGATAAAGCAGATGGTTGGTGAGAGTGCCTGGGAATATGATTAGAGGTTCCATACCCTTATTAGTAGATTGAAATACACCCTCCATTAGACCTAGCACAAGGAGTGGTTTATCCAAGGTCTTCTGCCCTTGACCAGAGTACTCCTGATGAAACAAAAGTGGACCACCCAGAGAGAAACTCTAGCCCAGGCGATGAAAATAGAATCTATGTATGAGTACCAGGAGATGGCACTAGGGGTTGCACCTACATATTCTTTTGTAAAAACTCCCGAGATGGAGAAGGTACAATCCCAATTGGCAGTACTAGCGGAGCAACTTTGGGAACAGAACCTTGCCAAGATGAAGAGAGAACAAGTATGGTGTATGGTCTGCAAGATGGAGGGACACACTACCAATGAGTACCCCTCACTATAAGCTTATTACTACTCATATACCTTGTAACACTGGGCTCATATCAAACCTTGCCTTATCCTTTCCCTCAGAAGCGCAAGACCTCCGAACCTTTTAATGGATGAATGGATTAAAAGAATCTAAAGAAGATCCACAAAGCTAAGGAGGTTCTATAGGGTATTGATCCTATTGAACCTTGAACCTCAACATCACCATAAAAGCCAGGTCCCACTAGAGGAATGAATAAGCCCCTCAATCCTTCAGCCTTCACCTTGAATCTCACACCTTAAGCCTTCACTCACTGAACCAACCCTTCATCTTGAGCCTTCACTCTGAGCCTTTAGACAGAAGCACAGAACCCTCTCCTACTGTCGAGAGTTCGTCCCTCACCCTTGAACCTATAACCTCTCTTTGCTGCTCTATCTCTGCTCTCTGCCTTCAATCAACCTTCCTGCTGCCTGCTTCAATCAACCTTCCTACCTCACCTGCGGCCCCCCTATCTTCCTATCTTCCTACCTCTTCTACCTGCCCGCCTCACCTGCCTAGCCTGCCTATCTCACCTACCCATCCATCATCTGTCCCAGCCAATCATACCTAACCTGCTGAACTCACCTACCTCACCATCAATCAGACCTCCCATATCTTCATTCCTACCGTCTCATCCTCACTACCTCAGCATCAGACCTCACATTTCCACCATCTATTCATCATTACTAGCCTACCTCACCTACCTTTATGCCTAACCTACCTGCATCATTACAAACTACCTCATCATCAGTCATACCTTCTAGCCTGAAGACCAGCTCTTACTCCTACTGCTCTTACTCCTGCTGCTCCTTCTTATCTCCTACTACTCTCCTTTCACTTGATTACTTGAAGAGAGACTTAAGGGAAGGTGAAAGATAAGGTTCAAGGTCATGCCTCACCTTAGGTAGTAAGGTCCTTAGTTCAGAAGGTTAGGAAGGAGGGCTCGACCGTTAGGGAGAGGGATATTTTGACTGGTAACCCTTGAATCATAATCGAAGCTTACTTTTTCATCTCTTACTTTACTTGGCGGCACATGGCCTGGATTCTGATAAGTAGTAAGTCCAGTCAGAAGGATGGCTAGCTGGTGTGTCTGGTCTGAGCCTGAAGGTGACTAGGCTGTTCATCAGGTTGGGTAGGCAGGTAGGAAGATAGAGATATAGATGCCATATCTGAAGATAAATAGAGAGATGGAATTAGCTGGATATAGATATATACGGTATGATGGTATGCTGGTATGGATGCTGGGCTGATGATGGGAAGATGGGATGGATGGATCGCTGGGATGAGGATTACTGGCTGTGATGCTTCTTGCTTTGTTGTTGGGGCTGGAACTTCAATAAGTAGTAGTGACTGAAATACCTTGGCTATAGGCATGGGCATGTCCCTAGCCAGCCAGCTTCTGTTAGTAGCGTTGATACCTTATCTGTCTTCTACTACTTCTTAGCTTACTTTATTACCTACATTGGCTACTGAGTCAAGCCATCCCACCAAACCCCCAGATGACGATAGAAGAGAAGGACCCTTCACCACATACCCGATAAAGTATGCCTAGCACGTAAGGCAAAGTAAGGAAGGAGGAACACATCATTGGCCGAGAGGATAAGGAACACCTCATATTCCCCAGCAGAAGTCGAGACAAGAGCAGAAGTCGAGACAAGCTTTTTCCATACGTGATATCAATATTTGAACCAAGTTGCCAACGCGAGAGAAGTTCTTACCGTCAGATGATATAAAAGGACCCGTTCAATCACCCGTTCACCATACCCCGGGAAGGTACTACGCGCAGTTAATGATGGCTATGTGCATGCAGTGAACAACGGCTATGTACATGGGACAGGGCTAAGCGAGACAGACCTTCACATCAAGAGCGAGTTTTACTACAGCTTGTTATATATGATTCACCTGTTGAGGATCATATGCAACAGACAGTGTGGATATACGAACCGTTCACCAAAAGCCTAGAAATATAGAAACCTCAGGGAGAGGGGCTAGGTAGTTTCATTCACGCAGATCAAGTTGAGCCAGTCACGCAGGTCCGGTAGGTGGTGCCCATTTCCCTAACTCCTTCCTCCACCCATTTGAAGTTCCCCACCAGAAGGCATGGAGCCGTGTCGTTTACTTATGAGCATATCGATTGAGCCATGTTACCGCCTGAAAGACGAGATTGATTTATTTCAACGAATTGATAAATGAATCCTTCTGCTGATGCTGCTTGCCGAAGGTGCTCGATCCTGCTATCCCTCGAGATGAAGAACTTTGTTTGCTTGCTTTCTCATTTCCCTCATGTTACCCAGACGAGTTAGATTGAGACAAGTTGTTAACTAACGAGGAGATAGTGCTTGAGCTATGTTACACTGCCATACGAGCATATCGATTTAGTTCCCATGTTCCCACCATAAGCCATATGCCTTCACCACCAAGTTCACCAACAAAGAGAACATACCTCAGGGAGGAGGGACTATATAATAGAGCCATTCAAGGAGAGGGGCTTTGTGCAGTGAACAAATATGTGCTACAATGAGGTGCCCCAATGAGGTGCCACAAACGAATATGTGCAACTAGGTGAGCAATACCATCTCACTTCACCCATTGATCACCAAAATAAATTGAGACAAGTTGTTACCTTACGTGATATCAATTTAGCCTGGGTGGCACCAGACGAACGAGAGAGAGAGACAGGTGCACTAGAATAGATTGAGCCAAGTTGGCAACATACCTGGCACATCGACCCCACATTATAAAGACTAGACCTAGGGGAAGTCACCTCAAGGACATTGTGAACATCAAGCCGGAGGCACAGTCAGTTACACCTGCTGCAGTCAGTTCACCCCTCAAGCCCAGTTACTTCCCAAATGGACTCAGCTATCGAATCAACCTGTTCACGACTTCCCAAAGTTACACCATCTGCTATTTTACCTACTGCCCACGGGTAGATATTCAACCTGTTTGATGAACTCCCCCCAGGTGATACTCATGCTGGCTGCACCTTAAGGACATACACAGACTGTTCTAATCACGCCCAGTAGCAACAGACCTAAGTTCTCTATTCAAACAGCTGTGCCCAAATAAGCTATGTTCTGCTCACGGGTCGCTATTCAACCTGCTCTCGTAGAATCGCCGTGGATACTTTAAGCAACTTCCGGAGATACCCTAAGCGCCTATGGAGCACTAATACAGTTGTGGTGCCTGGCTCCTGGCTTCAGAGTTTCTTTCTGAAAGTGTCGGAGTTTCCTTAAGAAAACGCTAGACAACTCGATGCGCGTATCATATGTGAAAACTTCTAGATGCAATTAGGAATCCCTTATTTTGACCGAAGTTCGGGGAATGAGGGAATTTGTGTGTACATCCAGAAGCCAGGAATCTGACAAATTGGGGTGGTTTTTCTCAATGTTTTTATGCATAATAGATATAAGGTCCGGAGGGTGAGGTAACGTGGGAGGAGACGAGCAACTCTCTTTTGGGGGAGGGGGTGAGGTTACGAACCCACTCTCCCGACCAAAGGAGGGGGAGGGGCCCCAAAAGCCGCCATCAACTTGAAGAACTAAAAGAAGAGGGCTTGCGCTTCTGAGGGCAAGGTTTTCTATCAGTTTAAAATCTTAGGATAAGAGAACAAGGCCTTACTCGCTATAGATAGCAGAGACGGAAGCTCACCTCTATGGCTATATAAAACTACAACGGACCTAGGGCCAAGACCAAGGGAATAAAGAGAGACAGGGACTAAGACCAGGAACCAGGGAAGGGCCTACCTATATACGGGAAGTTACTGGGGAAGCTAGTCCAGTCCAAGAGTCATTTTTCATGGAATAGATTTTGAATTGAGTGCATAGAAACCCACCTGGTTGACACTGGAGGAGTACCGGAATCTAGTGGATCACCACCTACCTACCTGGGTATCCTACCAGCATAGAACATGTAGTGGCAAATAATCCTGGAGCATTACTGGTGTTTGTGTTGGAATAGAGCCAGTGGAATTAGATCCGAATTTCTTCTTCCGTTCTATTTATAACTTAGACCTAGTGGCACTAGAGTCGTTATAAGAAAGAATCGCAAGAGGTAAGTGCACTAAGATTGAACTACTCATTACAGACAAGTTCAACGTCTCCATGCAAGCTCATATATCAATGAGAAATAGAGAGAGTGAACTACTTCCGCACTACTAGCTAGAGAGATAAAGGGTTTAAATCTAGAACGTGCCATTTGATATAGGAATCCTGTGTTCCCGTAGCGGTAAGTGCGGTGGTATGCCTTTCTCTTTCGGTTCATTAGTAGGGCCGACATGGAACTTACTGGACTAAGCTTGTCTCTTAAGGCTCATGTCCGTTTACTAAGAATAAGGGGCAAGGGGCATCGATCAAATAAATCCAGGCTGTCCCCGTCCCGCTCCTATCCGCGGCGCCTCATCTCCCGGTTTAAGACTAACGGCGGTAAGTCTTCGTCTTAGAATAGGGGGAAGGAGGGTCAAGTTCTATTAACGGAGCCAGGTTGAATTACAAGTTGTTGCACTAATGTGATTTATTAGAGAGATGGATTTCTCACATCGGAGGACTAATGGCAAGGACGTCTATATGCGCGTATCATATCATAAGCTAAGGCAATAAGGAAGGGCAAGACTAACTATCCTGTCTAGAGGCCATAGGCTATAGGCCATGGACCTAAGACTCAGGCAAGTGTCTCCATTAGTTAGTAGAGCTTGTAGGAAGGCTATTGCTCATACCTCTTATTTAGGCTTTACTATCTATTTTTATTAGAATGGAGACTTCAATCTACTACCTACTACCTATGGCTATGGCTTAAGAAGATATTAGGGCTTACTGTACAGACTGAAGTTCTTACCGTACCGTAGAGCTATGGTAGAGCTATGGAAGGAAGTCTAATAGTAGTACTGACTGCAATAAATGTGGGACTTTATAAGTCTGCCTTCTGGCCTGCTACCAACCTGTATGGTCTCACCACCCCAACACAGCAGACCTTTATCAATATGTTCGTAAGTGACAAAAAAGAAAGTAACTCCCCCTGACAAGGTACTTCCCGTCTATCTTTGGCAATGGCAACTGGGTAACCGTGTATATATGGCTTCACGTAGACTTCACTTCTATGATTATAGCATATGATTATAGCAGCAGATTCGAGTTCCCCCGGCTTAGGCTCATTGGATTAGCGGAATAGCCACCTTATAGCCATTATAGTTTCCCATAGGCATTTACTTACTAGCAGCGAAGTATATAGTGAATCAACACCTCCTGGCAATTCCTATTGGGAAAGGTGAGCAAGCTGTCTCTGCTGGTAGTAGTGCTGTTGGGATTCCTGCTGCCCTGTCTCTTATAGTTGTACCTTGCTGGCTCTTGGCAAAAGAAAGATGAGGCAGATTGCATAGATTACAAATTATTACAATGGCAAGGACGTATATATGCGAGAGTATCACATGTATATCATACCCTTAGTCTGTAGAGTAGCTGTAGTCCACATGTAGCACTCATAACTTTTAGCTGTGGAGTGAAAGTAAGGTCTTCCCGGCGGCCATAGAGTTCAAGCAAGAGTCCATGCACTTAGTTCCATGGCAATAACGAGACTAGTAAAGGTAAGTTGTGTCTCCCTCCAGGTCAGAAGGTTGTGCTAGTCCAGTCCAATAGGCGACTTACTGCTTGGACTAAGGTGACTAGGGACTACGGAGAGACGGGTTCAAGTTAAGGCTTGTCTATAGAGGCTAGAACATGGACAAGTTCAACATTTCAAAGGAGAGGAGACAACCTCTAGTAGCTTCTTCGCTATAGCTCAGGGGACATAAGTATAAATAAATGCTCTTACTATCTGTGAACACCGCGAGAATCAATCTCTAGATATAAATAAATACTCTACGATGATCGCATCTCTACGTTTAACTTTGCCATTGTAATTATTTGTAATCTGAATATGCAATCTTAGGGCATACGACGGAAACATACTAATTGTAGTTGGAGGGCTAGTAGGTAGTACGACTTGGAAGCTAATAGTATCCTATTGGGAATAATCCATGCATGGGAGCTCAAATCCGCAAGTTCCCCATACTGTATTTTATTTCTTCAATTTTATTACATTACCGCGGTAGGTACGTCCTTATTAGGGCACCGGTGGGGCAACGGACGGAAGCCACGCGAGATAGGCGTTGGATTGTGTCTAAAGAGGTTCCACTGTGTTGGGGTGGGACCAGACAACAACAGGTTGGGTGCAGGCCAGAAGTTTTCTTGGGACTACACTATCAATCAGGAAAACCTTCTTTGCTCATTTTGTATATATGATAATTTATAATCTTACATTTCCTTGCCAGCTGGTCATCAGCCAATAGCTCATCTAGCCTGGGAAGGGTCCATAGCTAATAAATCTGATCATATGCCAGTCACATTGTTAGAGTAAGTAAGTGGGACTAATCCAACCCAATGGGGGGGTTATAGTGTTGTCCCTATGGGGAATCAACAAGGGAAATTCCAAATATACAATATTGCGCTATACGGTTTACTTGTCCCATTGTAACAAGAAATAAAGAAAGAATAAATCTATGAATTGCATATATACGTGGTGTAACTATGCCATTTTGAGGTGATCCTGCCTGAACACCCATGACCTAAATAAACTGACCTAAATAAACAAAAACCAGTTGAAGAATTCATCATGTTTGGTTGGTTTCAAAAATATGCAAACTTCATCTCATTTTCTTTTGTTGAGCAATTCAACTTGTTTAGGGGGTTGGATGACCCATAATATTTTAGATTCCATCGGGGAAAGAAAACAGATTTGCTTATTTAGGCAGAAGGTTGCGAGCGGAAGGGAAGAAGGGGGAAAAGTTTCAATTGAGGATGCGAAGCATGGCTCGACCATAAGCCCCACCCAATAAGCAATCAAGGAAGGCAGGGTGAGGTGACGTGTGAGGATAGGAACAACTCTCTTTTGGGGGAGGGGGTGAGGGTGAGCCTGCCGAACTCTCGACAACCGGAGAGGTTACGAACGATGGCGGCTCCCGACCAAAGGAGGGGGAGGGGCCCCAAAAGATAGGAACTTGAAGAACAGTAGGCCGCCATCGACTCACTATGAATATGGTGAGGGTGAGCTTGCCGAACTCTCGACTATAAGGCCACCATAGACTCACTATGAATATGGTGAGGGAAAGGACCGGAGGTACTCACTATGAATATGGTGAGGGCCGCCATCGATAAGCCACTTCCTCCCTCGACTGACGTCCCCGTGCTGTTTGTCATTCTTTATATATGTAATTTCGCTTTTATTTCTTTATGGGCGTTAGCCGATCCTCTTATATCTATCTCTTTCATTCTTTGTCCATAAAGACTGGTCTGGAGCTCTGCTCAGGCAGGTACTATGGAGTGGAGTGGAGTGGAGTGGAGTGGAGTCGTGTGGGCCTCGCACTTATCTCCTGGTTATCGAAGGCAGGCATTACTTTAGGTAGCCGCTCACTTGGGGACTATCCTTCTACTTCTCCCTACCTGAGGTAGCGCCCGCTTAGGCTCCCTATCTATACACTTAGCTACCGAATCAGTAGAGTCAAGTCGTTAGGGGTTCACTTCGTTTACCTAAGCGTATATTCAGAGAGACTTACCTGGTGTCTTATCGGAGGGAGGGAGCGGCCAGGCAGTGATCTATTTGTTTCAAACCCCGCCATATGGATTATTCCTTCATACAGTGGACTGACTAACCTCCACACAGACATCTAGCCAGCCGGCCGGGGGTTCTTCGATCAGCCAGTATCTTGGACCATCCATACAGTAATCTCAGCCAGGGTCCCGCTCAGCCCAGCCCAGCAATAAATTTGGTAGGCCATTAGGAACCTTTATACATAACAGATACGTCCGGATTCGAACCGAACCCCTTCCCTTATTGAAATGAGTGGGGTAAAGCAGCCAAGCTTTCGTCTCTCCACCCACCCTCCCTCGAATATCTTGATCGAAACTTCGCTTTTTCATGATTGAGATTTGGGGCTTTTATCACTATGGTTCGGCCGGTGTTGTGTTTCTGTTCTCATCATTAATGATCCGGCGTCACCGTTGTCTTCATGATCGATTGACTAGAGGTGCACTTTCGTGGGATATATAGAATAAGTGCGATTTACAGGTATCATGATGCGTACGGGATGCAGGATAGTTAGATGTGATAGCGTGATAGGGAGAGAGGACGTCGCGTATGTTATGTATTGGTACCTTATAGGCTTTGATGATTGAATTCCGTGCGCGAAGATGCCTACACTTCTTCTTGCCACCAAGGACGAAAGGGGTGGTAGATGTTCATGCGAGATATACATAGATAATGATACATCTATAATGTGTTGTCCTAACATTAGGGAGAACGAATGGAACAAGCACAAATGTACGTTACTCGTGTCAGGGAACACGCGAGGACGGATACTATTGCAACTGGCGGGGATACTGGCTCTCGAATCGGAAGGGATGTTGCGGTCAATGGATATGGACCTTAAACGGACGCTGGTTCAATGGGCACGACAGTATGGTGAGATGTGAAGCTCTCTAAGGCGATGCATCATGGACCACTCTAACCGGCGTTATACCTAAGATTTGGTCAATACTTCGTGCCTTTGCTCTTGGTTTTAATGCGACTGGTGAACCCACAAGTAGCTTTTACCTCGCTTGACATACCACCCTTGGCACTCCCATCGTTGCACAGACAGATAAACCGTCATTCCAACACATACATTGCACCCATCTCGTTTAGCAGTTCACCCGTCGAACCAGCACCGACAAACGCTGCCTGGACAGAACCGACAACCCCTTACTTTCGTATTTCCTTCACCCTAGGAAATAGAGTTAGCCCTACCCATGACCTTCTTCTCTTATCTCTTATCAGGACCAGATTGATCCACCACACCAACCCCTATCCCCTTACCTTTATTACTGCCTTCACCCTAGGATATGGATGGAGTGTTGCTTGCCCTTACCAACCAATTGATTAAGCCAGGAAGGAATACGAGGGGACGCATGGCATGCTATGAACACTTTACCCTGCCTTACCTTTCACTTTAGTGTACCATACCAACCTATAAACCTTAAGACCTAGACCTGGTAGCCCTCACTTGGATGAATTAAGAAGCAAACGCTTAGGAAGTACAACTATAGAAGACCAGACTCGGCATGGCGTGGCATGAAACAAAAACCCCTTCCCTTTTCACCACACAACTACGAGTGTTTCCTCATACCTCTGAATGACCAAAGCATTATAATCCGACAACAACGATATGCATTTCTCCCATAACTGTCAGATCAAGGATCAATTGGCCACACTTATTATTTACAATGGCAGCCAACACAACCCAATATATCTTTACCTTGTGCAGCGCCTTCAGCTCCCTACTAATCCTCATCCTTCTTTTTATAAACTGTTCTGGATACATCACGATAGCCCTAACATACTTATCCATACGCAGTGTCAATTTGCTTTTTCCATTAGTTCATTTTGCGACACAGTCCTTGCCCTCAGAAGCGCAAGACCTCCGGACCTTAAATACGTGGTTTTTTTCCCTTCAATACTCTGATTTTATTTTAGGTTTTCCCTATCAACAACAGCGTCAGGCCTTCTATGACGTTGTTTACCTATAAAATCTACAAAGATGGAAAAATCTATGAATTAACCTCTGCTGCCGTTCACAAAACGTACAACCCTCCGACTTCCTCTCTCCTCTCCGGCCAGAACGTTGTTCGTCAAGTCAACTTGCATAAATACCTCTCCCTTTGCATTATACCGCCCTATCAAACCTGATCAATACACTAAAGTGCCTCCACCAGCGATACAACCCCTCCTGTACGAGTACACTTCTCTTTTTGAACCCCCCACTGGCAAGGCGTGCTTTCCTTGTTGTTTCCGTTGTTCCACTTCCGCCTGGGCCCACCGCTCAAGAGCCCGCTGCACCATCCTCTCTATCAGCACAAACGGCAGAGTCTCCACCTCCTCTTCCACATTCACGCTCCCATCTGGAAGCCGCGATTGCATGGCACAGTAGTGTTGGCTGACTTCAAAAAAGAACTGATTATCATATGCATCAATGATCCCGGTAGGGATCCTGGTGGTCCGTGCCACAACCTGGTACATAGCTTGGTAGTACCCCTAAATAATGGTATCCGTATCTACCTGTTCTATCTTGTCTGTTGGCAACTTGGCTAACTCTCCTCTGGTGTGATGTTGGACTCAATCTTATCTCGGGTATCGTGAACTAAATCTCTTCTGGTGAACCTGTCTCTCTCTGGCGGTAAGGCCTTCTCTTCTCTCGTCGTCTGGTTCCACCCTGGCTAAATTGCTATGCTCATACGGTAACAACTTTAACTCCCTTTCTTCGTATGGTGTCTCCTTGGTGAACATTATCTCTTATCGCGTATGGTGATTCAATGAATGGAGATGGTATTGCTCACCTCATTGCAGCACCTCATTGTAGCACCCGTTCGTTCACTGCACATAGCCCCACCACTCCCCGGCTCTAGTCCCTTCCCTCCCTACTGGCTCTAGGCTCTAGCCCCTACCTCTCCCTGAAGGCTCTATATAGTCCCTCCCTGAGGTTGAGTTCAAGGCTTATAACGGTTCGTCTAGCCACTGTCTGTTGCATATGTTCCTCAAATTGTACATCAACGTAAGGTAAGTAAGCATGTTATCTGGGGCTATTCTATTGTTTGGACAGTAAAAAAGAATATCTAGATAAGCCACCATGTTGGGTAAGCAAGTAATCACTGTGTCTTGTATGTTGTGTTGTGACCAAGTAGTGATGATACCAGTAGGCGGAAAAAAAGGAGTAAGGTGAAACCAGTTCCACTCCGACAAGCAAAGATAGGCTTTACTTCGAGTGGCACGGGTTGGATTAATCGATGGATGGATCACTAACAAATTCTGGTTCTCGTAACTACTGGTCAAGAGAAAGTACATTAGCTTATTATACGATGCTAGCTTTACATGTTGGCTGCTCATTTCGATGCGTGTTACAAGCTATAAAGTATCAATATCAATGCGAGGAATCGAAGATACTTACCTTATCTTGCTATTATAATACTCAGCATGCTAGGAACTACTATGTTTATATTGTATATAGTAGACCTGTTATAGTATAGCAGATAGTATCTTATAACATATAATTACTGCTGAGGATAAGTCAGAAAGTAGATAGAGAATAAAGACACGATAGAGACATGCCCCTGTATCCAGACCTTCAAACCAGCTACAACCGCCCTTAGACCTAATCTTTTCTTAATAAGTGCCCCCGTGCTACCATAGCTGGATAACGCACATCTCTATGGGAATGAACAACAGAAACAACGCGCTAGTATATAAGATCCTCGCTTTATAACTATAGTATATAGATAGTCTAGTCTTTAGTAAATATCATTTATATTCAGTAGATAGCTTCAGATCTCTAGGTATGCTGAAGAAGGTAAGTCCGGAGTCAAAAAAAGAATGAGCCTCCCGGGGACACTCCTCTATAAATTCATTATTATTGGTCCCTACCTACTTTCTTAGAGGTAGGTGCAAATTCACCAGCCTGGATCATAAGCGAGCAGTAGTAGATCCATATGCAGTTCCATCAGTAGATACGTATATAAAAGCATCACCCGCGCCAAAGCAAGCAATAGCGGTTTTTGGTTTACCGAGAATGAGTTCGAGATCGAGAGAAATACAAGGACCTTGTTGGAGATTGATACCCGGCATCAGTCGTTGACCTTGAATCTGTGAATGATCCCGCAGAGGTAGGTGCAAATTCACCAGCAGCGATCGAAGTTGACCTAGCAGAAGTTTAAGCCATTGATTATGTTGTCGATCCAATAGTACTAAGTCTGAATCATGACGTATATAGAAGGGTAACCACCGACCCACCTAACGCCCCACCTAGTGACCCCGCTAATTACCTTGAACCATAGAGCCATAGCCTCCGGGAGCAGCATTGATCCAGCAACAAAAGTCGATCCAGTTCATTCGGTTGTTCCTCCCTCCCCCCTAACGCCTGCTCGTCTCTGTTCCTTCTCTGTCTTCCAGCGAATAAGAAAATACAAAGAAAATACAAGTAATAAACAATAACCAAAGGAACCGTACGTTAGACTGCTGGGAAAGGACAATAATTGGAAGAGGAGCGAGTGAAGTGCGTAAGCCTTTCTTTTATAAGAGGGGCGACCTTGAATTAAGAGAGAATGGGGAGCGAGTGAAGGCAGATCTCCCATGAAATAGGGACTTATAGAATGAGAGGCTGGCGTTGAAAGAGCACCCATATCCGGAACTTCGATAACATCTTCATTGTAAACCCACTCGAATAGCTGCTTTCCACCCGGACGAGGAGGAAGAGACTGAACTAGCCGAATGAGGTATGGTGCTACCGAGAACTGAGGAGATCAAACAAGGAATGCGGGAGAGGGAGGCATGCCACACTACCCGGCTCCCCTTTCCTCTTACAACTCATCTCTGACGTCTGGTGCGCCCAGTTGTATACATTGATGTCTATAGTTGGGTGCTCTGCTATTAACGTGTAGTTTCAATGGGGGGACAGCCGGTTGTTTCGGGGGCGTGTTGATGCCGGAACAGAAGGGTCGTGTACCGATGAATGGAATAGCAGCAAATGGCATATTTCCCTCCTTCGCATTCGTACTAAATAACGTATTCGTGGAACTAAATCTCATTTGTCAACGTCATAATGAATTTTTTAGCATAGGGGGAGTTTAGTGGGTAGAGTAGCCAACCCCATCCGAATACACAGCATCCATTACCGTACGAGATACCAGGAACACCACACTGATCCAAACTAATCCATAAGCATCAACAACTTATTTTCTGCTCTGCCTTTCAGTAGCACTACCATATAAACTTCTGAGCGGTTGACTCATACGGAAAGGTTAGAACCAGTACTGACAGTTCCTGACTTAGCATCGGCTTATCTAGCAGTAGCTGCACGAGTAGCTTCTCCACTACCAGCACTAACAGCAGGTGAGATCGGTTGATTTCATTAGGTGATTTCAAGGCTGCAACTACCGCAACATATATAAAGAAATATTGAATTTATCTCGGGAAAGTGACCCAAAAACGACTCTAATTTACCCCAATTTCACGGACAAACAGGCAGGAATATCCCAATTTCGGATTCAACCCACCGCATCATATATAAAGATATATGGAATTTCCCGAGGGAAAGGTACCAAAAAGAGGGTTGCTGGAATTGCTTTACACACCGATGCTGGCCACATGTGGTGAAATCGGTCTTAGCTCAGGAATAGATAGATTAATAAAACCAGTAATCCATGGTTGTGCCATTTTAGTTAGCCCATGCTTCCATCTGCTATAGTTCGAGGCTTACCGCTCACTAATAGAACTTTGGGCTAAGCCTCTCCTTCGATCCGTGTTAGTACACTTGGAGATGGATTGTTACAAGGGCCTTAAAACGCCTTTAAATGGCCATTGAAGAGGTATATATACGTGCGAGATGGAGGGAATCGTAGAAGGGAATCGTAGCCAGAGATACGAATGAACCAGAGTCGCTCACCCGATACGATGGCATAAGGATGGCATTCGGGCCTGAGGCCAGAGATACCATAGGCCAGAGATACGATTGAAGTTCGGGCTTGCTTATACGCCAGCCTACGAAGGAATGCCATTCGGGATCGTCAGAGGAGAATCTGAGATTCAAGATTGACCAGCTATCGATTCCCGCCTAACTTCCTTGTTCCTACCATTAACCGTTATAGGTAGCATCCATAGATACTGTACATCCATAAATTAGTCTACTGGCTTTCTTCTATACTAAGGTCTTTCTCATAGTATTAGTAATAGTGAAGGAAGGTCCTGCTAACCATGGTTGTTCTATAAAAGACGTGGGATAGTGATAGTTAGGGCTTACTCCATTGGTTTTATCCACCCTTCACTGATTTAGCGGTGAGGCCTCCACACGTGGAAGGTGTCTACAATAGAGGCGTCTGAATTAACAGCCTTCGGGAGGTTTTTTTTCCAAGGCATTCAATCGCCCACCTCATACGCTAGCATGAAGCTACGATGGACCGGGATTGGATAGAAGGGGATTGAGCCATCACCGGGAATAAGATAGAAGGAGCCGCCGGGAATAAGATAGAGAGAGCCGCCGGGAATAAGGGATTAGGTAATAGGCCTTCCTTGAAAACGTAATGCCATAAAGCTAAAGATTCACTCCTTATGGATGGATGTTATGTTCTACCACTACTTTAGTTTAGCCCATATGGATTAATAAGTAAGTCCATTTGGGCTTCTATGCACCCAACCCGTCCCGGGTCTAGTTCCTAAGGTAAGGGACATCAGGCAGGACTGGGCGCACAGGCCGGAGGACCAACACTTTATATTCCCTAGGCTTTTCACCATTAGACGGTCTTCTACCTGAGTTCACCGGATCAAGGGATAGGGCAGAGGGCTCGGATCATCCTCATCAAACCGTATAGAATAGAAGAAACTATCGAATAAAAGGGACCCGAACCGGTTGGGTTGCGCTGGTTCAGAAGAGAGACACGCAGGCATGCTCTCAATAGTGGGAGAGGAAATATCCGCCTGATCTATGGTATGGTTGAGCTCTTGCCTCAGATAGAGGGCTCTTAAGGTGATTCACGCTTCTTTCTTCGGCGAGCAACTAAACTCTTCTTTTTCATTAGTAAGGTGGTTTATTTAAAAAAACACAGGACTTCCGGATCACTCTGAACGAATGCGGCCCAACCCATTGTGTAAACTAGCTTTTTCACACCCACTATATATGTATAGTAAGGAGAAGTAGGATAAAAGGCAGCAGAATAAGGATCCTCATCAGCTGCCGAATCACGATAGGTCTATGGCGGCCGGTCTTATTGGGGTGGGGGAGGCGGTCATTAAACTACCTAATCCGGTCCGGTCTGGGACCTAATCAGGTAATAAACCTATCCCTATTTCTATCCCTATCTGGTCATAATTCCAATCCCCAATCTCCGATCTCCTGTAGATAATATAAGGCGGTCGGAAACAGAACTGTCTGGTCCGGTCAAAAACCCCCTCTGTATAGATGGGGGTCGAGGCTTATACATAAAGAATACGAATGATAGCAGTAGCTGGGTGACTAGGATCTATATCTATATTGACTCTCTATCTATAGACACACCCTACCCTATGGTATGTGGTTTCTACCCTAGGATATTACCGAGGAGAGTATTTTGTCCATTCCCCGGGTAGTTTGACTATTCCCCGGATAGTTTAGTTCTGGGGGAAATATAAAGCCAGCTCCATAGATCGGCTCCATAGAATAGGAAGTTCAGAAAGCTAAGCTGGGGTCTGGGGTTAATAAAGATCGGCTGGGGTCAGCGTTGGGTCCGATAAAAACCCAGGCTCCTTCCTTTCCTTCGGCCAGGCTCCTTTCTCTCCTTCGGGTCTTACCCAGATAAATCGGCCCACTATAGACTACCTATAGATCAGCTACTATCGATTAGCCCAATGTCCCTCCGATTTGGTTCGGTCCTTGGGTCAATGCGGCTGTGATGTACCTACATTTACCCGGCACTAACCTATACCTATCAATAAACCGAGCCTACACTAGAAGAGTAGCTGCGGGATAGATCGAGTTGAGGGACTCCGGAGGGCCCCCTATAACCCTATATAGAGATATGGCCGACGGCATTTCTGCTCGAGGCCACGGGGGAGGAGGGTCTCGACTTTTCACCTTTCTTTAGGTCAGGTCGAGGGTCGAGGAGATCATTTATCCGATCGCTATTTGGATTTATCTTCACGAATAGGAATAGCATAATGGATATGGATGCCCAACGAATATAAATAGCATAGCGAGAGGATGGAGAATCGAATACCAACGACAATACCGTTTAGAGAATAGGACCAACCCTCTCTCCGAAATAATCGCACGCAACTCCGAACGCCTCTCGTTCAAAGCTGAATAGAGTTCTCGTTCCGAATAACACTCCACTCCAATCAGATGAGCCTACCAAGACTGGATAGAGTCCCAACTAGAGTTGTGCAGTAACCACCTCCTGTATGTATTTGTGTAGCTACAATCACGCTCCCCCATTTGTAACCCATTTGTCGCCAATTTCATTTGGTCCCAACCGCTTCTCTATATATGGTGCACTCGGCCGGGGAGACCCCAGAACGAACTATCTATGGCGCCCGCCCAGATATCTACCTCGGGGGTCGCCCATGACCATCCCTGCAGGTTCGAATTCGAACCCTGCCCCCAGAGATCCAGCACGATAAAAAGTTATGCACGCGGGGCCAATAGGTCGAGGGCATAGATCCCTACTCCATATGGGGGGGAGGCCCCCACCTTCCATATGGGGCGGGATAGAGTCCATATCTAGATAGGCCCTCGACTGATTAGTATCCCAAGGATCTTGTATTCCAGAGGCTTCGCTCTGGCCCCCCCTTGTCCATTCAAAAAGCCATGCATCTAGAGATTCACTCACAAGGAAGGAGGATTTAAGCCCGCCCCCCTGAACCCTGCCGGACACATCCGATGGACAGGGGTTAGCTCTGTCAATGTGTAGAGCCAAGTGTAGCAGTAGGCACTTATCAATCAGGCCCCTTCCCGGCTACTGGATCACTCCAGTGCTTCCCCCGGCCTTCGGGGTAGGGTACTACGGACCCTCTGCCATCCATTGCAGCAGAGCCGTTCAATGAGCGGGGGTGCTAAGCGCAGTGATTTATATCATCAACAGATCAGAATTACACGTTATTGTATGACTATATATGGAAATAGATCCATGTATCTGAATAGAAGATATATCCCAATAGATGGATCAATATAGATTCCCATTCATATCTATCTATCTATAGATAGAAATCGAAATACGAATCGTAATGCTACATAGCAGTAAGCCCCAAATCCTTCATTCATTTGGCGGAAAACACTGCTTTGGGTCCATAAAGCGCGGCCAGGGAGGGGGCTCTAGGGGCCTGCCTCAACGGCGGCACTTTCTCTTTTCTCCGCGCCCGTTCCGCATGCGCTTCGCGCGCCATTGGCGCTTATCCTCTTATTCATCGGACGGTTTTCCCCGAATGGACTTCGCCGTTATTTCCCAACCCAAATGGAAAAAGGCTGTATCACATCGAGATGTCAATTCGTTCCCCGTCCCCGATAATATGGGTAATTCCCTCTGTCCCTTTCTCCATATTTATTAATTGATCCAAGGAACTCGAGGGTACCCTCATGGGCGGGGACCTCGAGTTCCGGCTGGCTCGTGTCGTCCCAGCAAGCAACCGGCGGGGAGCACCTCGGTATACGATCGCGCGCTGTAACTGGGAGTCTTATTACACCTAGGGCCAACTTTGATTCACCAAACCCAGGTTCATCTCGTGCAGTGATTGCGGACTCGTACAAGGTCCTGGCCCTTTATTTCTTCCCCTCAAAGAGTTAGAGTTCGGGAAGATATGAAAGGTAGGTCTGAGCTCTGCGAAGGTAAGGATCTTGAGTAGATGGTTTTCAGATACCCTGACCTTCGCAGAGCTAGCTCAGGTAAGACCAGGACCTTACCTGCCTGAGCAGAGCCCAGGGTTTACCTTTCAGGACCTTACCTTCGCAGAGCGAAAAATAAGGTCCTGAAAGGACCTTACGAATGGCCTTACCGTATCAAATAGGTCCGCCTATACCGTGTGTAAGGGCTTTGCTATGACTTATGTCACGAAGTATACACCGAACGACTTTTCTTTATGGGCTAAAGTAGTGGTGGAATAGAAAGATATATCTGTCTTGGGGGTAACCTCGCTAACTCATCTAACGACTGCCTTAGTTCGCGCGATAAGGAGAATAATATGAAAGGCCGCCATCATGCCCCCGGCAGGGTGAGGTAACGAACTCTCGACTAAAGGCCGCCATCGCTCGACCAACGGGAGAGGACACAGTAAGAGAAATCTTTCAATAGTCTCTGTTTGGTAAGTATTTAAATATACTCTTAATTTACGAAGGCTTTGTAAGGCAGGCCACCCTAGAAGCTCGTATTCGGTAACTAGAGATAGAATAAAGAATATAGAGCACGCTCAGGTAAAGGTAAGACCTTTAAGGACCTTTCGTAGCATGCGTTCCCATCCGTGTCACAACTTATTTGGTAAGCTACGTGTCCGGTGCACGGAGAACTGCCTTCGGTCCGTCCCCCACACTGACTCAGGCAACCTTCCGGCCGCCCAACGACCTATAACGCTAGTAACTACTCCCATCAAGGCTAGTAAGTAAGCCCCACAACCCAAAGCGGCGGAGAACAAATAGAATTTGCTATGAAAGCCGGCTAACGGGGGTATTCCTGCGTATGGGAACATAGTAATGGAAAAGGTAATAGCCGAAATAGGATTCGTCCCGGCTGGAGCGCCCAGATCCGCTATATATTTGACACGGGTTTGCCGTAATGCTAGGACTATGGCGGATGCATTGATCGTCATTGATACATGGATGAATATACCAATTAGTAGTGATTGAATTCCTCCCATGGTTCCACATGAAAAACCGGTACGAAGATAACCTACATGTCCAACCGAACTATGAGCTAAAGGTCTTTTGACTTTCGTCTGGGCCATGGCGGCCAGTGCTCCTAGGATCATAGGAGCAATGCTGCGGAGAAAGAAGATTTGTTGCAATGTAGTTCCATAGAAACTATGGATAGAAACACGTAACATATTCGCAAAAATAGAGATTTTAGGTGCGATAGAGAAGAATGCTGCAACCAGGGTGGGTGAACCCTCATAGATATCAGGTGCCCACATATATAGAGTCGAGAGAGATATGGAGTCCAAGGGGGAGGGGGGTTTGATTCGGGGCTCGGGAGAATAGGGGGTTTAGGGCCCAGCGAGTTGTTAACTCGTGTTCGCTCAGCAAGCAAGCAGAAGTTTGCCACACGAGGGAGAACGAGAAATTATCTACGATAAAAGTGCTCCCTGGACCGAACGTGAAAGTTGTTTTCCATCATACGGCTCCGTAACTCTACTCTCTCGGATTATATATCCAAAATGTCCGCTCTCAGCCATTCCACACGCTGTCTAGCAGAGCAGGCGGTTTTACGCGTTTGAAGTGGCCGTAGTAGATGCCAAACCTGCTGCTCAGTCAGTATGGGCGCAGCAGCTACATGGACCCCTCCCTTCCGTTGTTGCCAGCGCTTTCCCGGGCCGGCCGATATGGGATTCTTCCTCACCCTCCGTTGTCAGGTGAGCAATTCTTCCTTATAATATAAAGATAAAGCTTCAGCACTTCGCAGAGCGGAGGAAGGCCGAAGGCCTTCAGGGTCTTCAGCCAGCCCTGGATAAATAAGGATATCCAGTGCAGCGGGGGGGGGGTAAAGAACGGGGATATATCCTCGTAATCCCTCCCTCGGGGAGCGTTTTCCCTTTGCCCTTCAGATAACACCGCAGGCCACCTCCTTTATTCTGAAATGGAAAATAAATAAGGAAGGAAAGGATGCGCAAGCAGGCTCGACCAACGGGCCGCCATCATGCCCCTTTTTTCAATCTCGACCAACGTCCGGTTAGGGGCTCACTATTCATATGGTGAGGATGCGCAAGCAGGCTCGACTACTATTTACCCACCCACCCCAATCCCCGAGGGGAGAGGCCCGGTAGGGTGAGGGTGAGGGACGAACTCTCGACGATAGGCCGCCATCGACGAACTCTCGACGATAGGCCACCATCGACGTGCGAGGATAGGGTGTTAACACTAACCATTCATATGGTTAGGAGCAACTCTCTTTTGGGGGAGGGGAAAGCCGCCATCATGCTACAGCATGACTCGACCACCGCCATCAACTTGAAGAACTAAAAGGCCGCCATCGACGTGCGAGGATAGGGTGTTAACGCTAACCATTCATATGGTTAGGAGCAACTCTCTTTTGGGGGAGGGGAAAGCCGCCATCATGCTACAGCATGACTCGACCACCGCCATCAACTTGAAGAACTATAAGGCCGCCATCGACTCACTATTCATATGGTGAGGCCCGGTAGGGACTCGACTAAAAGGAGAGGCCCGGTAGGCCCGGTAGGGGCTCACTATTCATATGGTGAGTGACTCGACCGAGGTTACGAGGGAGAGGCCCGGTAGGGTGAGGTAACGAACTCTCGACACAAGGCCCGTTAGGGTGAGGTAACGAACTCTCGACAAAAGGCCGCCATCGACTCAACCGAGTTTACGAGGTTGAGGAGAGGGACTCACCGATTCATATGGGTGAGGAATTGATCATATTCGAGGTTATACCTTTCCCTTCCCTCCCGAGCCGAGGGGCAGCCTCCCCCACAAGCACCTACCACCTTTGACTCTACTACATCATATGGAGGTGATCATTGGGTGGGATTGGATGCTCAGATTTGCTTTGATACTTGGATACTACTCAACGGGGCTACTCCAATTGGATTGACTTGGATACTCAGATTTGCTTTGATTGATTGACTTGATTGATTCACTTGACAGATAACATCGTTAGAGATGGTCCACCAGACGGGCAACAGATCACATATTCAGGGGTGGGGCGAAATGATCGACACTGTGAATAACACCTACCTGCCTTCGATCAACCTTTCGACCTTACAACGATGAACTTGACACGGGTGGATAGACGAGATAACCCGAGGAAGCTGGTTTAAATAACCCGACGAAGCTGGTCGAACCCATGGATGCTAGAACCTGTGGTGGCTAGACGTTACGTTAGGCTTGACGGGAAGAAACCGAGGCTGGTCGAAGAAAATAAACGGGCGCTTGCTTGCGAGGAGGCTAGAGAGAGGGAGGAACCCGGCTGCTTGCTTTGACCTTTCGACCTGGAGAACGACTTACCTCTGAAGAATAACGATTCTGTTTCGCGAAAAAGAGCACCGCACCGAACCTCTCCCTACTTGACAAAGCATATCTCTTTAGAGTTGGCGAGCAACCTTTCTATCTTAAGCTACTGCCTCTTAAGCTACTGCCTTTAGAACATCATATTACGTATGTAATACGACGAATAATTAGAGTGGAAAGAAGATGACCTTAAGTATGACTCCCTTGTTTCAGTTATATCTCCCTTAAGCCATTTGAAGAAGATTTAATTGAAAGGTAGGTCTTAATTAAGGGGCCCATACTTCCTTCGTTCTAGGCGGACCTATTTTAAGAAGAAAGGCCCTATCAGGTAGGTAGGGGTAAATACTTCCAGGCCTTGAAAGGTCCTTTCATTTCTTTCAGGTAAATACTTCGAAGACTTGTCCTGATTAACCCTTATAATTTTCACTCGAAGTGATCTTTTCAGATCAATACTTCGGACAATAAGGCAGGCCTTGAAAGGGGGCGAAGTAGTAAGTGTTATGAAAGGTACGTCCGGCTAATCATGAGCAGTTCATGCCGCGAGCGAACGAATGGAGTAAGGAAGCTCATTCACCGAGGCTTATACTCTGATATACATACATTATGGGACTCTCAATCAACAGGCTCCGGGACTGCATAAAGATCAACTGGTTCAGGTACTGAGTCAAGGTAAACTTCAATCGCCTCCATCACTTAGGTTCAGGGTCAATGGGGTCGGCCGCAGGATCAACCTAGGCTAGGCTACTCGCCGGTCAGATACTCTTTTTTACCTCTCACACCTTGAGATATTACGCCTTCTGAGGAACAGTACGTACACAATAACCCCAACCAGCTTGTTATAGCTTTAGGGATAGACATGATAACAGCAGGAGGAACCAGCTTACTATCAACACAGATTAGCAGGGGAAACAATCATCTTCATCATATACCATATTGTTTAGCATCAGGCTCGATGGAAACACTACCCTTTTGACTTATTAGCTTTTAAGGAGGAGCCTAGTTAGAGCCCTTCTCCCTGGCGAAGGGTTTTGGAATTTCCCCTCTCCCCCCTGGTCGAGCGTTAAAACCCTCCTATTTTCAAGTTTTTAGCTAGCGGAGCTTTGAAGCTTACTTTTTCAGATCTGCCTTGGCGGCACTTTGACCACCCTTCCCTCCTAGTTTTCCTTATTCACCTTGGCGGAGGTAGACTCAATCAGTTATAGAGATCGGCAGCTATCGGGCGCGGAAGTAATCAATAATTGGACTGAGGCGTGGTTAAGCTAATACAGAATAAATACAAAAGCACACTAAAGCTAGGACGAGAGCACACAAAAGCAATGTCGTCTATATTTCTAGCAACTCTATAGCCATCCATCCATTCATCCATATCTGGTGCTTCTAAGATAAGGTCTTCATGGGTTGTTGGGCATTCATATCCTGATGAAGCGGTAAAGAAAGTAAAGAGTAAGGTTCATAGCATGCCGTCCATCCAATCCAAGTAATCCGGTAGTTCAACGATATCTGCTGAAAGGTAAAGCCGGCCTCATTCCAATTAGGTTTATTCCCTTTCAGCCCTGTCCACACTAGGTATCATTAAGTGTTCAATCAATCCTCTGCCCACACTCAAATAAAGAGGTGGCATGGTCAAGATGATAGAGAGCACGAGCCTAGTCTTGTTGATTGCAAATTAAGTAATAGAAGGTTGCGTATGATAATTAGTCGTATTAAACTACAATAGGAATGGCAAAACTAGCAAGAAATCCCTCCCTTTTACCTATTCCTAGGGTCTTTCTTTCCTGAACTGTTGAATAGGTCTTTCCTTACCTTAGGCATGCCTTTACGCGTTAACTCGATAGGGTATTACTGTCTAAGGGCAGGTGTAACTCGATAAGGAGGGATAAGCGTCCGTACCAATGCCTCTCGAACAGGTTCGGTTGTTCCTAAGCTACGCCCACCACCCCGGCCGGATTAGAGGGGCCTCATCAGTAAAGAAAGAAAATATCCTCCTTACTTTCACCCTTACCGTTGTCTCCTTCCTTGATGGCGGCCCTCACCATATGAATAGTGAGTACCTCCGGTCCTTTGGTCGATTGAGTTAAGAAATGTCCCTCGAGTCCTGTCACGATCGCTCAATGCCGGAACTCTCATTCAACGGACTCCCTCCACTTGCTATTGGTTAAAGATCCCACATAATATGACTTATTTCACTTGGCATTTAATGATCAACGGTAATACAATGACTTGCCCTCGCCTTATATTAGCTCTACCCAACCAATCTTCTCGTATCTTAGTTCGCTCAGGTAGGGTTCGCTGTAACTCACTGCACTTTGATCCTCTTTATCAAGTGAGCTGGAGAAAGTAGCTACGTGAATCGAATAGAAATGTCGTGAAATCCAGATAGATCGTAGCACAGAAAATTGATCTGAATGTAATTAGGTATCAAGATGCAGTGACTCAAGTGCCCTTCGAACCATTCGGAAGAACAACGGCATGGTATGCTACAACGGTATGCTACATCGAATTCCCTGCCGCATCATATTCGTGTAGGGGATTCCCCCCAACTGAGCGCCAACCTGGATGCACCTATATATGTGTATGTGCTATTCCCCATCCATCTAGTGAGTCTGTCTTATAGTAAGCCCCTAATTCACCGAGAAGGAAGGTAGAGGCACGAAGTCTAAATTTTATCCGAGCGACCAAACAAAGGCCCGGAGGGACTCGGCCGAGGTTACGAGGTCGAGGAAGAGATAGTAGAAAACTTAGGAAGGATTGCGAGACTTGATGTTCCTCACATGGGAGGGAAATACGTACTTACTCCTATTATACGATGCACTATAGTTCGTACTGGAATTGCGTTATCACTGATAATTTGATCAATATGGAGGCACTTCATCTTTCGCTGCCCCATCTAACGAGATCAGAGGACGTTTCAACTGTATTTTCGGGGAGTTTCACTGCGTCCCTCTTCACCTTCTTCCGGTTCCAGGATCAGAGATGCCTGGCCTTGTACATAAGGGACGAAGTCGGACTTAGAGCCTACTTGATCTGGGCACCTCCGCACAGATCAGACACCTCCAGGCTGATTAGTTCTTACTTCTCGGCGCTTCCAGCAGATAGAGGCACCAAGAGGCAGGCAGCACTACATCAGCTAGATCCATGATATCTCGGGACACCGTCCGCGCTCAGTCAGCGATACCCCTACGGAGGTGTCGCCTAAGACCCCGATCCAGTTAACACAGCACCCGCAGACAGAAGCTAAGGTGGAAGGAACAGAGGCAGTTGATGCAGTGATGGAGCAGTCGGTATAGTTAAGTATAACGCCCCTTGCTCCCGTCGAGAAACAATACCCGAGCGGGAGAGATCCACACGTTCTATCTCCAGGTTTTAAGACCTTTCTTTCGATTCGCATTCGAAACCTGTATGTTACTTACGAGCATATTGCTCATCGATTTTTTCATGTTTTAAATCGTCTCAATTTGGGGATCGATCTCTTTCATTTATATGGTCAATGGGGAGACATTTCCTTTATAGTGACTGAGGTCTTGTTCCTGGTTCATTCAATAGATGCTTTGCTGGAGTGGAGTCATTCGAGTGGATTCATTCAATCGCTGGAGCTGGAGTTGTGTCATGACGCCACTCACTCATCCAGAATGAGGGTGAGAAAGAATAATAAGGATGGCCCTGCATAAAAAGGTTAAGTACTCGCTCATAAGATAATAAGGCTGGCGAACCACACATCAATCATAAGGTTAGAAAGAATAACGGCTCCACCAAATAATGAGGTTGAGGAGGGCGGGAGAGGAAGGATAATGAGGGCGAGGTACTAAGGCGGGTTGTGTCTAAAACAGTAAAGATTGGGTTCTTCCTCTCAGACCTAATCGGGTTCTCTCCCAGACCCATCTAGCCAGATTCTCTGGAATCATGCCAGCCAGATGATATGAACGGATTTATTCAGTCAGCCTTCATCGATTGATGATTGAGCCATCGAGCAATTGATTCAGCCAGCCAGATTCCGATTGATTGATGAGCCATTCATTGTGAGTCGGGTAAAGCTTCGACGAGGGAGGGGGAAAACTGATATCATCATTATTAGGATAACCTACGATATCTCTATAATTAGGTTATCTATATTTCTACATCTACATCTAGATATATCTATAATTGTAAGTAAGGTGTTATGCCTAGCCTAGTATTGAGAATGAATGGCTTTAACTGAACAACGTGTCTGCTTGAACAAACTCCTATCATGCCTGTCTGTGGTGAACATTTCTATGTTCTGTTGTCACCTACCTGGTCATGCCTGCCTGGGAGTATCGGTTGTAAGGGTAATTGCTGCACCTCACACAAACACACTCGGTATGGGGAATGTATTATACGATGCAGCGCCAAATGGGGCTTGTGATGAAGGCTGAAGATGAAAGGTTCAAGGCTGAAGGTTCAAGGCTATTGGCTTATGGCTGAAGGTTGGCTGAAGGTTCAAGGCATCTGGCTTCTGTCCTTCTGGCAATGATTGGCAATGACTGGTTGGCTATATGACCGGCAAGGAGCGAAGCCGCTTGTCCGCATCGGGCAAGGAGACTATTGGCTGGAAAATACCTCCTGTCGACCTCCTGGCAATGACCACAACCTCCTGGCTATCGGCGACCACTGTCTATGATTGACTATGACTACTGGCTACGACTAGCTATGACTGCTGGCTCCTGCTATGACTGCAGGCTCTGACTGTGGCCATTTCCCTTGCGCTGACAGCCACTTTGGACCTCCAAAGCCGCACCGGTACATAGCTCTAACCTTCAATCCCTCCTCAAAGGCCATTTCCCTTGCCCTTGCAGGCTCACCCTATCGGTCCTTGCTACTGGTGCATCTGTATCTCGATATGGATGTTTCTCACCCTTGTGATTTCTTTCTTCCCCTCAAAGAGCTAGAAGGGCTCATCAAATAGAATAGAAGCCCTGGGAAAGTGTTTTAATGGCCCATAGATTATGATACACCTCTCTCGACCATCAGGAGAGAAACGGGGCTGTTTACGCCCCTGCCTACTTACCCTTACTTATGTGCATGCTATCCACCTGGCGTAACCCTTGATAGACCGGCTCACTTACCTTTACTTTTAGAGCTGTTGGACGGGCTTCAATAACACTTTCTGAAGAAGGTAGGAAAATTGAAATGCATAATGACATATGCCCATAGCAGCATTGTTCGTTAAAGCGTAATGACGGCAGAAATGCATAATTACATATATAAGAATCTTGATTTCGGTCACTAGAGATAGATACGAAATAAAAGCATACTCGACATAAATGCATATATTATATATGTAATTACGTGATCTCAGAATTGATCAAATCATATCTCGGTGCATGAAATTCATATGATCTGAGTTTATTGTGTTCAATGAAGAGTTGGCCTTGCTCTCCTCGACCTCGTAACCTCGGCCGAGTCCCTCACTTCTTTGGGGAAGGTGAGCGATAAATCCCTCACCATATGAATAGTGAGTCCCTACTGGGCCTCGACCTCGTAACCTCGGCCGAGTCCCTAACGGGCCTCACCATATGAATAGTGAGTGACTCCGTCCCTCCGGGCCTTTTGTCGAGCAAGCGACTACGTTCCTCAATTTCGTAACCTCAATTGAGTCCCTACCGGGCCTTGACCGATGCGGACAAGCGACTACGTTGATGGCGGCCCCTTGGTCGAGAGTTCGCTTGCTCACCCTTGATGTTAAGGTCAATCCTTGGTTCAATCACCTCGGGGATTGGGGTGGGTGGGTAAATAGTGGTCGAGCCTGCTTGTGCATCCTAATGAAATAACCCAAAATATTATATATGTTGCGGTAGTTGCAGCCTTGAAATCACCTCTCCCTCACCATATGAATAGTGAGTCGATGGCGGCCTTATAGTCGAGAGTTCGTTCCTCTCCTCGACCTCGTAACCTCGGCCGAGTCCCTCGACCTCGTAACCTCAGTCGAGTCCCTCCGGACCTCACTTCTTTGGGGAAGGTGAGCGATAAATCGATGGCGGCCTTGCACCCCCTCCCCCAAAAGAGAGTTGTTCGTCTCCTCACACGTTACCTCACCCTAGATAGAACCTTCTATTTCTTATGCACTAATGTTAAGGCATAGTTGTTAGTTAGTTGTTGGAATTGCAACTATTGGGACTCAAGATTGAACTAACTACTAATTCGAAATCTAAGTTCTTCTCATTTCAAGGGACTCAGGCACTACTACTAGCATATCTTCTACGTATTGCATCTTTACGTTTCACTTTTCCATTGTAAGTAATCTGACTGAATATGCAATTATATAAACCAAGTCTTTGTTCTTGCCTTTCCATCTCCGTAAAACTAGATCTTCTCTTAGGTTGTGCCCCAAGGTTGTATATTCACATATATAATGCAATCATGGCTTGTGCAGTGAATTACACGAGAGGCTAGCTCTAGTAGGTGCATGCTTTGAATGAATGAGATAACTCAAGAGCTCTTATTAATGAACTCTCTACACAGTCCATGGGGCTTGAACTTTATGGCTTAAGACTTCTTCGACAAGTGACCAACGGGCATACTACTCTCAATACTTACTGTATAGTCGTTCTTTCTCTACAGCTTAAGACTAAGGCAAGTAATAAATAAAGACCTTAAGGCAAGACCTTACTCCATGGAAGAGATTCAACTACTAGAAAAAACAACTACTGAACTTAGTTAGTTCTAATAGTTTTATTAGAGAGATTGAAAGAAGAGTTAGTTGTAATAGCACTACTACAGCTTCTTCACTAGTCTATGATATAGAGAGAGTCATTATAAGCACTACATACATATAGGCAGCAGTCGTTATATAGATTCAAGCGTAGTAGCCAAAGGCGAACATAGTCTTTATTATAGAGATAAACTACTTAGCTGCTATAAGCTAAACACTATATGGGTCGTTATATATAGAACTTAGACCTAAGAGAAAAGAGAAATAGTTGGACTCAAGAGAAAGGAAAGTTTAACTACTGCTATAGTGCAAGGGCTTGACTCTATGGCTCTAGCAGATAGACTCTACAGACTACAGCTTATAGTGATTAGAGCTAATAGTACTTACTGCTGCATAGACTCTTAAGGCAGTCTACAAGGCCTTACTATACAGCTCTAGCTATGATAACCGGGATGAACTCTTTTGCTTTTGCGTTGAGCTTATGCCTACTGCTGGCTGATACCCTTTACCTGTAACCTTTACCTGTAACCTTTTTGCCTCTCTTTAGCCAAAGCTTAATACAATAGCTTTGGGCTTTATTTCTCTTTTTCCAAGAATGGAGACTGAAAGAAAGGTCTCTTTTTCTGGGTACAACCATTTCTATTTATTCTTTTTCAAATAAACGACCAAACAACGACAACTGGCTAGTGCTTGCCTTTTTATTTCAAAATCTAGAACCTTTTCTTATGCACTTGAATGTATGGGAAACATGGGGTTCTATCAGAAAGAAGTACTAATTCCACATACAAATACTATGGCTAGTAGTACCTTACTCTACAGTTACTACTTGTAAGCTTGAACGGAATAAGGCTAGAACTATATATGGCCTTATATAAGGCTATCTAAGGCAGTCCATGCAGCTAATGCAAAGACTAAGGCTCTTCTATTAATAAGGCTTCTTGCCATAGACGACTACAACTTTTAAGGCATGGGACCAAATAGAGAACTTATAGTCTAGTTCATACCTAGGGCCCTACTCCAGGGGACTAAAGTAAGACTTAAGGCTATGATGTAGACGGAAGCCAGTCGATATAAAACCTGCTGCTGTTACTGACGTTTATTCACAATCTAAAGAGTTGAGTCCAATTGGTATTTGAAGGAGCGAGCTGGAGCGTCTTATGTCGGGATTCGGATTCTGCCGGGAGTCTTATTACAACCATAAGTATTATGCCTGGAGTATGCCAAACATGAGTCCTCTGCCAACCAGGTGCCAACCAGGAGTCTTCCGCTAATATCTAAAGATCTCAATATCTATACAAGAATCTGGATATCTTATCTCTAGAAATCCATATATATCTATACAATTTCTTCCACCTTCTTTTGCCTCTAACCTTTTGCAAAGTCCACCAGAAGCCAGTCCCACAGATGCCAGCCTTTCACCTTTCATCTTCAGCCTCCATCACCAGCCCCAAAAGCCTAATGAAAAGGCCAAACATAATTATAGTCGAGCATAGCCGATAGTCGATGCCAGGAGGTGCCAATCCAAGTGTTGATCCACTCAATGCCAGGTTTCTATGTCAGGTTTCGATACAAGAGTTGATGCCTGGATTAGATGCCGGTACTTGATCCAAGAGTCGATGCAGTAGTCATAGCTGGGAGCCTCTCATAAACAGCAGATGTCGCCTTTCACTGAGGGACTCTTTAGCCTGTAACCTTCTGCCTTTTGCCTTTGCCTTTCGCCAAGTCCAACTGAAGACGCTCACCTGTAAACAGAAGCCTTAGCCTTTTACCGTTTTATAGAAGCCATCAGAAGCCTCTAACCAAGGGACAGAAGCCTTTCACCTGTAGCCCTTTCAAGGTGACCATAGGGCATGGGACTAAGGCTAGTCTCTTAAGGCTAACACTTACTGCTTACTGCTTAAGGCTTTCACTCTCTGGCTTGAACAAGGAACTAGTGAGACAGATTGAGAAGATTGCGTATTATAGATGATGCTATCTATGGCACTAGGTCTTGATTCAATATGGCAGCATAATCTGGGTCTCGCTCACAAAGGTCAGCAGAAACTGGGATTGGGTCATCTACTGCTGGGTATCAAACTGCGGGATCAACTGCTTAATCAAGGACATAACCAAGGACATAAACTGCTCCATCAACAACTGGTGCTGCTTACCTTGCCGGATGACTGGCTTTTTCTGGCTGGCTTTCTGTCTTTCTGTCTTGGCTGGCTTTGTCTAGCTGGTATAGTGATAGTACCGCACATTACTCTCTACGTGCTCCCCTTTCTTCTTTTGTAAGCTTCAGGACATATGCATGCCTACTCCAGTCAGATACTCATTGGCCACCAGCTCTCATATTATTTGCAGTCTTCCACAGACAGTCTTCTCTACCTCAGGCTTTCACATAAGTCACTGCGTTTTCTGGCTCCACATGAGCAGGCACAGTCTTGCAGCTCTTTTCACCAGGGTGGGGGTGAGCCTGCCGAACTCTCGACTAAAGGGAGAGGCCCGGTAGGACCCGTTAGGGGGCTCACTATTCATATGGTGAGGGTGAGCCTGCCGAACTCTCGACTAAAGGCCGCCATCGACTCACCGATTCATATGGGTGAGGTAACGTGTGAGGATAGGCCCGGTAGGCCCGGTAGGGTGAGGGTGAGGGTGAGGGTGAGGGACGTTAAGTGACTCGACAACAGGCCGCCATCGACGTGTGAGGAGACGAACAACTCTCTTTTGGGGGAGGGGCCCCAAAAGATAGGAACTTTAAGAACAACAGGCCGCCATCGACGTGTGAGGATAGGGTGTTAACGCTAACCATTCATATGGTTAGGCCCGGTAGGGTGAGCTTGTCGAACTCTCGACAAAGGCCGCCATTGATTTCTCGCTCACCTCCCCAAAGAGGTGAGGGACTCGACTAAAGGCCCGGTAGGGACTCACTATTCATATGGTGAGGGCCGCCATCAACAACTCTGTTTTGGGGGAGGGAAAAGTCGCCATCATGCTACAGCATGACTCGACCACCGCCATCAACTTGAAGAACTAAAAGGCCACCATCGCCGCCATTCCCCTCCAAATAAGTAATAAATAAATGAGAAATTCTACTTGAAAAGGCAGGTAAGAGGCAGGTAATAAACAGGTAGGAGGGAGGGTGAAGGAAACCAGGTAGGCCGCAGGGCTTAGACAGAGAGGCGGGTAAGATAGCTTAGAGGCAGGAAGACGGACACCCACCCCCTTTGGCTGGAGTCAGAGGCAGGTAAGAGGCAGTTCGGAGGGCAGGGTGTCTAGGAGGGAAATCGAAAAGCTGTTCAAATACGGGGAATCCGCGATCGATGCCCATTGAAGACCACCTCTCCCTAATAGTTTGACAAGGCCACCTTTCAGTATGGAAATTCCCAGGTACCGAGGCATATAATTTCCGAGAGGCTGTCCAGTTCTCTCGAAATTACCATCCCCAATAGGCCAGGTGAATAGAGGGGATGCGCAAGCAGGCTCGACCAACGATGCGAAAGCAGGCTCGACCACTATTTACCCACCCACCCCAATCCCCGAGGGGCCGCCATCATGCGTAAGCATGGCTCGACTGATAAGGCCGCCATCATGCGTAAGCATGACTCGACCAACGATGCGAAAGCAGGCTCGACCACTATTTACCCACCCACCCCAATCCCCGAGGGGCCGCCATCAATTTTCCATCCCCATACGCCAGGGTTATAAGGGGGGGGGGGAATTTTCCATCCTTCCTAACAGCCTTAATGCCCTCCTAATACCCAAAGTTATCCTCTACCAACGGCTAATGCTTTCTAACCCCACTAATCCCCACAAACAGCTTTCCCTAAGCCCAGCTAAGCTAACAGCCTTACCACAGCAACGTATATAATGATATGTTTCCTCGTCGTCTCATAAGGAAGGGACATTAATGCATAATTACATGTATAATTAGATATATCTTTCTTTGTATACGATATTATACGCGATATTCTGGTACGATTGATTATGAGATAGAGCCTAACGCGAAAAGCTCTACTCTGTTAGCAGTTAAGAAAGAATGTTAGGCCACCTGGCCAGCCACCACCGGGTCCTCGTCTTCAGGGAGGGAGTTAACGAGTCCAGCTATATAGTGGATTCCCGCTTAAGCTATAGTTGATTCCCTGGGGCCGGATGGTCGGGGTTAATGGGTTCACCCTCAGTCTCGACAACTAGAATAAGGGAGGGCAAACTCTATGTTGCTAAGGTCGCATGGGAATAAAACTCTATGTTGCTTTCTTGCCTCCCATCCAAAGTTTTGTGGAATATGCCCAGGGCAAGGGGTCCCATCCAAAGTAGCAGATGCCTTCCCACTGAAGGATGGAGTTCCCTTCCCACACCCCCGGTTGAGTCCCTGTTCGAGCATGCTTTCATTTTCTCAGCATCGGTAGCAGACATTAGCCCTTCATTGCCACTATCCTTCAACTAGAGGATGTTAACCCCACTATATAATTCCAGCAGGGAGGAAGGCAAGCCCAGAGAAGGTAGTTCAGTTCAAGTTACCAGCTTACCATAAGGCCATCCTTCCCTGGTTGCATATGTAGTTTCTAGTATTACGTGAAGATTGTGCGTTGCTAGATAGATTTATTCAAGTTCCCGCCTACAGGGGGTTTAAACCGGATGGCCGATCGAGCGAGGAGTAATGTATCTATAGATATTCATCCCTGGACCGAGGTCGGGTCGGGATAGTTCTATAATGTGTGATTTTCTGTTGGCTGGCTAGTGATAGTTTGTTGGCTGGATAGGAGGGATAGCTCCGGAAGGAAGGAAGGTCGATCCATCTAATCGTTAACGAGAAAGGAGTTCCATCCAGTGGGTGGGGAAGGCGATACCTCCCTAACTTTGATTGGCTCATAATGTTAGATGCCAAGGGTGAGGGACGAACTCTCGACAATAGGAGAGGGATGGATATTTCTTTTCTGTTGGCCTAAAGGTACAGGGATGGATCGAGAAAGAAAGTGTAGAACCCACCGCTGAACCAACGAATATACTCCCTGCCTCAAGCCAGTTCGTTAACTAGTACTGAATAAACGGAATGAACTAGTACTCCCTCCCTGGTTCGGATAGTATAACTGTTCAGGGGGTGTTCAGTGAAGGCTGCTTCCGGATGAGTGAAAGATTTCATTGTTGGCTGGCCAGGAAATAGAGTTTCTCAGCTAACGTTGGCTGGCTACTCGGAAATAAGATTCTATACTGGAGGCAAGAAGCTAACTATAGGATAGTGGGGATATCTGGTCCTCCTCAGGAAGGCAAGCTGGACCATCCCTCCTTTTTCTGGGGCCTGTAGGGGAGGGACCCGATGGAGCAGTGAAGGCTTAATCCGTACGTGTAGGCAGGCCTAAACTATAGCAGCTAGGCCCGAGAAGTTCAACTGCTTCGAAGGCAACAAGGATGTTACTGGTTGATAGGGCAGCTTGGATATGAAATTACCGTTGGGAGGCAGGCCCAACTACCTGCTAGTCTTACCGGGGGGTGGAGAGCCTAACTTCCTTCTGTGGGGGATGGAGCCTGTTCATTAACTATAGTTGGAGCTAACCTCTGGTCCGAGCAGGGTAATTCCATCCTTTTTTATTGATTGTCTGGCCCTCCCTGCTGTTTGAGATCGATTGTTCGGTGGGTGTGGGCTCGCCTGGGCTCGGAAAAGGACCCCAAAGATGTCATTATCTCGGTTGAGCCAGCACCTACTAATCCCAGTATCCGTTGTATCGGGTGGAAGTATTATAAATATGATATTTCAAGGGTAGATCTAAGCATTCGGGCAAGCAAGCAAACAGTTGAGTGATCTCCGCAGCACATCTAAATCACTGGGCTAATCATTGATACTATAGGCCTTACTAAAGCTTTCAACTTTTGGAACTTGTTAAAGACCTCATCCTTGGTTTTCATAAAATATATCTAGGTATTTCTGGAAGAATCATCAACGAAAGTAACATAATAACGAAGATTACCTATCAACGAAGCTAGCTGATGACATTGGTCCACAGACATCTGAATGAATCAGATGAATAATTCCTCTTGATCTGTGCTCATTGCTTGGGAAAGCAGCCTTGGCATGCTTCCTGAGTGCACATCCCTTGCACACTCCTTTATTCTCCACCTTTAAGTCAGGGCATCCAACTACCATGTCCTTAATGAGAGGTAAGGAACCATAGTTCAGGTGACCAAATACTTTGTGCCAAAGCTTGCACAGATTGTTATTGCTAGTTAACAAAGCTCTTTGCTTCACTGGATCCGCTAGCAGTCTGTAAAGACCACCCTCCTTGACTTCTTTGGCCAAAACTTTACCAGTATCAAGGTTTCGACTTTTGATGAGAACTTCTTGATTATAAAAATAATCCCTGCACTTAAAATATATAAGACGAGATCGAAAGGATATTTGGACTCATACCAGGAACATACAACTCCTCATGTAGATCCAAAGCTTCTTCGGTTGGCATGTGGAATGAGATAGACCCTAACCAAGTGACTGGGTATTTGCCATCATCACCAATGTTCCACCTACATGCCGATTATCATTCCTCTAACTTGAAGAAGGCTGATCTGTTCAGAGTCATGTGTCTCGAGGCTCCACTGTAAACATACCACCTAACACCTCCATCTATGATACCAGGAACATACAACTCCTCATGTAGATCCAAAGCTTCTTCGGTTGGCATGTGGAATGAGATAGACCCTAACCAAGTGACTGGGTATTTGCCATCATCACCAATGTTCCACCTACATGCCGGTTATCGTTCCTCTAACTTGAAGAAGGCTGATCTGTTCAGAGTCATGTGTCTCGAGGCTCCACTGTAAACATACCACCTAACACCTCCATCTATGCCTCTACGGATGGTGGTTATGGATATGGAACCAAACGAAAGGAAGTTTGATACTTATTAAGGGAAGCGGGGTCCTTTAACTGGAAGGGAGGGGGCTATCTAGAAGGGATGTCGTGGTGTCTTCCCTTGTGCATAGAGCTGTACTGGATATCCTGTTAGTTCTAATCCGGATCTGAGCGAAGAGTATGCTCCTAGCTATGCTTATGGGTACGCTATGGGTATGCTACTACGGTGGTGGTGATGGTTCTACCAGTGGTCCTAGCTATGCCTTGCCCTATCTTTGCCTTACTATGCTTTGACATGCCTTGCCTGCAAGCGCCGCTCCCAGTTCCTTTACCTATGCCTCTACTACGTGGCGGGTGCTTCTTTTGCTCTTTTTGTTTTCCAGCTTGGCATGGCAAATTTATTATCTAGAAATTTGTCTCGTATATGTTCGTATATATCTCATATCATAGATCTGTCGTATAGATCTGGATTTCATGGCCGTTTAGATGTTGAGTACGTATAAACCTCATCTTGCCAATCCCAAGTCATAAATCAAATACTAGACCATATAGAATATTTTACGTTGCGTCGAGCATATAGAATCTAATCTCATAAGCTAATATCTAGGGATACATTCCCCTTCGAATTGAATACACAAATCAATGGAATAGTAGTGAATAGCATATTTACCTCCTTAGTATTTGTTAAACTTCATCTAATTTGTGACGTTATCATAACTTTCATAGCAGTTGAACAATTCAGAGCCATTCCTCCCATATTATAGTTGTAGATATTGTACCAAGAGTGCAACCCGCATTGTGTGGGACTTCCCATAGGTCCCTTTCCCCTCCCACCCCCCGTGGGCCGTGAATGAAGCCGCCATAGACATTCGGAAACAAAGCCAAACCGGGTCACCCTTTCTTCGAACCTTGTCAATGATCGAACTTACGGATAGAAACTTGGTGCCATGTTATGAGTAACTAAGAACAAGGGCCGCCATCGATTAGTGCAATGGATTGATTGGCCATCCCCACCCAACAAATGATAGTTACGAATAATAGAGACTTTCTTGAACCGACGAAGCAAAGCGAACCGTCTCTTGGATCCATTGGGTTATTAAGGGAGACAGGAAAACATCTTTTTATTTCTTTCTTAGTCAAGGTCGAGTCTATTATTAACGTATTCACCCGAATAAAGCCCCTTCAAGATATAGTTGCGGTAACTTGCATTATATATGAGCTTATCCATTTTATTCTTTCCCACGTCGCTTAGAAATAAGTCATATCTGTTGGCTTAAACTCTACCTTTACTTTATTTTACCTTCCGAACGACTAAGACCTTGGCAGAACGCTTCGCTCGACAAACCCGAGCACCTCACGGGCCATCTTTCGCATGGACACCCCTGGCTGGACATCCCACACACCCCTGGCCATCACTGCACAAACCTGCCTGGACACAGAACTGCCAACCTTAGGACCTCACTCCATCGCACCTTACTCCTGAAGACCTTTCCAACCGAAAAACAAAATTGAAAAACCCTGCCTTGCCTGAGAACCAACACAGCCAACTACCCTACCTATTTTGGACCCGCCTTCCGACCCACCACCTATCCTACCTATGCTGACTATATACCCATTAGGATTAGAGCCAGGACTCACCAAGAGGAAGAAGAGCGGTCCTACCAACCAATAGCCGGGAATACACAATAGACAGAGCCCTACCAGTTACCGGTAATGCTTTTACAATTGAAAGCCAGCAGATATATTATATTAGGCGAATATAAAAAACCTTATCATTTGTCCTTTAAGCGCCTTCTATCAACCTTTCCACTTGACCCTAGACGGAAACCTCCTTATCCTCTGGCTTCTCAATAAAGAAAAATAAGTCCCATCTTTGTTTGGAGTTTACTTTACCTGAGGCTGTCCAGGATCTTGCTTCACCTTTGTCTTACCGGAGTAAACCGCCTCACCTAAGCTTCCCAAGAATCTGCTTTAGGGCCCTGCCTTCCTTAAGACTCAATCGGTGATCACAATCCTTTCACTCTGTCGAGCGAGGCAAGTCAATCGATAAATCAAGGTTTGTCGAAGCAGCATATATCCATGCATCTGGTTTTCCAAGTAGTCTCTATCTGGATAGAATCAGTAAGTAGGTTAAACCGAGTTTTTACCTCGCCAGCAACTAAAGTAAAGATTGAACATATAGAGGAAGCTTAGACAATTGTTATCAACCTTCTCATTTCCCCTTGGAGTTTGCCCTTGGAGCACATTATATTCATATAGAATTGCTTTCTCTAAAATAGAAGGTAGATCGGGGTACTATAACTAACTAAAGGATGAAATGAGTCCCAATTATCACCATACATAGGGGCTAAAGCTATTAGAACCACATAGGAGACTAACGCTATTCTCACCATTCAATTCCTAGGGGGCTAAAGCAATTCATAGGGGGGCTAAAGCTTAGAAGCCAGATTGTAATTAAAAAGGAGAAGTGCTTCCTGAATCCATGAACTTAAACTTAAGCACTCTACCTGACCTGCTTTATGTTGCGATACGTGGTGATCTTCCTTCTTACCACTGAACGATGGCCCTTACCTTAATGCTAACTCGATGAATGATGCTGACGCGAAGGAGGATGGTTCTCTTCAAGCAAGTCATGAATCCAGCTTCAGGAAGGAAGGCTCCTCATTAACCCACCGTCCGTCCTTTGAGCAAGTGTGATATACTCTACAGAGTGGTGCTGGTGGTGCTGGTAGTTATTGTGGTGCTTAATTCGGTCTATAGTACAGGCGCCTGGGCGGAAAAAAGGAAACGACGGGCGGGATCGCTTTACTTACGTGCTTATTCCTTGCTGGCTGTCTATAAGCTTTTTAAAAAGCTCTATAGCCGGGTGGAATGCAGTAAGTTTGGGGCATTCGCCCTTCCTAAGTGGGGTAGGTATATATTGGTTGATAAATTGAAAGGTGGGGTTTCTTTATCCCTGCAAAAAGAAACCTTGACTACATTGAGTAGGATACAGTTGATCAAATAGTGGACTTGAAGAATATACGTGGGAAGTCATTTAGACACATCCAGCATGAGGCCGTGGCGGGCGGGGTGGGGCGTTCACATACGCATGAGTCCCCTCCGGGGGCCGAACACTGAGCTGAGCAGAGCAGTCGTGGCGCAGAGCGTACAAGAAAGATAAAGCCTTGTTTCAAGATAAAGCCTTGTTTTGATGATGATTGAGCGCTACCGCTAGGAAGCACGATGGACGCTACCGCTAGGAAGGAGGGAAGGATCGCTATCGCTTGCCGGAATGGTAGTTAATCGCTCACGCTCATGGTCGAAGGAAAGATCGATAACGCTCGCTTGTTGAGGAATCAACACTGCTTGATGAGGGTGGAAGGATAGCTACAACAGCTTGCTTGGTTACCGCTACTCAATTGTTCCCCTGGCGATTACTACGCTTCAACAGAATAGAAGCTTCGACCCTTGAGCTTGCTTGCTTTATACCTCCCCCCATTAGCATGGAGCGCTTACGCAGGTTGATGAATAAGGAACGTGGTGTGGCCCCAACCCCACGAACAGATAAGCAGGACATAGGCTTATACCCTTCCCCTTAAACAAATAAATACTAGACCATATAGAATATTTCAATTCCAAATGTATATCGTGACTCTCCTAAGTCTTCGTAAATTTATTCTAAATTTCTTTGAGAAGAGCTTTATTGCAATAATTATGTTATAATATAAATCATATTCTAAATTGCTTTCTTTGAGAAAAGTATTATTGAAATATATTAAGTTATAATAAAAATCAATCAGTGGAAATAACTTAATTTGAAATGATGGAAGAATAATTTATTTTAGATTGCTTTTTAGAAGAGTTTTACTGTAATATATTATGTTATTATATAAATCATATTTTAGATTGCTTTGAGAGGAGTTTTATTGCAATATATTATGTTATAATATAAATAAATAGGTAGAAACACTTAATTTAAAATGATGGAAGAATAATTTATTTGAAATGATAAACTGTGTGGTTGATATAGACAGATATATAGGTAAATCTCAGTGATTCAATTTCAGATATAAATTAAAATTCTATTTCTAAAAATATTATGCCACCAAAAAAACTAATAATTAAAATCTAATTTTCAAAATTCTAGTATTAAATCCAAACTCAATCTCTACCACCAAAATCTATTTAACAATAACATATTTCTCATGAGAAACATAGGGTAGTCTAAAAAAACCCACAAAGTAACAATTTTGGCAAGATTATGTAAAACTGTGGCAGAAATTTTCGAAAATTTGGGTTAAGGGTGTCAAAATTCATGATTTTGGGTACCCACTAGCTTTTGATGACGTTGAATCCATTTCCACTATCAAAAAACGATTCAAACACTCACACTACCTTAGTTTTTGAATTTTTTTTCAACTAGATTATGGTAAAAAACCTATCATCCAGACTATTTTGTTGCGTCCATAAACAACTCCTTACAACATCATTAACATGCCAACATTCCACTTTTAAAAAAAATAACAACTCATTATCAAAACACTTGTATTACCAAAATTTATATATATATATATATATATATATAATTTTTTAATAAAGACATTATCGTTAAGAATAATTTATTATAAATATACTTTTGTAACTCGTTTTAGTCTTCTGACCATTATCGAGGTTTGGCACATCCTCCTATTGTGTGTTACTCTCTCATCTCACATGGTTTCCAATAGGAGGCCTGGGAATTGTATTGGATAACTACTAAAAGGACAAAGACTTTTAATATGGGTAGAAGAAATTAGCATAGAAAGATCTAGAGAAAGATCAATCTAGATATTGTCTCAAAACCCATACTGTTTAGATATAAGTAAAGGCCAGAGAATGTGTAGATAATGGCATTCACTTATGTACAATAATTCTGTTATAAAACAATAGAGGTTAGACAATGTTTAGGTAATTGTTGGAGATCAGATGCACAGCGATCACTAAAACAAATACTCAGCAAATAAAAATCATACACAGTGTTTTTACGTGGTTCACCCAACCATTCTGGGCTACGTTCACACAACATAGGCATCGACAATTCTTTATTAATCAAACATGAGATTACAAACTCTGACACCTCTCACACTCCAAACAATCCGTATCGATACCTGTTATATAGCAAAGAGAATCTAACTGCCTCATAAATCCTCTCACATCAAATTTAGGATGCATTAACTCTCTCCCAACAACCTGGAGCTAATCTAGGAACTAATTCCTAATTTTTGTCACCTACTGAGATTTTTCCTATTTTACTCAAAACAGAAAAATCTCAACAATCTCCACCTTGACAACAATTAGCTTGATGCCCTGTTATTATTATTTTATCTCTTCTGCAAGCCAAGAGAAGCCAAACACCAACGTAGCTTCTCTAACAAAACTGGTTTCGTGAACATGTCTGCACAGTTTTCCTTTGTATGCACCTTTTCAAGAGAGACTCCCCTTTCAGTGATAACTTGTCTTACAAAATGGTACTTTATTGGTATATGCTTTGATTTACTATGATAGGCCGGATTCTTAGCCAAATGTATTGCACTTTGACTATCACAAAGTAACTTGATGTTGTCCTGTAACCTACCAAACTCACCAAGCAAACCTTTCAACCAAACCGCCTCTTTGCAAGCATGAGAAGCAGCAATGTATTCTGCTTCAGTAGTGGATAAAGAAACAATGTTCTGTAGCTTTGACATCCAGCTGATAGCTCCACCTGCAAGAGTAAAGACGTACCCTGAAGTTTACCTTCTCTTATCCAAATCACCTGCAAAATCGGAATCAACATATCCGCAAACAAATTCACTACTCTTATTGTAAGTAATACAATAACTACTTGTGCCTCTCAAATACCGAAGCACCCATTTCACTGCTGACCAGTGTTCTTTACCCGGATTTGCCATGTACTTGCTGACAACCCCAACTGCATGTGAAATATCTGGTCGAGTACAAACCATCGCATACATCAAACATCCTACTACATTGGCATATGGAATTCGAGACATATAATCCTTTTCTTCATCTGTATTGGGACATAAACTCGAAGAAAGCTTAAAATGGGAAGCTAAAGGGACTGACACAGGCTTCACATTATTCATACCAAATCTCAAAAGTATCTTCTCAACATACTTCTGTTGTGATAGCCACAGCTTACCATTACTCCTGTCTCTGAAAATCTCCATGCCCAAAATATGTCTTGCTGCTCCTAGATCTTTCATATCAAACGTCCTTGCCATCTGAGTCTTCAACCTGTTGATTTCTTCAATGCTTTTGCTTGCTAAAAGCATATCGTCAACATACAACACTAAGATAATGAACATGCCATTACTTAACTGCTTAAAGTATACACAATGATCATATTCACTTCTTATATATTTTGACTCAACATGAAAGAATCAAATTTCTTGTACCATTGTCGAGGCGACTGCTTCAGACCATACAATGACTTCTTGAGCCTGCAGACAAATTTCTTATTGCGATGCTGAACAAACCCTTCCGGTTGTTCCATATATATTTCCTCATCTAAGTCTCCATGTAGAAATGCAGTCTTAACATCTAATTGCTGCAACTCTAAATCAAGCAAAGCCACTAATGCTAACACAATTCTAATTGAAACAATTTTTACCACTGGTGAAAAAATCTCATGAAAGTCAATACCGGCTTTCTGAGAAAACCCTTTTGCAACCAGTCGCGCTTTGTACCTGTCCTCCGTATCATTCACACCCCGTTTCAGCTTGAAAACCCATTTACACCCCACAGTTTTCCTGTCTTTCGGAAGCTCAACCAGATCCCATGTGCCATTCTTACCTAAGGCCATCATTTCTTCCTTCATGGCTGCTTTCCACTTGTCACTATTCGAACCTTCTATTGCTTCCTGATAGCACAGAGGTTCATTGTCATTAGCAGTAAATGCAACTGAAGTAACATAATCATCATACCTTCTCGGTGGTCGTTTGATTCTTGTCGACCTCCTTAAGGATGTTTCTGGTGCTTCCACAATGGGCTGACTACCATCTGTAGGAACTTCTTCTCGATCACCATCTGAGACCTGTTCATGACCTACATCTGAACCCTGTTCATAATCTGATTCTGAAACCTGTTCATGACTAGTATCTGAACTATGGTCATCATGACTATCATTAGAAGTGCTATCAAACTGAATGTGCTGAAAGTCAGATACATCATCCTATTTCAATCTACTATCTACATCTAACTATACAAGAGAGGATTCATTAAACTTTACATCTCTGTTGATGATGATTTTGCGGGTAGTAGGATCCCACAATCTATATCCCTTTGTTCCAACACCATACCCAACAAAGATATACCTTTTAGACTTTGGATCTAACTTAGTGCTGATGTTTAGGCACTAGAGCATATGCATCACATCCAAACACTCTGAGTTTAGAATAGTCACAAGGGTGTCCTTTCCATACCTCTTGCGGAATCTTGCAGTCTATTGTCGTCGATGGAGATCGGTTTATCACATAACAAGCTGTTGCCACCGCTTCCGTCCACAACTCCTTTTGCAACCCGGCGTTACTCAGCATACTCCTTGCTCTCTCTAGAAGAGTCCTGTTCATGCGTTCAGCAACTCCATTTTGCTGAGGAGTATAAACCGTGGTCTTATGTCTCTCGATCCCTGCATCCTTGCAATAGCTGTCAAAATCCTTGGAAGTAAACTCACCACCATTGTCAGTTCTTAAACATTTTATTGTTCTACCAGTGTTGTTTTCTACCAATGCTCTAAACTGCTTGAAAACTGAAAAAACATCAGACTTTCTTTTCAACATGTAGACCCACACCTTCCTAGAAAAGTCATCAATAAATGATACAAAATAAGACGAACCACCATATGAGGTTTTAGGGGCTGGACCCCAAACATCTGAATGAATATAATCAAGTATGCCTTTACTAGTATGCTTGCTTGTTTTAAACTTTTGTTTACTTTGTTTTCCAAACAGACAATGCTTACAGAAATCTAACTTTCCAGACTTCAGATTTGGAAGTAACTTGCGATCAGCCAAAATTTTCAACCCTCTTTCACTCATATGCCCCAATCTTTGATGCCATAAGTGAATGGAACTACTGTCATGTTCAGACACAATAGACACAAAATCTGACCCTGTACTTCCTTCTAACTGAAACAGATTTCCTACTTTCTTAGCCTTCATTACTAGTAAGATACCTTTATAGATTTTCATAACTCCACCTTGAATTACAGTTTTATATCCATTCATATCCAATGCTCCTAAAGAAATTAGATTTTTTCTTAAGTCTGGAACATGTCTCACATCTGTTAACAATTTAGTTGTGCCATCAAACATTTGCAGTTGTATACTTCCTATTCCCACAATATTAGATGTGACATCATTACCCATGTACATGACTCCATCATTAACTGATCTATACGTCTTAAACCATTCTCTATGAATACACATGTGGTTTGATGCACCAGAATCTAACAACCAATGTTGATCATGATTTGACATATTAACAGACAACACTTCGTCGCTCATACCTGAACCAGATGTCGAACCTGTATCTGTCACATTTGCCTCCTTCTTCTCTGTCGAAGAATCTGCTTTCTTCTCTGTTTGCTGTCTCTTCCAGCAGTCTTTCTTTAAGTGCCCCGATTTGCCACAAAACCAGCACTTTACTTTGCTCTTCTTCCCTTTCGACTTTGAACGTGAATCGCTGCGCTTACCAGAGCGTCTTTCTCTAGAACGACCTCTAGCCATCATTGCCTCTGATGTAGAGGTGTCAGCATTCGATCGCTTCCTGGTCTCCTCGGACAACAAAGCTCCAACCACATCGTCAAACTCAAGGACGGCTGCAGTACTAAAGCTTATGGAAGTAACAAAGTGATCCCACGATTCGGGCAATGAACACAATAGAGTTATTGCCTTATCCTCTGAATCAAATTGTTAGGTAAACATGACTCGGGGTAGAGTCAATGTGGACTAGGGTAAACAGTGGTGGTTTTGGGGCACATGGTTTTGTGCACCCATAGTTTTCAGCCTGTGGTATTGCATGTAATGGAGCCTATAAAACGCTGGGAAGACTTCATTGTAAGGTAGGCCTGGAGGTGAGCGGTGAAGGCTCACTTGGCTGGATTGGCCAGGGTTTTGGCCAATGCTAATGAAATTTCATTAGGATGGGTTTTCCCCGGAGTTTGGGGTTTTTCCCGGTTAAACATTTGTGTTTATGTTCATGATTTGTTGCTGAGTTCTTTATGTTTTTCTCTCTCAGTAAATTCTTGTTTTATTTCTGCCGGTAAATCCCTATGATGACGTTACTTATGTACAATAATTCCGTTATAGAACCTGTACATATTGGACGGCTACGAAAAAACGAAATAATATTAAATTATAATTCCCAAACTATTAGGTTTTCAATATTGAGAAAGATACAATACAACCACTACAAAACCTTAATCATTAAGCGCATATATACCCTGCAAGCTGAAATAATAATGGATTAAATTGAACCTTATAATGTATCACATAACTTAAATGATAATACATCGATTCGGTGCAAGGATTACGACTATTTAATCTTGTGTGAAATTGTTGCATGTTTAGAACACATAGATATAGTTAAAATTTAATATAGCTATATAGTTATATTCGATATGTTAAGCTCCCTCTCCCAACATGCGATTTCTGGAAACTGATCTGCAGTTGTTTCCTTAAATTATGGAAACCAACTGCAGTTATTTCCTTAAATTAGGAAATCAACTGAAGTTAATTAATTTCTTTTTGGGAGCTTCTGAAGTGATCCGTTACTCCCATTGCAGTTATCTAGTCCATTACTCCCATTACAGTTATCTACCATGATTTGTGGAACACTTAACGAATAGCCAACAGAAGCTTGATGGAAGCTTGGCTATAAATTCTTCTGTTTGGTCCCTAAGCTCACTAACTTAATCCCCTTCAGTCTTACACCATCAAGTCAGAGTGAGGAGAGCTTAGAAGTGCCTTCAGATTTTCTTTAGCGTTGGTGTTGAAGACGCAGTGTTGTGTAGTGGCTACGTTAAGGAGGCTTCGTTGCAGAAAAGTGAACGTGGAGAAGAACTCTCGAGGCTCTGGCTGCTGCGTTATATTTTTATTAAAGTCTGTTTCGTTTCCTTGAAGAATCTGCAATAAACCATTCGTTGGAGCACTTCTTGGAGGGTTGATCTTTGTGCAGATTTCATCTCTACAAAATTACTTTTTCTACATAGTCTAATTCATCAATGGCTGAAGGTATTATTTAATGGGAAATTTTAAGTTTTAAGTTTTAATTTTCGATTCCTTTTAAGTATTTATTCCGCATTTTGAATCGTTATTTTTGCTAACATTTGGTTTCGGAGCAAGTTTTTATCTTTGCCTTGGTGATTATAGACATATTTTGAGAATTTTCTGAATTAAATTATTTGGAAATATGTCTAATTTTTTTCTCAATTTTATGATTATAATATTTATTTAGTGCAATTTGAATAATTGTTGTGCAATTTAATTTGCATGAATTAATTATTACTGCTCTAATTAAAATATGCTATTTTGGATGAGTAAACCAGACCCATCGTTAAAAGTTATGCATGAATATTGTAATTTTATTTATGCAAATTATCATTATTCTCATGTCAAGTTAATTTTTTTTTTTAATGTAAATAATGTCTAGTGATCCATATAATTTTAATTGATTAAGAGAATAGCCACAACATCTCTAATTAAATAAAATTATATATATTATGATTGATTAGGATCACATAAAGAGTATTTAGACATTAATTGTAATTAATTATACTAAATATAATAAATTTTATCACACAGGAATTTTTGTTATATTTATGTAATTAATTAGGGTAAAATATTCATAACTTACCCACAGGAATTATGAATTAATAGTTTTATCATAAAGTACAAAACTTTAGACATTAATTGTAATTAATTATATTAAATATAATAAATTTTATCTCGCAGGAATTTTTGTTATATTTATGTAATTAATTAGGATAAAATATTCATAACTTACCCACAGGAATTATGAATTAATAGTTTTATCATAAAGTTCAAAACTGAGATAGAATTTATAACAAATTATAATCATAATATACCCTTAGAACTATGAATTAAGTGAATAATTTGATAAATTCTATCATAAAGAATAAATAAATTTTCTTGAAATAAAAATTTAGTCCACAGACAATTTTTATGTCATTAGATTAAATTTTAAGCGTGATTTACATTGGTAAAGCATGAAATTTTATTTAGGCCTCAATTTTAACATAAACATGTGATCTTTAATTTTATGCAGTTGTACAACCTGCAAATTTCTCTGAAATTCGTATTGATATCCCTGAACTTAAAGGAGATAACTATAAGGTCTGGAAGGAGAGAGTTCTCCTTCATTTGGGGTGGATGGACACAGAATATGCTATTAGGAAAGATGAACCACCAGCACTTAATAATACCAGCACTACAACGGACATCACGCTTTATGAACGATGGGAACGATCTAATCGCCTAAGCATGATGTTCATTAAGACTAAAATTTCAGCTGGTATTCGTGGTTCCGTTGAACAGCATGAAAAGGTCTGAGACTTGCTGAAAGCCATTGATGATCAATTCGTCACTTCAGACAAGGCACTAGCAAGCACCCTAATCATGAAGTTCTCATCCCTAAGGCTCACCAGTGTGAAAGGTGTGCACGAGCACATCATGCAAATGAGGGACACTGTGGCTCAATTGAAGAAACTCGAGGTTGAAATATCAGAGTCTTTCCTGGTGCACTACATCCTGAACACCCTTCCGCACCAATACGGACCCTTCAAAATCTCATACAACACACATAAGGATAAATGGTCAATTAATGAACTCATGACCATGTGTGTTCAAGAGGAAGAGAGACTTGCGATGGAAATGGGAGAAAGTGCAATGCTAACAACGCGAGGAAAGGGAAAATATCAAGCCAATCGGAAAGGGAAAGGTAAAGTACCTCCCCAAGCCGATATCAAGAAGGATTCCAAGTGTTTCTTCTGTAAAAATAAGGGACACATGAAGAAGGAATGCGCCAAATTTCAGAAATGGCTTGCGGACAAAGGTAATCCAATCTCGTTTGTTTGTTATGAATCTAATATGGTTAATGTCAATATTAACACCTGGTGGATTGATTCTGGATCAACAATTCACATTTTGAATTCCTTGCAGGGTTTGCAAAACCTAAGGAAGCCAGTGGGAAGTGAGCAAAGCATCTTATCAGGAAACAAGATGGGCTCGCATGTGGAAGCTATAGGAACATGCTATTTAACTTTAAGTAGTGGCTTTGTTTTAGAATTAGAAAAGACCTTTTATGTTCCAAGTTTTTCTAGAAACTTGATTTCAGTTTCAAGGCTTGTACCTTTTGGATATTCCTTTAACTTTTCAGAAACATCCTTCAATTTATTTTATAAATCTGATTGTGTTGGGAATGGTATTTTGTCTAATGGTCTTTATTGCATTAATTTACAAAACAATGTCACTTATGATTCAATGCATGTTCACACTAGCACTAAAAGATGTGTTATTAATGAAAATTCCTCTAAATTATGGCACCGGAGACTAGGTCATATCTCCATAGAAAGAATTAAAAGATTGATAAATGAAGGGGTACTTAATACTCTGGATTTTACTGATTTTGAGACTTGTGTGGACTGCATAAAGGGAAAGCAGACCAACAAGTCAAAGAAAGGTGCCAATAGGAGTTCGGACATATTAGAGATCATACATACTGATATATGTAGTCTAGACATGGACTCACATGGTCAGAGATACTTCATCTCTTTTATAGATGATTACTCATGATATATGTATCTCTACATGCTTCATAAAAAGAGCGAAGCATTAGATGCCTTTAAGATCTTTAAGGCTGAAGTAGAGAATCAATGCGGCAAGCAAATTAAGATCGTGAGATCAGATAGAGGTGGAGAATATTATGGTAGATACACAGAAGATGGACAAGCACCTGGGCCATTCACAAAATTTCTTCAAGAGCATGGGATTGTTGCCCAATACACCATGCCTGGTTCACCCGACCAGAATGGTGTAGCAGAAAGAAGAAACCGAACATTATTGGACATGGTGCGGAGTATGCTTAGTAGCTCCAATCTTCCTAAATCCTTGTGGACTGAAGCACTTAAGATGGCAGTGTATATATTAAACCGAGTTCCAACCAAGGTTGTTCCTAAAATGCCATTTGAATTATGGAAAGGTTGGAAACCGAGTTTGCGACATATGCGCGTTTGGGGATGCCCGTCCGAAGTGAGAATATATAATCCACAAGAGAAGAAACTGGACCCAAGGACCATTAGTGGGTATTTCATTGGATATGCTGAAAGGTCTAAAGGTTACAGATTTTACTGTCCATCTCACAACACTAGGATTGTGGAATCAAGAAATGCAAAGTTTCTTGAAAATGACTTGATCAGTGGGAGCGATCAAACCAGGAACATAGTTTCTGAGAAGGATCATTCGGAATCTCAACCTTCCACCTCAAGTGATAGATTGGTTATTGTTCACAGCACCCCTCAAGTACAAACTAGTGTTGAACAACCAATTGTTGAAGTTCCACAAGCTGCTGACGACATTCTAGTAGATCAGATAGTTCAAGAATTGCCAAGAATTTTTGAACAACGAGTTGAACCACATACTTCTCAGGAAGATGGTGGTACAACATTAAGAAGATCTACTAGACCAAAGAGATCAGCAATTCCTGATGATTATGTTGTGTATCTGCAAGAATCTGACTACGACATTGGAGCCGAAAATGATCCTCAGTCTTTTTCACAAGCCATGAGTTGCAAAGAATCAGAATTATGGTACGATGCCATGAAGGAAGAGATGAATTCTATGAAGAGTAATGAAGTCTGGGATCTTGTTGAGTTTCCTAATGGTGCAAAAGCCATTGGATGTAAATGGGTCTTTAAGACAAAGAAAGACTCATTGGGAAACATTGAGAGATACAAGGCAAGACTCGTTGCAAAGGGATTCACTCAGAAAGAAGGAATCGATTACACGGAGACTTTCTCTCCTGTATCTAAGAAAGATTCCTTGCGCATTATTATGGCATTAGTAGCCCATTTTGACTTGGAGTTGCACCAAATGGATGTGAAAATGACATTTCTCAATGGAGATCTAGAGGAGGAGGTTTACATGAAACAACCTGAAGGATTCTCCTCTAGTGATGGTGAGCAATTGGTTTGCAAGCTCAAGAAATCATTATACGGATTAAAACAAGCATCCCGCCAATGGTATTTGAAATTTCATAATGTAATTTCTTCTTTCGGTTTTGTAGAAAACATTATGGATGAATGTATATACCTGAAAGTCAGTGGGAGTAAAATCTGTTTTCTTGTTTTATATGTGGATGACATTTTGCTAGCAACCAATGATAAGGGTTTGCTGCATGAGGTGAAACAATTCCTCTCTAAAAAATTTGATATGAAGGATATGGGTGAGGCATCTTATGTCATTGGCATTAAGATCCATAGAGATAGATTTCGAGGCATCTTGGGTCTGTCTCAGGAAACCTATATTAATAAAATTTTAGAGAGATTTCGGATGAAGGATTGTTCACCAAGTGTCGCTCCCATTGTGAAAGGTGATAGGTTCAATTTGAACCAATGCCCGAAGAACGACTTTGAAAGGGAACAAATGAAGAAAATTCCATATGCTTCTACTGTCGGAAGCCTAATGTATGCTCAAGTCTGCACAAGACCTGACATTGCATTTGTTGTGGGAATGTTGGGACGATATCAGAGTGATCCAGGTTTAGACCACTGGAGAGCTGCAAAGAAAGTAATGAGGTACCTTCAAGGAACCAAAAACTACATGCTTATGTATAGACGGACGAACAATTTGGAAGTAATTGGCTACTCAGATTCTGACTTTGCTGGATGTGTTGATTCACGCAAATCAACATCAGGATACATTTTTATGATGGCCGGTGGAGCTATATCATGGAGGAGTGCCAAGTAGACCTTGATTGCCACTTCCACTATGGAAGCCGAGTTTGTCTCCTATTTTGAGGCTACTTTACAAGGTGTATGGCTTAAGAGTTTCATTTCTGGGCTTAGAATTATGGATTCTATTTCTAAGCCATTGAGAATGTATTGCGACAATTCAGCTGTTGTTTTTATGGCTAAGAACAACAAAAGTGGGAGTCGAAATAAACACATCGACATTAAGTATTTAGCTATAAGGGAATGTGTTAAAGAAAAGAAAGTGGTCATTGAGCACGTTAGCACTGAGTTGATGATCGCTGATCCTTTGACTAAGGGCATGCCACCATTTAAATTCAAGGATCATGTAATGAATATGGGACTTGGTTCCATTATGTAGTTTCTCATTGTATGAACAATGTTATTTTAATGAAATTCTTAATTATTGTGATGTTTTTCTCATATTTATGTGCACCTTCATTTGATTTGAGAGAATTCATCTATGTAGGACCAAGAATGAACATAGGGTTTATTCATTAAGAAATTTTTGCCACATAAATTTTAATAGAAATAAATACATAGTAATACATGGAAGATAATACTCGTCATTAGAGGACTTATCGCCATGATTCATGTATCTATTACTTAATACAGATTTTCAATGGGTTTTAAGATGAGACATTAAGATTGGAAGCATGGACCAAGTGGGAGAATGTTAAGCTCCCTCTCCCAATGTGCGATTTCTGGAAACTGGTCTGCAGTTGTTTCCTTAAATTATGGAAACCAACTGTAGTTATTTCCTTAAATTAGGAAATCAACTGAAGTTAATTGATTTCTTTTTGGGAGCTTCTGAAGTGATCCATTACTCCCATTGCAGTTATCTAGTCCGTTACTCCCATTACACTTATCTACCATGATTTGTGGAACACTTAACGAATAGAAAATAGAAGCTTTGAGGGAAGGTTGGCTATAAATTTTTCTTTTTGGTCCCCAACCTCACTAACTTAATCCCCTTCAGGCTTACACCATCAAGTCAGAGTGAGGAGAGCTTGGAAGTGCCTTCATATTTTCTTTAGTGTTGGTGTTGAGAACGTAGTGTTGTGTAGTGGCTACGTTAAGGAGGTTTCGTTGCAGAAAAGTGAATGTGGAGAAGAACTCCGGAGGCTCTGGCTGCTGCATTATAGTTTTATTAAAGTCTGTTTCGTTTCCTTGAAGAATCTGCAATAAACCATTCGTTGGAGCACTTCTTGGAGCATTGATCTTTGTGAAGATTTCATCTCTGCAAAATTACTTTTTCTACATAGTATAATTCATCAATGGCTGGAGGTATTATTTAATGGGCAATTTTAAGTTTTAAGTTTTAATTTTCGATTCCTTTTAAGTAATTATTCTGCATTTTGAATCGTTATTTTTCCTAACACAATACAGTGCACTTACATTTCATTCTGGGATATGAATATATGTTTTTTTTTTTAATCTTATCGTTTAAATAATAGTACAATCACATTAGTACATTAGTATACTAATGTGGTTTATATAGTCAAATCTTGTATAAATATAACTGAAAAAATATTCCAACATAAAGAATTCTTTACGAATGCATACATTTATCTAAATTTTTTAGAGAGAAAAAAAACACTTTATATTTTCATTATAAAATTATTAAGTACATAATTTGTTTTAGATTCCTGAAATTCCTATTTCTTCCATCTATCTTCATCCCTGTTCCATCCTTTTCCCCATATTTCCAATGATCTACTCAAAAAAAAGACTAAACCTGTAACAGAAATATGTCTATATTTTTTCCATTTATATTCTTCCCTATTACATCCTTTTCCCCATAGTTCCTATGATTTACACAACAAAAAGAGTAATCATGTGAAAACAAAATTTTTTCATCCCTTACATACCTTATGATGGCCAAATATAAAAAAATAAATTCTGTCATTCTATTTTCTAAATGTTTTCCATCTCTAGAGTTACAAAAACACTGTTTCTCTTTGCATAGATTGATGATATCTTAACAATTGTTATGAATAAGTGATTATCCTTCATTGAACAATTTCCCTCACACAAATTTGCTGAAGAAGAACTCACCTTTATCTTTTGTTATCCATCTTTTTGATAGCATATCGGCCATCCAATTTTGTAGAAATTGGATCTCCTGAAAGTTGTTGACCAAAATTCTGATGCTCCTCATCCAATTTCTAAGGATAGGAGGGCCAAACTTTTTATAATCTTTGACCCAATCTATAATAACTTTTGCATCACAAAATAATTTAAACTTTTTTATTCTAAGCCATTTAGCCGCTATCTGTACTCCCCATAGAGCCATGATATTCGCCTTGTTGTTTGATCCCTGTCCTCCCTCCCACCAGAAATGATAATATCTACTCAGATCGAATTAGATAACTGTCCCACATCCACACGACCTCCTTTTTCTTGCTCCATCAAAGAATTCATCTGGAAAAGTTTGCCACAACTCCCTCTACTTGCATGTCCTATGTCTAGTAGATTTCAAATCTTTACATACTTCATTGAAGACTAATATGGCCTTTATGATGCATTCCCTAACCTGTAGTGGCTTCTACTCGAAGATAAAAGCATTTTTAATATTCCATATTATCCAAATGATGATGAAGGGAAGATATTTATACTTTTTGTTTTTGTTGTACCAATCCTGAATACTTGCATTAAGAGAGTGTTGGTGCCTTATAAATCTGATCTTCAGTGATTCCATACAACCTTCACATACCTTCCTCACATGTGAACAAGTCAGTAATAAATGGTTAGTGTTCTCCAATTCCCCTTTGGACATCGGACACATACCCGGTCCATAAAAAGTCTTCTTTGCAAGTTTTTCCAGGTTAGAATTCTGTAGATAATAACTAACAAGAAAAAGCTTTTGATTTTGAGAGGGGAATGATGCTTACATATTGGAATACAACATTATCGACCAAACACAAGTCGACACTCATGCATGTGCAAATGATCAACACTCTCAAGTTGAAAAACATACATGATAAACAAACTGAGTCGACATACTCCTCTTTCAAACACCTTCCTAGCGTAAACATGCAATCATGCATTCTAGAGAAAAAGAAATGCATTCAATTAGGAAAGGAATGCATCAAATAGGCGAGATTTGCATCAATCATCAAAATAAATGCAAGACATTAACTGGTTCAGAAATCTAACCATATCTTTCCAAACCATTTCAACGGCTCTTCTTTCAGCTGCACTTCATCATGTGAATCATCCTGACCCACATCAATTATGGAATACTCTTTTCCATTCTTTTCAATCTCTTTCTCCACCTTCTTGAAATGTCGTGGATGACTTGTTGGATACAAAGTCCAACAATTTTCTACAAGATGACCTTGATTATGGAAATGACTACAAAACAAATGTATCTTCTTTTCAACACGGTTTTCTTTGTCCAATGGACCTTTAGATTTTTGTCTCCTTTTTTTAGAAAGTTTCTTGTGCATGGCTATCTTCTTCCAACTCCTCGGAACAGTATGGTTATACAAACCAAAAAACGAACATGTAAAGTTTCTCCAAATATTATGTGAGGATTTATTATGTTTAATATAATCAAAAGCAACGTGATTAAAGGTGGATTTAAAACTTGAACATTCACCTTTGCCGCCTTCTTTAGGAGGTTAATTTGATGAGGTAGTGGCTTTCTTCAAAATACCAACAATGGCTTCAATGACTTTAGAGATTTAGACATCCTCTTGTTTCCCATTTCCATTAGTTGCATTATTATGATAATCTTCGTGCAAAGTGGGTGTAAACCTTTTTCATTCCCCATGAACACAAAAATCACAAGCTTGAGGTAATGATCATCAAATGAAATTCCTTCTTGGAACACCTTCATATGCCTCCATGGATTTGGAGCATTCTCATCATGTTGTCCATAACCAAGACCCAAGTACTTAGGCCTTTCCTCAACAAAAAATGGCTCAACTATGCCTTGTGCATGTTTTCCTAACGCTTTACCTTCATAGCCCATTTTCATCAGTAATTTGGACCCTATTCCTATAGTGTGGTTTTCAAAAGCACCTACACATTTACCTTGAGAATAAATAGAAGATAAACTTGATTTTCATACCTCTTTTCCATGCACATACTTGGTTAAAGTTTCCTTGGCAATATGGAGTTGAGTCTCCATCTCATGCATATTTTCAAGGGTTTCATTTGCAATATGGAGCTGAGTGTCCACCTTATGCATCTTTTCAAGAATTTCTTGCTTATCCTCCTTCATGGCCATCAACTGCTCTTGAATTATAATGCTCTCGTTCTTGTCTGCATACATCTCTTGCATCATATCATTCATGATGTAGAGCTTCTGAAACATCCATTTATTAAATATTTTTGCTAAGGAATATTGACGAGAAACAACACCTGATGAAGTTACCATCACACTAGATGCATAAAAAGCTTCTTTGCTGTGATTTGAGAACTGAGCCCTCAATATTGACCTTCTCCTTACACACATAAAATTTCACACAATTAAATTCTCCTTGTACAATTCAAAACCAATAACTAATTCTCTAGCTAACCTTGGAAAACCATCTCAGGCTAAAATGAGCTAATTTGTGTTGTGATACCAACTTGATCTGAATATAGGAAAAATAGTGTTGATGTGTTATCTCCCTCATCAATATTAATATAATGGATTTAGGATCGTCTCAAATTAGCCAGTTGTGAAAGGGTTTATGTGTCAAGTTTTAATGTATTTTATGAGCAATTAATTAATTAAATAATATATTAAAAACACATGTACATTAATTAAATTTCAGAGAAATAACACACAAAAAACACATTACACAATAGATGACAACAAAGTTCACCCCTCCTTGGCTCCATCTCCATGGACCTGCTCCAACTGGCTTTGAAACCTGCCCCATTGGATTTAGAAGACCCAAAAACCTCAAAATAGACTCTTCAAGCTCTAAAATTTGTCTTCAAGTGGACTATGCATGATCTCCTCTCCTGGTGGCCCTAGGCTTCTTTAATCTTTAAAGTGGAAAAATCACATACATAAGTGCTCCAATGCCTCTGCAACCTGCATCGTCATTCTCAGAGCATCCGAATGATCTAAGAACGACTCTTTCTGAGCCAAAATTGGTCGAAATATGCCAAAGTTATGGCTTCTTCACTTTTCCCTAGGAAAACTCCTCCAAATATGGAGAAAATCCAGTTAGCACCGCCAAATGTGGAAGTGGCATTGAAAATAGTAGACCCGCCAACTTCTCTGCCAAGTTAACTGCGAATTTAATGAAGTTAAGTGGAGGTTAATTAAGGTAAGCATGAATTTAATGGAGGTTTAACGCATTAAGCGCAATTAACAAAAAACATAATTAAATTTGGATTAACATATGATTAGTGGCTAGTTAAACATGTTTAAAACTTAATCTCTATGCATTAACAAAGTGCTCTGCGATGGTCGTTGGGGTGTGCTTCCGTGGTGAGGGGTTGGTCCCTTTTTTCCTCCGCCCAAACCCAAAAAAAACTTCAAATATATGTTTTTTCTGTTGTATATTAAGATTTGATCGCATGGTGTATTTGTAAGGCTGGTGGGTAGTGTGGGAGAGATTGCGAGTTTGACCCCGACCTCCCCCCTTCGGCCAATACATAAAAAAATTTCCACCATAAAATATTAATCCAACCTTTGTAATATGTAAAATTTTTGACTTTGACCATGATAACAAAATTCGACATTGGAACTATCAAATTCGGAAATTACCCAAAGTTGAAATTTGGACCTTGGAAGGGGGCACATGGCCGCCTCTAGGCTAGCCACATGTCCTCATGCCATTGATTCTTGAAACATCCAATGAAATTGAAACAACTCACCCCCCTTAGCAACCATCCACAGATTGACACTTGGCATAGTGTCTTGGGAAAAATAAAGGAATATTCCCAGAATATCATTTTTTTCTGACTAGGCTTCCATGTCACCATTTTGTCCTTTTCTGCAATTTTTTTAGCTATTTATGGAAATTAACAACAAGCTCTATCTTCCTCATAGATAATCAGTTTTGAGTGAAACAACATACGCTATATTCTTGGCGATGAGGCCTATCCAGTTGTTCTTATTTTCCCCCAATCTAGATTCCGATGACCTATTAAGGCAAGACCACAATCGAATCAAAGAGTGAATTTTCAGGAAAGACTGTAAAATGTGAAGACGGTTTCGGGCTTTCCGACTCAGAGTCTTTCGATTTCGTCCAACGAGAATTGTTAGGTGATGGTCAAAATTAAATGGGTTGTACACTGATGACAATCCTGAGTTCGACACCTTGTGCTTCAAGGGGTCCAAATGGAAGTCGGGGGACCTTAGTAGGAGGTTCTTAAGATCCTTCAGAGGAGGGACAAGGTGAATTCGTTGATTAAGCCATGATGACCTTTAAAAACAATATCAAAGAAGCAAGAGGTGAAAAAATAAAAAATACAAAATTTACCAAGAAATAATGGGGCCAGAGAATTCCATGGGTAAGATATTTTTGTGGTAAATTTCTTTTAGAATTAAAAAAAATAAATAAAAAATGGTTTACTAGGCATAAAGGTTTACCAAGTATTCATGAACTGTAATATACACCTTGGTGATAAATGATAGAAAAAATGACCAAGGACTTAACGTACTACAGACGATCTCCTTGAATGTTGTGTTCGGTGTATCATGTTTACAAGGTGGTCGACTCGATTACCAATGGTAGGCTTTCAACCTGATGGTGTCTCCCCAAATATATGTGACAATACATGGGATTCCAGTTCGTAGTAGTGTTGTATAATGCGTAACTGTTTGATGAGAGTGCCCCAAATATACTGATCATACATCAATATAGTTCTATACGTGGGATGATATTTCACCCCCGGGTTGTAACGCATATCATTAGCGACAACTCCTACATTTTAGGACGTCCAAAGAACTGTAAAATATTGCATAATAGTCCCAAATACCAATTTAGATGGATCAATTATGGGGAATACCTCTCAGTGGGAAAGAAAACACACAAAATAAATAATTAACAACACTAAAATGCTAGCTGAAGAGGATTATGGGGGTCAATAAATGGCAGTTGAAGCCAAAATGTTTCTTGAAATACTGCAATGATTGAGTAGTTTGGTTCAACATGAGCTAGACATTGAATTGAGGAAATTGGAAATGTTGATGAAAAATGTACTTGAGAAGTGGTACAATATAGGAGAAGAAGCATTCATTGATAGCATGAGGTGTGTTATCGTTCTTTAATTTAAAATATTGGCAGAATAAACAAAGAGAACAACATCGAAACCACTTTGGAAGTTGGGATCTAGCCCTGCCAGCTTTAGAGAGGGATCTCTCTTAATGATTTATATTTGTTTTAAATGGATATTAGGCTAGTTATAATTATACTTGGTTGTTTGTTTGATTTTGATTGATTTGGTTGATTAAATATTTATAGTCCCATTGGGAAATGGAGTCAAAACATAAAAATGGATATTGCATCAATTTTTAAAAGAGTTATAACAAGGCAAGCTAGGTTGCATTCATTGGATTCTTTTAGATTTTAAATGAATAATGGATATGGCAGAAAAGTGAATTTCAGTTGAGACTGAAAGAAATTAACTATTTTTCAATCTGAATTCAAGTAGAAAACATTTAAATTGTAAAATCGGCCACAATAAGGTGTTTTAAAAAACATGTCCTATTCATCACACACTCTCTTTTACAATTAAGAATTCTAATAAACAGAGAAAAGGAAAAAACAGTGGAAAACACAAAAACAGTAGAAACACTTCACCAGTAATTACACCACATTGAATTTACAATTGCGCAGTAGGAAAAATATGTTCAGAAATCAACCTAGAATACTTCAAATTATGAAGTATTTATAGTAAAATATTAGAAAATGGTTTACAATCAATGTTGTCTCAAAAGGCAATGTATTATTAGCCTAAATCTAAAAATAAACTCTAAGTGTGAAAAAATATAGGCTTGATGTGGGTGATATGGCATGCTGGCATTGCTTTCAAGGAATCAATTGCTGAGTAGGCCTATTTATAAGTTGTGATAGCTGTAGTGTTGGATGATCTGTTGTCCTATGAGCTGGCTACAAATGATTTTTCTATTTACTCTTTCCATTACTGAAGCTCACTTAACATATCCCATCGATCTGCATCTGGGATAGTTAAATTAATGGCCTTCTGTATATTTCATCCATTTCTGTATATTTAGGAAAAGTAGGTTTTACCACAAATATGTGGTTTACCTCATGCTGGATGAAAAAGTCATGAGCCAATGCCTCCAAAAATGCTTTTCCCTATCATAGTGCCTTTGATATTTGAAAATTTAGTCGTGTCCCTGGAAATCTCATTCATCTTCTTCACATAATCCTATATGTTCATAAGTTTTTCATTTACTACAAACATAGAAGGAAGACCTTTCTAAGTTAGGGGTTCAATCCTGCTGAAAAATATGTTTACAACTATCTCCAAGTTGTGGCATTTCTCTTCCAGTTGTAGAATCAACCTCTTCTTAGTAAGAACCTTATTCACCTTTAAAATTGTCTATGTCCATTCATCAACTCCCAAGTCATCCAATTCATATCTATTCCTGGAGTTAAGTAACTTGATGATGTTGTTGGTAGTGGTTGGCATGTCTCCAATTTCCTCCTTGATATTTTTGATGGCATCATTGGCTTTCTCTATCAACTCTTTCTGCTCAAATATAATCTAGATACAGGGCCAAATTTCATTAATGGACTCAATGATATCTATCCAACTCATCTCTTTGACTTGGCCCAGGTATTTCCAATAGATGACTCTCTATCCAACATCTGAAACCTTTCTATTAGCTTCTGTGCTCTCTATGCTTCAACTGCATCTGAGCTATCACTTCTGGAATTTTGATCCTACAACAATTTAACTTGATCTTGAAGCTTCCTTATTTCTTCTGTATGGATTGATATATTTTGAATTGCCTTGGTTAATTTTTCTTCTCCATCTGTTGTACTTGTTGTAGAAGGCATGGCTATGGGAATGGCTGTAAGGGGTACAACCTCCAAAGGGACTAATGAAATCTTAGCAACTTTCTCTTTTTCTTTTATCATATTCTCCATCTCTGATTGCATATGTCTCAACTGAGCATTCTACTCCATGATGAGCTTCATCATGTCTAACTTTCGAGACTCTGTCTCTTCAATTACCTTGGTCAAAGGGTCCTATGTAGCTACAAATTTTAGCTTCTTCCTTAATGTTTTTATGTCAGCATTTTTCTTCTTTATCACCTATTCTGCAACTTTGATGTTGGAAGGATCATATCCAACTTTGACCACTAATTCTTCCAAATACTTAATCCTTGAATCCTTGGCCATAGAAGATATTTTCTCCATCTTGAGCTGTGACTAGATGTTGGCTAAGGAAACTTGCAATTTGGAAAAACTCATAGCAGTATTAGTGAGTGTCGAAGAAATCATTTCACCTATTTTCTTATGCATCTACATTTGATCAATGGGATGTATGTCTTTGATATAAAATTCAAATGAATTATTCTTGTATTCTACTACTATCTTGGGTTGTTAAATCTGTGCTTGGAGAAAATCCATCTACATTTTTCCTTTCTCAGAGCCAAAGGCTGACAAAAATCTACTCTGAGGGTTGGAAGTATGCTTCCAGAACTGATTATAAGTGTTGGTCTTCAAAACTTCATTATTCAATTTCATTTCTCTAAATGTATCAAATATGGTCTTCTCTTTCTCCCGTGTGACAACTGTACTTGTCTAAAAGGTTTTTTGTTGATCCTATGAAGCTGTCGAAGTGGTAGGAGAGAGTGTATTTTGAACGCCAACTTGAGAAGTAGGTATCTCTTTGGTGATGATGATGACTTCCTGCTCTAAATCTTTGCTTGGGGTTTACCTTGGGATTGAGCTTAGTCCTTTTCCTGTACATGATTTTGAATTCTTTGCTGGAAGTTTCAGTCACTAGAGGTGACTCTTCGACCCTCATCTTTTTTCCTTCTTTCTTTTGTGGGACAAGATTCTGTGATGTTGAAGTGGAAGCCAGCTGATCCTCAGCCTCTTGCAGAGTGTTTTAAGTCCATATTAGCTGGTTCATATATCTCTCAATTTCTGGCCAGTGTGTATGGATGTAAGGTGTAGATTTGTTTTCTACCCTTAGCTTGTAGATGGTACCTAATGGATAATATGACCATGTAAAGCTGACATTGAATTGAATTTACTTTAAAAAACTATCTACATCTTCCGCTGTTGTCCTGTTGTTACAAATGAAAGGTTCTATTTGTATTTTGATCCTGAATTTATATTTATTCTTAGTAGACAAAATATGGACTTCATCAGCATTGATAATTTTCTTGATGTATTCTAGAGTAAAAATCCTCATTGGGAGGAATTTTGGGAGTTTATATGGGGCAAGCTCACATCCATAGATCCTCAATTCTATGTACTTTTGGAAAATATACCATTCTCCTCTCTTTTTTTGGTCTAAAAGTTGAAAAATATTCTTGATATCTTCACTGATTCTAAGATGTTGCTTAGAAGAATAATTTCTGGATGTACAAACAGTTCAATGAACTATTTGTATGAATATTCTTTTTGTCTATTCATCACCATTATAGTCCCGAAGACGACAGACTATTTATTTCCATCATCATCCAACTTTTGCATTGCAAACTTGAACCTATCTCCCTGAAAATACAAAAACATATATACTAAGATAGATGCATAGTTAAACACCTCTTCAGTCTAGAATCTAAAAAAATGGTCATGGATAACATCTGCTAGGAATTGGATAAAATTGAATTAGATGGAAGGCTTAGAATCTGCAGAGAAGATAGAAAGGAATCTTATAATTGCCTCATCTACCCACAGATCTGAGTAATATCCAAGGAGATAGGAGATAACTGTAATGATTTTCTTGGCTCTATCAGGGAAAATGGAGGATGAATAGGGAGGATTCGTCTTGTGTAATTGGGCATCTTCACCCAGAAAGAGCTTAAGGTTTTTAATCCTTTTTTCAAAATCCAACCTCCGATGTAGTTCAGTGAGTGCTTCCTGTGAGAAATGGGTTGCATTTTCTGTGACAGGGGCCTGCATCATTTGGTCTATGTCTTGGGTAGTTATGGTAAACAAAATATCTCCTGTAGGGAAAATTATAGCTCTCTGGCTAGGTACATAAAAATTTTGACACTTTCTGATGAATTCACGGGCACTGTGGGTATGGGAAAAATGTAATGGGGTAAATTAGACTCCCACAGTCCAATATCCTTAGAATTATCAATGTACTTGTCTTCTAGCCAACTGTATATTTCAAACAACTTGAATAAACACAAGGTTTCATGGATTTTATAATCCTTGTCTGCCAAAGGTATGTGATCAAGGTCAACATGGGGATGGAGCAATGGATTTACAGGATCCTGCTATCCCTTCTTCTTAGGAGGCATGATTAGATCTAGTTTTATGGAAAATGAGGGTTTGTAATAGAAAAATGGTCACTGGGAATGTGTAAAGCTCTAGGACTGGGAATAATGTGCGAAAGTTAGAGAGAATACTTTGATAATGATCGAACTAGATTTTCTTGCATTATATAAACCTGCAACAAACATGCACAGAGTGGAGAAATAGATAAGGTAAAGGTTTATCAGCTGATTAGGCATGAATTTATACAAAAAATTATCAATTTCCTGTTGATTGTGGCGCGGATCCATTTGAATAATGACCAGTCATGAATTTAGTTCATCAACGGCTGCATTTCCACGGGAATGCATTTAATTGGCAGCGGTAATGGTCGAGGTGGCATGAGATGACAGGCGCTCAACATGTGGATTACTGGTTTTTAGTATGGCAGAGAAACAAATTTTTGGAGGGGGTATAAAGTGGTAAGTGTTTTGAGTGGGGGGGGGGGGGGCGCAAAATGACAAGAGGACGCCATGTTAGCATGGGCCTAAAAAGAAAAACAACATTTTTCGGACCCTCCCCCCTCCCCCCGACGGTAAATATCAGATGGATAGGGGGAGTCGAAAATAAATAAGGACCGTTGGATGAGGGAGAGAGAGATCAGATGGGCAAACAGATAATGGTAAGTTAAAGGGATGTGACGAGATGTTTTGTCGGGTAGCGGGGGGGTTTTAATAAAGGTAAAACTTTGGATATGGATTTATATGCCAAACTCGAGATTCACGTGCCCAACCATTTAGACATAGGATAAAACATTTACCCTTTTTCCTTTTCATGTGCATGAAATAACTTTTAAATTCAAACTTAGGATAATATTTTCATGGTTTTGAAAGCTATAATAAAACTTCTACCTACCCTTTCATTTTCATTCCTTTTTCTAAGCTAACATTTTTTCATCTTCTTTCCTTAAGGTGCATTTATGCTAGAAAACCCACATAACCTTTTTTATAAAAATCTAACCTACTCTATCACTTATTTCTCCTATTGATTCAGATTATATTGTTAAATCAATTTCATTTTCTACCTAACTACTGATTTGCAAATATTAAACTATTTGGAAAATCTGTATTCACTATCCTAATTAACATGAAATTCAAAATTGTTCCATCATGATTAAGTTGTATGATTGGAACAAAAATCTAGTCATTGTGGCATTTTAAGAAAATTTGCACACAATCTTATTGGATTTTTACATAAAGGAAACTAAATTAACATTAGTGGCATTTAAATTTGCAACGCTTTCAATATTATTTCTATTTTTCTTTTGTGGGGATTTATTCTCTTTTATTCTTTTTTTCCAATTTTCTTTCTTTTTGTATTTTTCTTCATATTCATTTTCTTTTTGAAATACCCACTTTTTATTTTATTTTATATATATAGGTTTTTGGAAATAATTTTCATTTTGAAAATTATTTACGTGTAAAATTACAAATATGAAATACTCCATCACCTTGAATGCAAGAGATTTCATCAGTAGAGAGAGGAAGCAAGAACAAACCAAGATGTGGGACTCGAGAAGATTGAAACCCACATGAAATTAAAAATGGAGACAAATTGATGGACAACAATGGATCTATGGGTAGTTGGAAAATAAGGCATGCAATCCAAGAGAGTTGAGGAAAACATAGTGGGTAGTTGGAACATAAAGTTTGGGACCTTGGAGGATCAAATATATTTAAGGCATTTGACTAGGAGGTCAAACTTATTTTCAACCTAGGGATTCTGATGCAAGAATATCAACGTCAATTTTAACAACTTTTGAGCTGACCCAAATGAGTCATGAAAATTATTCCAAGGGAAAGATATTTCCCTCCATTTGTAAATTTGGGTAAAATAAAATAAGTGTTTTTGGTGCCTAGATTCCTCTATAATATTGATTGTTAGGATATTTTGGTGAGTTGGCCTTATGGCCAAGTGGTCATGTGTAAATATAACAAGTGCCTAGGTGAGGCGTTAGGGAAATTTGAAGACATGTTCAATTTCAATTTGTATTTTTAGGATATTTCCCATAGGGTGGGAAGCTATAAAAAATGTACAACTAGCTTAGAGGTTTGGTTTTGGTTTGACTAGCATGTAATTTTATGTGAGAAAAGAGGTCTTCTGATCTTGGACGCCTTTAGGCTGCATGACTAGGGAGGAAAATAGTTGACCACTCCCTTGGTAGTTTGGTGGATTCATAGACACTCACATGATCTATTTTTGGCACATAGACATGAATTTCTATGCATTGTATTTTGACACCCTTGTTTTTCTTAATTTGCATGTTTCTTATATTTTTCTAGCTCCCATTTATTTAGGAATTTTAAGCTTTTCTACACATGTAACCATAATTTTTTTTTAGTAATCAAGGATCGTTGTTTTGTTCTCTTTAAAAAAAAGGTTTAGTTCAGAAAAGGGATAGCTGAAAGAAAGCCAAAAAATATTTTGAAGTGTAACTCAGGGAGAGTATGGAGGCTCTAAAATTTGTGTCGAAAGACCATTCCCATGGTAAATGAAATCATTGTTTTGAGATGCTAATATAAGGGTATTTTTTGGAGAGACCATTCACATGGTAAATGAAATTGTTATGACATGTTAATATTAGGGTTGTTTTTTTTTGGGTTTGTTATGCATATTTTACATATTCTGAGTGAATGTTCTGTGTGTCCCATTTTTTTGCCTAAAATGTACATGAATGCCTATGCATTACGAAGAGATTCTTTGTGAACAGAGAAAATATTTATGGGTATAATAGGGGAGATAGTTGAAGGGAAAATACCTGAAAGTCAAGGAGAGAAGACCTTGTTTAATTATCTGTTAGACGAGTTCAATGTTAGAAAAAATCTCTAAAATCTACATGTGCAGAGGCAAATGGAGAAGCATATGTAGAGATACATTTTCGACTCATTTAAATCGAGTTGGAGGATTAGATGATTGAATAAAACCATATGCTGAGAGTTGTTATTCCATCGAACGAAGCCTGAGTAGTGATAAATTTTGAAGGGCATGTCTTAATTTCGATTACAAGGTAATATATTCATGTCACCCTTACATGATGAAAAGATTTAAAAAAGCATTCCAATTGACCACAATATATTAATTTTACATTTCATTTATATAAAGAAAAAACCATCAATATTTATGTTAATAAAAGATTGTTACATAGACAACAGTGAAGGAGTCTCCATCTTGCATTGCTTAGATCTATCATTGGAAATTTCAACATAAGTCTTGAAGACATTATTATAACAATTTGAATGGATACCATTGGGATAGAGGGGATTAGAAAAAATTTGGATGTTAGAATTAGGGCCCATGGTATAGGATGGAAGTTGAGTAGCACAATTAGACATATGTTTTGGGATCTGTGTAGGGTTTCTATTGGTACTAGCACCCCCTTCTCTATTATACTCACATTTTTGGGAATTTGGGCTCAAATTTGACGATGTGGGAAGATTTCTCATCATTTAAAGGGAACAGGGATATGTTTGTACACCTGGTGAATGAAATTTTTTTCTTTATTGGACAAGATCAAAGCAGCTTTGGTTTTCTTGATGGAGAGATAATTGAGATTCATTCAAAGGAATATTCTACAAAAAATATTCATAGAATGTATTTAAATGCAACTACTTTTGATTTATATATGAAAACAAATTCCATACAAAAAAATCAGGTTTAATCAAAATCAAATATTGAACAGAGCAACTTCTTTGAGGATAATCAAGTCTTGGAAGATTGTGGTCAACTAAGATTTTTGGTTAAAATTTCTTCTATGCTATCATGATCATTGAAGTTATATTTTCAATAGGCATATATGGTTCTCAGGATTCATCAACAATATCAGGAAACACAATTAAGGTATCTATTGAAGATTTTATTAGTCACGCCTCAAATAATGGATAAGGGAAATTGGTATTATACCAAATACCAATAAATTATTCCTATTTAGTTCCAGTAAATCACATAATTGCAGATTTTCAGTCATGGGATCAACGTAAATTAGTGGCCCTGTCAAGTGCTTACATGAAACTACCTCCTTGTGTTGGTGTGTTAAAAAGGGAAAGATGATCTTAAGTGGTCCATCAGAATTTTCTTCGAGTGGTGGATATTCCACATATATGTCCACCATATGTTTCTTTTCATGGATTTTTATCTCCTCTTGATCTAGAGATAGTATTTTTTCTCCTAGAGTGGATACAATATTTATCAACGAATTGTATTGAGACACTTCCATAAATGGTCATGAGAAGCATAACAAAAGGAAAAAGGAAATTGATTATTTTTTTGAAGAGGACACGATGATCTATTTTCTCTGGCATTTACTCGTAGTGAAGATCACAATTATATGAATAAGGAGTCATTTTCTCCAAAAATAACCCTAGCAAAACATTGACAATGAATCAAGGGTACCTTTTTGTGCTTCATAAGTACATATGTTCTAAATCATGTTTTGGCAGAGGTATTTTTGCTTGAAATTATTCACCAGTTGGTTTCATACCAAAGTCCTTTTCTAATTTTTTAGCATCCAAGACATGATATTTTTAAAGATAATGGTTTAAAACAACATACATATTTGAAATTTCACAAGCATTTCCTGGCAGACTGTGAATATGAATTTTGAATTCAAGTGTGTGATGTTATATAGGATAAGGTGTCATTTTTAAAGGTAACAAAAGAGAACTTTGTTGATTAATGGTTCAATGAAAATCCACCAGAAGAAGGGAAAGAATGCTGAGGTAGAAGGAACTAAGAGAAATTATTCGAAATAATTTTTTTTTGACAAAGAGGTAGTTGAGTTGAAGGAAAGGATTAGAGAAATAAGCATGTTTTTATAAAGGAGGGAGAAGGAAGACCAAAAACATAGATTACCTATAAGAAGGAAGGGTCTCAAGAAGAATATCCCTAAGAATTTAGAGAAGAACATGAAGCACCTATTGAATGCTTCATTAAGAGAGGAAGAGTTTAGAGTAGTTGAACTTAAGGCTAGAGTAGTTCACGTTTGTGAACCAGAGGAAGGAGACATCCTTAGAGAAGATGATGAAGAGATTTTTTCTGATAGTTTCTTAGACGGTATGCAAAGTCTAGAGTGGTAGAGGGAGTTGGAAGAAGATGATTATGATGAGGCATCAATTGTGAATATCATGAGAAATTAGTAAGAAACATTGACAGAGGAATTGATGACTAAGGTGTCAAGTGAGGCTAGAAGGCCTTTTGTTTTCAAAATTGGTGAATTTTATGTGACTGTAGGTATTGCAGGGGAGGATAATGGATAGCTGGTCCAAAAGGAGAATGTGAACACTGAGTTTATACAAGTATTCCCAATTAATGTAGAAGACAGTGAACAATCCTCAAGACATGATGGGTAATCTTCTTAGGGGAAGAAATGAGGAGAAATAGAATTGTTCCCTAAAGTTAGACGAAGAGGAATGACCTACAAGTAGTGGTCAAGAGTGACCATGGCACCTAGTAGCCATGCAAAAGAGGGATAACAAAACCAAGTATTTCTTTAGATAAGGGAGGAGATAGAGGTACACCTCGAATGTTGCCAAGACGGATACCTTGAAGAGAATGCAACCATGAGTGAGCACTTGCAGGAAGATAGTTTGGTCCTAAGAGAGAGAGGACAAAAGGAACACCTTGATACCATGTAGTTTGAGGATTAGTTGTTCAATTCAATGTTAGAATATCGATTTTGAATTTGCTGCATAGGGTGTGCAGTTAGGAGGTTAAAGGTGCTAAGATTATTTTTGAAATTAGAGGTTTCAGTTCAATAATGGGATTTATGGATACAAATACCAAGGGGATGGTACAAAAAATAGAAAGAGGAGGTAGTTTTCACTCATTGGTCCATTCAAGTCTCAAAGAAAAAGACAGTAAGAAAAGTATAATTTGTAGTCAAGTATAATGGCAAAGGGCAACCAAAAGGTAGCGAAATGAGAGAAATATTATATATCACAAGGTATATATGGAAGAGGAAATAAAGAGTTTTAAACATCCAGGAGCACATGATGGATAATAGGATGAAAACTGAGATAATTAATTGTTTACAAACACAAGTGAGTAGTATCCAATGTATGATGTTGATGTTGAAATTTCACATGGAAGGATAGAATGAACTGAAGGAGGCAACAAACATAAAAATTTGGATGAATCCAAAATATCACTTCCACAGAGCAAGTGGATAAAAAATAGAGTGTGGGATGCTATAAAGTCCGGGAGATGATCAAATAAACAAGCTCATGGACAAGCAAAGAATGTACGCTTTCCTAAACAAGAAGAAAACCAAAATATTGGAGTGAAAGAGGAGTCACATTAACTAAGATGTAAAATGAGGGTTGAGAAGGGGAATTCAACCGAAATTAGTGTATAATATTGCACAATAGTCCCAAGTACCAATTTAGATGGATCACTTATGGGGAATACCTCTCAGTGGGAAAGAAAACACACAAAAGAAATAACTAAAAACACTGAAATTCTAGCTGAAGAGGATGATGGGTGTGAAGAAATGGCAGTTGAAGCCAATTTTTTTTTGAAATACTGCAACGATTGAGCAGTTTTCTTCAACATGAGCTAGACATTGAATAGAGTAAATTTGAAATTTTGATGAAAAATTTTCTTAAGCAGTGGTAAAATAGAGGAGAAGAAGCAACCATTGATAGCATGAGGTGGACTGCAAGAGATTTCATTAGTAGAGAGAGAAAGCAACAAAAAACCAAGATGTGGGACTCAATAAGGTTGAAACCCACATGGAAACCACAATGGATATAAATTTATGGAAAACAATGGATGGATGGGCAGGTGCAAAGTAAGGCATGGGATCCACGAGAGTTAAGTAAAACATCAAATCAAAAAGGAAAAAATATTGGGTACTTGGAACATAAATTTTGGGACCTTAGAGGATTAAATAGATTGAAGAAAGTTGACTAGGAGGAAAAAATTATTTTCAACCTAGGGAGTATGATGCAAGAACATCACGTCAATTTTAACAACTTTTGAGCTGACCCAAAAGAGTCATGAAAATTCTTCCAAGGGAAACATATTTCCCTCCATTTGTAATCTTTTGTAAAATAAAATAAGCATGTTTGGCATCTATATTCCTCTAGAATATGGTTTTTTAGGGTATTTTGGTGAGTTGGCCTTATGGCTAAGTGGTCATGTGTAAATATAATAAGTGCCTAGGTGAGGTGTTAGGGAAATTTGAAGACATGTTCAATTTCAATTTTTATTTTAGGATATTTGCGATAGGGTGGGAAGTTATAAAAAATGTACAACTAGATTAGAGGTTTGGTTTTGGTTTGGCTAGCATGTAAGTTTATGTCAGAAAATAGGTCTATTGATCTTGGATGCCTTGAGGATGCACGACTAGGGAAGACAATATTTGACCACTCCCTTGGTAGTCAGGTGGATTCATATACACTCACATGCTGTATTGTTGGCACATCCACATGCATTGCTATGCAGTGTATTTTGACACACTTTTTTTTTCTAATTAGTATGTTGCTTATATTTTTGTAGCTCCCATTTATTTAGGACTTTGAAGCTTTTCTACACATGTAACCATATTTTGTTTTTAGTAATGACGAATAGTTAATTTTTCTCTTCAAAAAAATGTTTACTTCAAAAAAGATATAGTTGAAAGAAAACCAAAAAATATTTGTAAGTGTAACTCAGGGAGAGTAGGGAGCCTCTAAAATTTGTGTCGAAAGACCATTCCCATGGTAAATGAAATCATTGTTTTGAAATTTTATATAAGGGTATTTTTTGGAAAGATCATTCCCGTGGTAAATGAAATCATTGTTATGACATGTTAATATTAGGGTTGTTTTTTTTTTGTTTTAAATGTGTATTGTACATATTCAAAGTGAATGTTCTATGTGTCCCATTTTTTCGCCTAAAACGTGCATGAATTCCTATGCATTTCAAAGAGATTCTTTGTGAACAGAGAAAATATTCACAAGAATAATAAGGGAGATAGTTCAAGGGAAAATGCCTGAAAATCAAGGAGAGAAAACCTTGTTTAATTATCTGTTATAAGGCTTCAGTGTTAGTAGAAATATCTGAAATCTATGTGCACAGAGACAATTGGAGAAGAATATGTAGAGATACATTTTCGACTCAGATTAAATCAATTCAGAAAGTTAAATGATTGACTAAAACCATGTTCCGAGAGTTGTTATTCCATCGAGTGAAGCCTGAGCATTGATCAAATTTGAAGGGCATGTCGTAATTTTAATTATAAGGGCATATATTCATGTTGCCCTTCCATAATGAAAAGCGTTAATAAAAGCATTTAAATTGACCACAATATATTATTTTTACATTTCATTTTCAGGAAGAAAAAACCATCAATGTTTATGTTAATAAAAGACTATTACATAAACAACAGTGAAGGAGGCTCCATCTTGCATTTCTTAAATATATCATTGGAAATGTCAACATAAGTATTGAAGACATTATTATAAGAATTTGGATGGATGCCAACAGGATAGAGGATATTGGAAAACTTGGGGATGTTATAATTAGGGCCCATGAAATAGGATGGAATCTTAGTTGTATGATTAGACATATGTTTTGGGATATGTGTAGGGTTTCTATTGGTACTAGCACCCCCTTCACTATTCTACTCACATTTTTAGGAATTTGGGCTCGATGTTGATGATGTGGGAAGAGTTTTCATCATTTAAAGGGAACATGGATATGTGTGTACACCTTGTGATTGAAAAATTTGTCTTTATTAGAGAAGATCAAAGGAGTTGTAGCTTTTTTTGGTGGAGAGATAATTCAAATTTGAATAGTCTCTATTGGACAAGATCAAAAGAGGTCTCGTTTTTTTTAGTGGAGAGATAATTCAAATTAATTCAAAGGAATATTATATGAAAAATATTCATAAAAAGTATTTGAATGCAGCTACTTTTGATTTATATATGAAAACAAATTCCATACACAAAACTTATGGTTAGTCAGAACCAATATATTGAACAAAGGGATTGCTTTGAGGTTAATCAAGTCTTGGAATATTGTGCTCAACTAATATTGTTGGTTAAAATTTATTCTATGTTATCATGATTATCCAAGGTATATTTTCAATAGGTATATATGGATCTCCAGATTCATCACCAATATTAGGAAACACAATTAAGGTATCTATTAAAGATTTTATTAGTCACGCATCAAATAATGGATCACGGAAATTGGTATTGGACCAACTATGAATGCATTCTTCCTATTCAGTTCTAGTAAATCACATAATTGAATATTTACATTCATGGGCTCAACGTTAATTAATGGCCCTGTGAATTTATTACATGAAACTACCTCCTTGTGTTGGTTCATTAAAAAGGGAAAGATGATCTTAAGTTGTCCATCAGAATTTTTCTTAGAGTGGTGGATATTCCACATCTATGTCCACCAGGTGTTTCTTTTCCTAGATTTTTATCTCCTCTTGAGCCAAAGATACTCTTTCTTCTCCTAGAGTAGATACAATATTTATCAACAAATTGTATTGAGACACTTCCAGAAATCCTCATGAGGAGCATAACAAAAGGAAAAGGGAAATTGACTGCTTTTTTGAAGAGGTCATGATGATCTATTTTCTCTGGCATTTAATTATATTGAAGATCACAATTCTAAGAATAAGGAGTCATTTTATCCAAAAATAACCCTAGCCAAACATTTTAAATGCATCAAGGATATATTTATGCACTTCATTTAAGTACATATGTTCTAAATCATGTCTTGGGAGTGGTATTTTTGTTGGAAAATATTCACCAGTTGGTTTCATACCAATGTATTTTTCTCGTTTTCAACATCCAAGACATGAAATTTTGAAAGATAATGGTTTAAAACAACATAAATATTTGAAATTTTACAAGCATTTCCTAGCATAATTTGAATATGAATTTTGAAGTCAGGTGTATGATGCTGTATAGGATCAAGTTTCATTTTGAAAGGTAACATAAGAGAAATTTGTTGGTACTGATTTGCGTGGTAGAGAGATTGCACAATTGAATACCCTTAGAGTAGGCCTCACACTTGGAATTCATACCCATTAGCATATTTTGTAGAAATGTGAAAAATGGCATGTCAGAAGAAATGGAACCCAGGTTTGTTGAACCTGATTATGGGGTAGCCCAAAACCTTGGTTATTGTTGTTGTAACCTGGAGTGGAGAAGCAGGTGACATTTTTTTGTTGATCCATGGCACATGTCATTGATTCACTCTCAAAAGATATTTCACCCTAGACACTGGTGGGGATCCAAGAAGACTCCAAAATTGGAGGAAAATTTGGAGATTCAATATCAAGATAACTTGAGCTTATCCCAAGCCCTAACGGGCCCTTTTTTGTGTAACTTGACTTCAAAAATAGAAGAAAAGAGATATCAACGCCTTAGAAATAAGCCACTTCGAGGGGGAAACCTCCAATACATTACATAAATGAACAATTCTTGGATGATACAATTTACAAAACCTCCTTTCTATATATAGGAGTCCATGGTGCCATAATGTAATCCTAGTGGGCCATAATGTAATCCTAGCCGACCTAACAATAATAATTTAAGGGCACAATAATAATAAAATGGGGGTTACAAGGGTACAATAATAACAATAAGGGGGTTACACTAACAACAATAAGGGACTAGAATATACTAGTAATATAGGGACCTAACATGCCCCTCTCCTTGAAAAAAGTGTTGTCCTCAACGCTTGAGTAGCTCTAGGTGCTTCTGTATAAAATCCTCATCCTCCCATGTAGAATCTTCAGTGGGTAAGTTCTTCCACTTGATGAGATACTCTGAAATTGATCGATTCCGTAGTTGTCGAGTTCTTGTTTCCGTGACCGCTTCAAGTTCCAATATGATTTTTCCTTCCTCATCAAGTTCTGGAAATATTGTTTGAAGTGGAAGATTTTCACCTATAACCTTCTTTAAGCATGAAACATGGAAAACTGGATGCACTCGTGAAGAAGCAGGAAGCTCCAATTTGTATGCCATAGTACCAATATTTTGCAACACCTTGTAAGGACCATAGTGCTTTGGTGATAATTTATTATCCTTCTTAGCTTGCTTGAGGGACATTTGTTTGTATGGTTGTAGCCGTAAAAATACCCAATCTCCTACATCAAAACTTCTCTCGCTGCGATGTTGATCTGCCTGTTGTTTCATTCGATTTTGTGCCAAATTCAGGTTATCCTTTAAGAGTTGGAGAACTTCTTATTGATGCTCGATGTTATCTTCCACTGCTTGAACCTTTGAATTTTCTCTTAAATATGATGTGATGAATGGTGGATGATATCCATAAAGTGCCATAAATGGGGTCATTTTTGCTGCAGTATGGAAGGAAGTGTTATACCACCATTCAGCTAGAGGTAACCACTTGACCCATTGTGTTTGTTTATCGGATACAAAACAACGAAGATATCCTTCCAAACATTTATTTACTATCTCAGTTTGACCATCAGATTGAGGATGATAAGATGAGCTATGAGCTAATTGAGTACCCAAACAAGAAAATAACTCCGTCCAAAAATTTCCAGTAAAATGGGATCTCTGTCGCTCACAATAACCCTTGGGCTTCCATGTAGCTTTTGAATTCTGTCCATAAATGTAGTAGCAACTGTACTTGCTTTAAATGGATGAGATAATGCACAAAAGTGTGCATCCTTGGTAAGTCTATCAACTACCACCATGATGACACTCTTTCCTTCGGACTTAGGTAAACCTGTGATAAAATCCATTGAAATCTCCTCCCAACGTTGACTTGGAATGGATAAAGGTTGTAGAAGTCCTGGGGTCTTAATTGTTTCCACTTTATTCTGCTGGCAGACCAAACATTCCGCCACAAACTTTCGAATATCAGATTTAAGGCCATCCCAAAAAAATTCTTTCTTCACCCTGTGGTAAGTTTTTAAAAATCTGAGTGTCCTCCTAAAGGAGAAGTGTGCAATTCCAGAAGAATCTTTTGTTTTAGTTGGGAATTCTTACAAAGATATAAGCGATCTTTGTACCATAAGGAATCATTTTTCCAACTAAATGTGTCAGATGTACTAGGATCTTGCTGCAACTTTTGAATGAGTGTCCATACATCTTTGTCCTTCTTCCATTCATCTCTTGCTTCGGTTATCCAATCTGGTTGGATAATAGAAATGGCACAAAGCAATGCTTCCACCTCTTCATTCCTTCTTGAGAGTGCATCTGCAACAACATTAAGATTTCCTTTTTTGTAGATTATTTCAAAGTCATAACCCAACATCTTTGTGACCCATTTTTGCTGCTCTTCTGAAGATAGTCTTTGTTCCAAAAAGTGTTTAAGACTATCATGATCAGTTTTTACCTTAAGTGTCTTCCCATTAGGTAAGTTCGCCATTTCTTTAGTGCATGCAGTATTGCTAACATTTCCTTCTCATAAATAGGTTTCTGTAAATACTTTCCTTTGATTGGACGACTTTGAAAAGCAATGGGTCTTCCTTCCTGCATTAAAACTGCACCAATTCCATTTCCTGAGGCATCACATTCCACAATAAAGGTTTTTGTGAAGTCTGGTGTAGCTAAGACCGGTGCTGGGCACATTGCCTCTTTAAGACGTTCAAAGGCCTTAGTTGCTTCAGGAGTCCATGAAAATGCATCTTTCTTCAATAATGTTGTTAGAGGTGCTGCTATTCTCCCATAATTCTTAACAAACTTGCGATAATACCCTATTAACCCGAGAAATTCTCGTAACTTCTTTATGGTTGTGGGGACTTTCCATTCCTTAATGGCTTTAATTTTGTTAGGGTCTACTTTAACACCCTCGTGAGATACAATATGACCCGGATATTCCACCTCTTGTACTCCAAAGAAACATTTGGATGTTTTTGCATATAATTGTTTCTCCTGCAATAGTTTGAGCACCCTGTCAACATGTTCAACATGATCCTTCCAAGACCTGCTGTAGATTAGTATATCATCAAAAAATACTAGCACAAATTTTCTAAGGAAGGGTTTGAAAATAAAATTCATCAACCCTTGAAATGTAGAAGGTGCATTGGTAAGGCCAAAAGGCATGACCAAAAATTCATAATGACCCTCATGAGTTCGAAATGCTATTTTGGAATATCTTCAGTCTTCATTCTAATTTGATGATATCCTGAACGAAGATCCAACTTGGTAAAATAAATTGCTCCATGTAATTCATCCAATAATTCATCGATCACAGGAATGGGAAATTTGTCTTTAATGGTGAGCTTATTGAGCTCCCTATAATCCGGACACATTCGCCATGATCCATCCTTCTTGTGTACCAACACTACAGGAGGAGAGAAAGAACTTTGACTGGGTTGAATTATACCCGCCTCTAACATTTCTGCAATCATACGTTCAATTTCGCTCTTTTGGAAGTAAGGATATCTATAAGGCCTGATGTTTGGAGGAACACTTCCTGGAATCAAATGAATAGCATGATTATGATCACGAATAGGTGGGAGTCCTTTGGGAGTTTCAAACACCTTGGAATGATTGTCCAAGACTTGTTGGAGATCTGCAGAAATAGATGATTTTGATGTCGGAACTTCTAGTGAGCATAATTGTGCAATTACGCCTTGTTGTTCTTTCTTTAGAAGCTTTGTCATGACATTGGAGCTTATTATCCTTCCTGACTTCCCTTCAATACCCCGTAATTCGACTTCCTTTCCTTCTAAAAAAAAATTCAAGAAAAGTTCTTGAAAATTAAAAGCTACCGTCCCCAAAGATTGTAACCATTGTACTCCTAGTACAACATCAGCACCTCCCATAGGAATGGAAAGCATTGGACTAGTCAATACATATTCCCCATGGTTAGCTTAATATTATGGCATTTTCCAGAGCAATTTATAGTTCCTCCATTTGCAACCATCACTTGACATTCTGGTGCTGGGTATAGGAAACAATTTAATTCCTTGGCTACCTTACAATGAATAAAATTATGGGTGCTACCTGAATCAATCAACACTACTACCTTTTTCTTCTTGATTTGTCCTGCTATCTTGAGAGTTTGAGGAGTGGTAATTCCTGCCAGTGCATTACATGATATGGTCGGATTCATTTCTTCCTCTTCTAGAGCTGGTTCCTGGTGTATATCCTCTTCTTGTTCATTTTCTTCTTCCTCTTCACAATCTATGTAAAATAATTTCTTCTCAGCACACTTATGACTTTTAGTGTATTTGCTATCACAACTGTAGCAAAGCCCTTTTTCTCTTTTTTCTTCCAATTGTTGTGGTGTCAACCTTGTAGGTTGTGGAAATCTAGGCGTAGCAACACTTCCTTCTTTATAAAATTGAGTGGTAGGCTTCCTTGTCACCATAATTTTACATTCAACTTTTCTTGCCAACCTGAATGCCTTCTCCAATGAATCAGGTTCCAAAACGCGAACTTCATGTTGGATGTTATCCTTTAAAGTGCCTATGAAGAGATCAATCCTGTGTTCCTCTAGAATATCGGTTACCCTTATATTCAATTTTTGGAAGTCCTCAATGTGCTCCCCCACTAAACCCTTTTGTTTGAGATTTATCAATTGGCTAAAGAAGGTGTTTCTCTTTGTATCCTCATAATGTGCAATCATTTCCTCCGTAAAAATTGACCAAGTGACAATTTTTTTACGGGAGCAAAGCCATCGATACCATACAAATGTATTTTGTTCTAAATGTAGAGTTGCAATGCATACCTTTTGTGTGTTTTGCACGTTATGGAGATCAAAATATTGCTCCATCTGTAGTATCCATGTTACAGGATCCTTTCCATCAAACTTCCTCATATCCATTTTTGGAATATGGTGGTTCTTCCCGCCAACATTAGAATTTATGAAATCACGATTAACATTTATTTTGTTCTCATCATGAGGTTCTTCTACTATCTTTTCACCATTAGGAAACCTTTCTTGTATCAACTTTGTCAAACCTTCCATGTCTGCTTTTAGAAAATTCTTCATTTTTTCCATTTTCTCATCGATCTTAGCTTCCATGTCATCCATCTTAGATTCCATGCCAGCCTCCATGCCATCAATATTAGATTCCATGCCATCTATCTTAGATTCCACGCCTTTCTTCAAACCGTCCATCTTAGTTTCCACGCCTTTCTTCAAAACTTCCATGTCATTTTTTGTTGCTCTTTGCGAGAGCGAAATTTGTTGCACTTGCTCTTGTAATTTTGATATGTCATGTCGCCATTCTTCGTCTTCATGAGTCATAGTAGAGCTTTCCAAAGGCTTAATGGGTTTTGAATTCTTTTTAGGGGCCATTTTATAATCCAATACTGATATCTATTCTACAATATTCCCTTGCAATCAATTCAACTTGATTCTTCAAACAAGACTTATGCGGTCGGAAAAAAAATACACACCTTTTTCTTGCTTTTGAGGAGCTCGATGTGAAATTGGATTATCTCCGTGATTGCAGCGCTTAAATATCTGAATTTAAGTACCGATGTAGCCCTCCGAGATCCTCTTTCGAATACCACCAGTCTGAACACGATTTGGATTCTCCAAGACAAAGTTGTGTCCAATCTCCCACAATGACCTAATTATGGACTGGTTCAGTAGAGCGAACTTGTACGACTTGCCACGTGTCATTTTTTTGTCCTTTGTCTCTGAAATTAATAGCAAAGAAACTACAGTCCATGTACTTGTGACCAATTTTTACGGCACTCCAATCCGATGCCCAAAGAGAGATTTATTGAACTTTCCCACGATCACCTCTTTGAGACAAAATTCAGGAGCCTGAAAAAGCACTACCTTCCACAGATCATATCTCCAAAAATATTGCGAACCAAGCTCTGAAATTTTTTGACGAATTTCCTCATGATTTCAAATTAAATTACAATATGAATTTCAGATTGAACAGCCGTGAAAAAATTATAGCGAAAATTCCACGATGACCTGTTTAGGAGCTTGAAAAAAGGCCTAACTTCCACAGATGATATCTCCGAAAATATTGCGAACCAAGCTCTGAAATTTTTGGACAATATTCCTCAGGATTTCAGCTTCGCACCCTAAAAATTTCAGCTTCTGAAACTTCGTAGAAAAAAAGTTATAGCGAAAATGCCACGATGACCTGTTTGGAGCAGCGAAACCCTAGAATCCAAAGCTCGGATACCAAATGTTGTGTAACCAGCTCCAAAAAGAGAAGAAAAGAGATATCAACGCCTTAGAAATGAGCCACTTCGAGGGGGAAACCTCCAAAACATTACATAAATGCACAATTCTTGTATGATACAATTTACAAAACCTCCTTTCTATATATAGGAGTCCATGAGACCATAATGTAATCCTGATGGGCCCACAAATGTAATCCTAACCCGACCTAACAATAATAATTTAAGGGGCACAATAATAACAATAAGGGGTTACACTAACAATAATAAGGGACTATACTAGTGATATAGGGACCTAACACCCTTTTAGCTCTATAATATTTCTAAAATATAATCACATCCCATAATATTTTGTCTCTCTTATGAGTTTAAAATAGGAGCCTAAAATAAACATATCGAAATCACTACATCTTAATGAAATTGAAATAAGAAAAAAAATATGAAAAAATAGAAATACTTATATGAAAAGTATATGAAAAGTCTCATTTATAAAATCAAAAATAAATTCTAGCTTATATAAGAGGTATCAATGGAATTCTAGCTTATAAACTTTAGATTTGACTAAATCATTGTTCTATCGTCTACTAAAACTCTTTTGGAAGGTTAGGACTTCCAATAATTTCACATCTCAAATAATTGGAAAAAAAATCCGTTGACTTGGCCACAAAATTGATCCAATGTAGATTCTCTTTTAGTTATAAAAATTTGAGAATTGTGGTCCTCTGGATTGACATATATTGTGCGATACCCTGCAATGATTAAATTCAATATGTTGTTGGTAAAACATGGTAAATCTTGAAAGATATTATAAAATAGAAATTAAAATTCAAATGGTATAAAACTAAAAAATTTCATTTACCAAAATGGTTCTTTTAAGTGTTGGATAGAGTAAGACAATGCTGGTAATAAATATTGAAACTTACTATTTTTTTCAATCTGTTTTCATAGTGGAAGATGTTTTTTAGTTTTCATCTCTTTCCATTAATCATAAATTGAATTCAAATCTACCTCATTTAGAGCATGAGGTGCACTAAGAGAGAGAAACATTAACATATCCAATGTATTTAAAGAAATTCTTGATCTATCATCATTTTTTATTCGATTTAATTTTGAAAAGCCTCTCATTCGAGGAAATTTTAACCTAAAAGTGCCCATAAAATTTTCACGTAATTCCCATATCATAATATGTAAACCAATGAAAAGCCTTTATATTTAAAAATAGGTACATGTAAATATTTTGGAGGGTAAAGAAGAAAACCTACTTTTTTTAATTGAATTTTTGGCTTATCTCCTTATAGGCTTACTTAAACTTCAAGTGTAGACACTCATTGGATGCGGAATTAAATTCTACATCCAACGAGTACCCATTATGCATACTTTTTAGAAGACCCACATTGATAAAAAATCAAGATACATTAAAAAAACGTGTTCAACACATTTTTTTAATGTATCTTTAATTTTTATCAATGTGGGTATTCTCAAAAGTATGCATAATGGGTAGTTGGATGCAGAATTAACATTCCACATCCAACGAGTGTATACACTTGAAATTTGAGTAAGCCTATAAGGAGATGAGATAAAAATACTAGTAAAACAAGTAGTTTTCTTCTTTTCCCTCCAAAATTCATAACTTGTAGTTTATTATTTTAACTATTATTTTATTATTTTTCCTTAGGAGGCCACTTTTAGGATGGAATTTCCTCTAATTTCATATACTATTGTACTAGAAGGAATAACAAGAATTTCTTGCCATAATTTCATTAAGCATGGAAATCCTTCAAACCATTCAATTTCACCTCCACATAGATCCCATGCTCCAAACATACACTTTTTTGGGTAAGATTTATAAATAGTACATATAAATTCATCTATTTCACCCATACATTTAATTTTTTCCACAACAACCAAGCCTCCAACACTAATTTTTTCACATAAACATGTCAACCATGTTCTTTTTTGAGAGTCTCTATCATCTGTATCCTCCTAATAATTACGAGGACTAAAAAACTAAACTAAATTAAAAATCTATGAACCTTGCATTTAGAGAGTCAATCATCTTCATTACAAAATATTTTCCCAACATAATGCAGTGATCTAGTGTCCTTGATCTTTGTGAGTTTAGTAAACTCTCAAACCTAAATTCATGTGCATGCACTATATTTGTGCAATCTACAAAATCAAGAGTTCCTTTTTGTGTTTTACTTAAAAAAGATGATGGGAGAATTACAGCTGCCCCAACTGTGCCTCTCAGAAATTTCTTATGAAGCAAGCTAATAGTGATATCTAAAGTTGTTCCAATAGATGTAATGTCAAAATGATCCTCTTGAAACCTTTTATTCAGCTTATTTAACTCAATAAGCACATTTTGAGGTAAGTGGATGCAAAATTGAACTTGAAATATTGTAGCCATCACATACATTTTTTTCTCCACTAACTCACAGTCTCTTAACAAAGCAGGCATGAGCTTAACGAGTCTTTCCATTAATTTTCCTCTAGAAATAAATGTAATATGATGAATTTGTAACACTTATAGTCTTGTGATTATAAATGACTCCATTAGATCTTTCAATTCTCGATGCCTTTTAGTAGATTTCCCTAGCCATGAATAGACCTTGTTTGCAAACTTATCAATAGCTTGCAATTCTGAAAAATAATATGAAACGGAATTTGTTGCTAATTCTTCTCGATGACTTATATAAGGGACATATAATAAATTAGGGGCATGTAGATGAAGCTTAATAGATAAACCTTCATGAATACCCCTCATGGATGATGGTCCATCATATCCAGATCCAACTAACTTTGTCATGGATAGATTCATGTCTGCTAAAAGAGATTTCACAACATCATACATAGATTGTGATGTTCCATCCCTAATTTGTAGCAATTGTATGAACTTTGTAGCACATGGACCTCTTGCTTCATTTTTAAAATATGTAATATAAACAATCAAATTTTGCACCATAGTCCGATTAGTTCTTTCATCAACTAAAAGTGAGTAATATGGGATTTGGAAAATCTCATCTTTTACTTTTCTCCAATATACCTTCATTACAACTTCTAAAAAGACTTTTTGAGATGTTTCATTTGTATATGTTGATTATTCATATTTTAGAGGGATGTGACGAGTGTTTTTATAGTTGTTTAAGTCACAAATTAACTTATATACTTCCAAAGGTAAATCATGTATTGCAAGAAAATACATGTTCTTAATAACTGATATAATTTTCTCTTTCTGAGCATCAACCATTAGCTCTACATGTTTTGTACTTGGAACAGTACTTCATTTTATTTATCCCTCTAAAAGTTGAAAATAAATTTTATGATCATCTGATTTTACATGGATGTTTAAAGAACTAACTTGAAGAGTTGTGCTTCCATACTTAGAAAATGGAGTTTACCTTCTAGATTTTACACGCCATGAACATTTTATCCTTTCAATGCCATTACAATATTTTACAGCATAAGCCCATGGAAAGCTCATCTTCCACTTGGAATTGAATGTTCTTTTGTACCTCTTGGATATCAGTTCACCTTCAAGAAGTTTTGCACTATCTGATTCATGGTCCTCATGTACATGATCATATACTTCTTTTTTAGATATGTGCAGTTGATTAGAGCATTGAGAAATACCAAATGCATCGACAAGTGAACCTTATTTCACATCTTTTTTTGGGCGACCAATAGGTGGAATTTTATACCTATAAATCATAATCAATAAACAAAATAAGAAATATAAAAATATATATTAATATAAAAATACACATATTATTTGAAAAGAATACAGTAGAAAACAAAATTCATTTGAAAAATAATGAAATGAAAAGCAACAAATAGATCTCACACATAGAGGTGTGTTGATAATTGAAATTAAAACTAACATTGATCTTCATGGAAGGTTACACACATTGTCATCACCATAAAATAACTTCTTCTATAACAAGGAATATATCAAATTTTTTTTCAGTAACTATAATGTAGAAGGCATCACGATTCACAAGGACAACAATCATAAAAAATGGGGTGCATAAAGCACACCATCAATTGGCAGTTCGGGTGAATTTGGGGAGTAGTTTCCAATTACATAGTGGTATTTTGTGCACATGCCTTAGACAAATCATGTGACAGATTTTTTGTTGGGATTGAGATGAATCATGGATTTCTTAAAGGCTTATCGATTTAGGATCTGAGCATTCTCACTGATATCGCTCTTTTCCACGTCAATAGCAATCTTTTAACTGGGGTCATTCCTCTTAGCTTCTAGAGTCCCACATTTTTAGAAGAGATGGATGTGAGGAACAACCAACTCTAAGGAATTTCCCTACTGTGGATCTGGAATTGAAAAGTTTGGTGTACTTGGATCAAAGATTCAATTTCTTTACAAGTGCTATTCTTATAGACCTCTTCAACAAGAAGGAGATGGACATTATATTTGTGAACAAAAACTGATTCCAGAAAACGTGGGGAAATCTCTAGTCTCTGTGGTGAGCTTTCTGAATAACAATTTGACTGGAATAATTCTGAAAAATGTTGGAAACATGGCCTGGAGGTTGAACGAGGAGTTGTTTCTCAATAATGCACTGTATCGATGCTTGATAGAGGAAACGAGGATGTTGGATCAGCTAAAGGTGTTGGATGTGAGCTTTAAACACATAGGAGGTTAGGTTCCGTTGTCTCTTGGTTGTCTTGGTAATATTGAGCAGCTCATTCTAACTCACAATGAATTATGTGGTTCCATTATTGATGTCATTTTATCCATAAGGAGCGTCCATAACCTTATTGTTTCCTATAATGATTTCAGAACTAGCTAGTCAATTTGAAGAAGACTCTGACTTTCACCAAAAAAAAAATCATAAACATTGTCACTCAAAAATATTGAAATAGGCATGATTAAATGATCCATAGATATTATGTTCAACTATTTTGACCCTGTCTTGAATTATCTAGACTCAAAAATCCAGTGAACATCTAATGAATCAACAATATGATTGAGAACAGAAATGATCACACAGATTGAAGTGCTCGAAATAATAACGAGGAATCCTTATAATTCCAAGGACTTCAAACTCCAGGTCAGCAGGCTTTGACATTACAGTAAACCCCAGGAACATTACCCTCAAAGGAATAAAAAAAACTACTACTAATATCATCACCCAAACTCTTCTCTCTAGACCCTTATTGATAGCCACTAGACAAGGATATGAGCTTCAAGGCCACATACAGGAAACAAATAACAAAAATTGAAGCAAAAACTGCATGCACTCTGCTACTCAATAAAGGATAAGTACAAAATTTGATGTTATCTTCTTCCAAAATTGTTGTAGTTAATTACTTGGGTATCTTTCCTTCATTGCAAAAATACCATGTTTCAAAATCTAAATGTTGAGGTTGATCACATTAATTCATACTTCCATAATGATGGTTGGAAAAGCACAAAAGGAGAAAAAAAGTAGACACCCCTATGTTGGTCTGATGCTGAGCTAGGAAATATTTAGAGGAATTCCATTTTGCAGTTGAACTTTTCCATATACCAACAACCAATCTCCTCTCCCATGCTTTTTAAGAATTTATTTTTTTCATGTTCACTAGGAAATATTTAGAGGAATTCCATTTTGTAGATGTACTTTTCCATGCACCAAGGTATTGTTGTTGAAGTTTACTTCGACATCTGTAGTATTACAATTGAATTGAATCGTTTAGCAGTACGTACTGATTTAATTTTTAGATGTATTTGTTCTTTGTTAGTATTTCCTGAGATTGTATTTCCTAAAATATGTTTCTATAAATGCATGCCATTACCTTTTAATTTTAAGATATGTTTCTATCTTTTTCTCTTCGATTACGATGTGGTATTCAATATATCTCATGATTCTTATAATGAGAGAAGCATGAAAGAGTTGCATGTGTGATTTTCCTTTTCTTTTTATGGCATTTACTAAGCATAGTTTCTAAATGGTGTTAAATTTTGTGGAAGGCATCCCGTTACCTATTTTTGAGCCAATGATTCTACCTTTTAAGTGATTGGAAACTTATTTGATTTCTATTTAAATTTAATTCTTGAGCAGAAGATTCGACTTGTCTGTTATAATAGAACTACAGGTTTTCCTTTTGTGAAAATTTGTGGTGTTGTTTAAACTTCACAATAATTATTTTTTTTGTAATTAGTAGCTGAAGTTGAATAGCATACATAGTAATTCTCAACATAATTAGTAGATATTGTTTTAATTGTCAACATAGTAAATAGAATAAGTAATAAATATTGCAAAAAACATTAAAGCCTCAAATATCAACCAATGTGCATATGCTGGTTGGAAATACATGGCCCTTGAAGCCATCATTTGTGCTATAATGGGTGGTGACTTCCAGCTATTTGCATTGACCTCTTGGTTAGCATGTTGTTTTGACATTTAGCTGACAGGTTCACAACCATTTATTTCCCTTGAGCGAGACAATGATCTTTTCCACACTCTTGGTAATTTGTCACAACCCTTGGATGGAGCCAAGTTGAGATTTTTTCCTCTCTTCTTGGTTAAAAGGATGACCAATGTGTGCTAGCAACGATAATGGATTCAAGTAGTTGGTGGGATTGGAATTCAAGATCTGGGTACTCTGATTCTTCTAGCTTGTCTTAATAATAAGTTGAACTTGGTGCATGAATTTCCAGAGGACACATTAACATTTGGATAACCATGAGTAAATCATATTTTAAAGGGAATTTTTATGTTATTATATTCCTAGATGATTACACTAGGAAGTGTGGATTTACTTCTTTGGGGAAGAAATCAAAAGTTTTTGAAATCTTTAAATATCAGAAAGCACTTTCTAAAAAGTAGAGTGGGAATTTTCCAGAGGCATTGAGCTCTAATTTTGTTGAAGAATACAAGACCAATGGATTTGATTTTTTTAAGAGGAAATGGTATTAGGAGGCAGTACATAAACCATGTACACTAACACATATTGGAGTTGAAAAATGAAAAATAATCGTTTCATTCAAGAGATGATATGTATGATCAAATTCATCTTTGTTGACTAAAACATTTGGGTTCAACCCTGCAATAGTATAATTATATTATCGATATAAAACCAACTAAAATTTTTTGGAATATCACCTGAGGAAGCCTAGAGTGAGTACAACTCTAACATCCAACATATTTTTTCGAAAGTGTTTGTTATATGCATGTTCCAAAAGAGAAACACAATGCAACAATCTGTGCTTAAGGGTGCAAGTGTATTTTTTTTTTGTTACAAAGAACAATTGAAGGTATATCAGTTTTGGTCAAGGGAAAAGAAAGTAGTTAAGTTGGTTTCCAAATTGAAATGATTTTGGCTCCAAAATCATAATTCAAATTTTATATTAAAAGGTCATATTCGTCCAATTTTTCACAAGACACCTCCCTAAGAAGCTCCCTCACATCACTACAAAAGGAGGCTTGGTTCCCTCATAAGCATCATCTAAAAACATCGATCTTGTGCAGACTATTTGAGTGAGGGTTTGCGACCTAGATTAATCTTGAACATCAAACACAGAAGGTCGAATTTTTGAGACATCTCTGAAGATTTTTGTGGTTTAAATTTATGTTTGGTTAAGGCTCTTTGTTGGGGATTTTCTGAGCACCTTCAACATATTCTGAAGCAATTTTGGGACACCCTTTCTAAGGCATATTTCACACCTTTAATTGAGAGTATATTTATAAGGCATATTTCGCACCTTTTGTGAGTATATTTGAAGGGTAAATTGTGCATTTTTTCGGCCACACTTTAAGTAATAAACAGAGTTTAATCTGAAGCCCAATTTTATTCCTTCTATAATTATTTGACAAAGAAAATACTCGAGACCTTATGAACTCATCCAAAACAATTATTTTCGAGTTTCAAGCACTACAGGACATATATTGAACGATATTTTTGGGGGTTTAATGTTTAATTTTTTCTAGTGATTCACTGGGGTTTTGAAGTCCATTCGTCCCTCTTTCTACAAAAAATTTGTGCACATACATTCAAACTTCCTTAATTATATTTGTAGCATACCTAATTAGTCCTCTTTGAATTCATATTCATCAAAGTAGTGATTTGTATCAACAATGTTTCCAGGCAGACCTACTGCGAATCATCCTTGTGGCCTTTTGTGAACAGACTAGCTAAGAGAAAGTGTCATTTGATTGGGGAGAGAAATAATATGTTTTAAAGCCTAATCTGAATTTGACAGTGGAAATATTGGGTTAATTTTCTAGATGATAATCTGAGGACAAAATAACTGTGAAGGGTCAACATTGGTAATCCTAAGAGGAGTTTGATTGAGGTAAGTTTTGTCAAGAAATTCTTCTAAAATACTATTTGCAGAAAATAAGGTACATATAGTGCATACCTATCTATATTTTATCTCTGATTGAATAGTAAATATGACCGATATTTGAAGCATGCTATTAAAAAAATTTAGAAATTATTTGAAGGTTAGATCATTATGGTCTAATATCTATGAAAACCTTGAATATGATTATTTATCATACTCAAACCTCCTCGAAAGAGAATTCATCTCTAGCAGTTAAGGCAAGAAGTATAGTTAAAGATTAGTTTTCAACATATTGGAAGGCATCATTAAAATATTTAGGTTTTCAAAATTTGATAAGCAAGGTTCTGTGAGATATTTGATAGTAGAAGTGTTGAGCATATTGTCATTGATGTCAAAGCTATCTTGTATGAAGCTCTGATCTACGACCCTCTATAGTTCAGATTTATGGCCCACTAATGCATAGATCTGCAGTTTGGGGCTTCATGAGAAAGGTCAACAAACTCTGTCCAAAGAACATCAAAGTTTTTTTCTATGAAACTCGATTAAAGAGAATTTTAGCTATAAAAGGACCTCCTATAGGTAGCAAAGTCAAAAGAATTAAAATTACATGGTTTTGTGATGCATTCAATGGAACAAAATTGCATGGTTTATTGCCTCATGGTACATACATTGAAATATCTCTGGTGATTTCATTTATGAAAAATTTGAATGTTTATTTTCCCTTTTAACTATCTTCTAATTCAGAAATCTCGTTCCTTTTTGTAGTATCAGTAAAAATTGGATTCCTCAATTGGCTCCTGGAGAATTGAGATACACAAACCTGAAATTAATGATTTATTTATTGATTGGACGAGATTGCTTGGGTGCAGCTCCAAACCTCATAGGCTTCATGTCACCTCTGTCGTACGCATCATGAATAAGGTTGTATACCCGGAATAGGCATCAATCATCTCTATAACAAGTTATCCATTCAAAGTCTATGGAGGGTCATCGAGACATCTTTGGCCCTACCCCCAATATTCAGTGGAACCCAATGACGAAAAGTGACGAAGTGTTGGAATTATACTCCCAACCACCACCATGAATAACAGTGGCAGTAGCCCACAATTCCATCAATTTTGACAGCAGAGAAGGACAAGCAGGAGATCCGATATTTGGAGGCGTTTTTCATGCAACACAGCAAACCGAGTACTGGGCCATCCTCTACATTTATTGCTTTGAACTACTACAGTTGACTTACCTTTGCCACAGAGTACACTTCGCAGATTACACCACTTACCTTTCCGCTGCCGCAAGCTATGTTATTTACTATGCGATGCGATAGTGCTATCGCACATCGCATTCGCAATAGTTTAACTTTTCCATAAAGCGCCCACACTGAATGTTATATCTTTAGCGGTGCAATTGTGCCATCGCACATCACGCCCTCAAGGTTATATGTTTACCGTTAAAAGTTCTGCAAAGTAATGTATTTGCATTGTGATGCCATATCCATCACACATTGCAATCGTATAGAATTATGCTTATCATTGAAACCACCCACAGGCTATGATAATTGATTTGTGATGCGACGGTGCCTCGTCACTTTGTATTCACACAAACTTTAAGGTTATCTGTGTTCACGACAGTTAAAGTTTAAGATTGTCGATCTGCGATTTGCGATTTGCGATAAGGATCCGGATGCGATGAGGACTCAGAGCCGAAACACATAGAGTTTGAAGTCCGCTAGTTTTATGTTTTTGAACGTATTTTACGTGTTTTCATGTATAAACCAGAAATACGGCCTGTGTGCCAATTTAATGAAGATATGGGTCCTTTGACAGCCCAAGGACAAAAGGTTGTTGAACATCCGTTCAGCAATTGAATTGCATTGATTAGATTTAGGTTTTACAGGCTTCGGCCATTTTGCTGTTAGCATAATGTAATTTCATTACGAAGTTGAGTTGAATCAAAAAATGAATTTTGGTCCTCTCCTCTATGATTACGTTGTCCGTATATGTGTATGAATGTTAATTCCATAGCAATTGTCCATTCTCTATGTTGTGGGGAAACACATTTCCTTTGTTATTGTTTCGTTCAATATTTCCAACACGAAGACCAAAATCTATAAAGAAGTTCAACAAGAAGAAACCTCAATGAATGCGGTGCAAGATTTAAGTATGGCCCCATATTAGCCATATTGGAACCTAAATATCCATCCTCGTTAGCATGCCATACCTTGGGACTATAGATTTAGCGTTAATGACAACAATTTAAAATAGGGAATTGTATTCGGAACATTCTTTTAAAATATGCCAGTAGACCTCATTTTTGGCAGCTCATCCTTCCTACATTCGCATCGAGTTAAGTACCTTACCTTTTTGTTATGTCGTGAAATGAAACAACCTACAAGAAATACTGCTACCACGGGGAAAGCTACATCAAGACTCAGAACCTACAGTGCTACACCCACTTGAATTTACTTTCTTCAGATACATACTAATGATACGATAGGCATTAAAACATGATATATCACGGACATCCATACATGATATATCAGGGTATCACGCTTATATTACGGACAATAGAGAGGATGAGTTACTAGTATTGAAATTTGAGTGGATATGTTGATGGGTTTATCGCCAAAGATAATGGTTAAATTTCACGATTTTGAAGCATGAAAATGATATTTCCATGCTTTTGAAAACTGGGACTCAATAGCAAATGGCAGTCTCGCAGGATTCAGGGGTTCTGAGTATGTGGTTTTTATTTGTGCGTTCAATTGAATAAGATTTTATTGTTGAGTTCTAACTCCTGATCAGTGAAGATTTTGGAATGGCTCTTTTGTTCTTCTCCAACCGGATGAAAAAAGTAAATCGTTCACGCTGACAACTTGGCAAGGAAAAATATCACTATTGAGCCTACCATTATGATGGTTGTTGGCTTGGAGTTGGCACTGGGCTGTGGGAAATCGAATATCAACAACCTCCAACTCCCTTGCCATTAATCTCCTTCAATGTTGCAACAAAATTTAGGCTTTGAACAGTGAAAAGAACCCTGGGCCACTCCCCAAAGTCCAGTCACGACTCACCACTGAGCAATGGCCACTCACGAGTGGCATAAGTTGTAACGCGTTACTAAGAGTCTGTACATGAGGTCAGGTGAACCCGTGGTGAATCAGTGATTGGTGACAAGTCAGACTTCTGATTGGTGACCTTCAGTAAATATGAAAAAAAAAATTGTAATAAATAAAACTAGAATTTAAAAAAATGTTCCACGCGCTTACATGCTAAAACACTTCTTCAGACATTTCATAATATTATTCAAATTTTTTTAAACAAATCTCCAATTTTAAATCTTTTTTCCTAGAAATAGTAAAATTGTTTGACTACTCTTGTGATGTGACAAAGGCCCTGAGGTGTTCAATTTTGATCACTGAAGCCGAATTCCATTTAGAGAGTGAAATATTATGGAGCTGTTGCGTGAATGGCTTGGAGTTGTTGCGTGAGGGAGGATCCCTAGTTAGAAGTCGAAGAACCCATGATGCATGGAAGAGGAGCCGTGGTCAACACTTAATCTATTAAAAAAGAAAGGTCATTAACCGCTCGAAACAATTAGAGTCGTAGTGCCCAAATATTTGCAATTGAGAAGTGAGCTCGGGCCCCACCAAGTTTGGATAGCGTCGAAGACCCCGATTGCCCGACCTTGTGATAGTCCCCACCACAACGTGGAGTGGACCCCATGATATTGTGTTTTTATCGTATTTTTTTATCTCAAATTTGTCTACAAATTGAAATGTTTGAGTGATATAGTTTACATAAACAATTTAAAAGAACCAAAAATCGTAGTTATATTAAAAATAACTTATCATTAAATGGTTAAGAAATGAGGAGCAAAACTTAAATAATATTTAGTATACATGACTTTAGATTCCAATTACACCGCCTATCAGAGTTACTGGATGACTTAGGGCCTAATATACACGCTGTTACGTAGCATTTACATTATTGCAAGTTGTATAGAGTTTGTTACATTTTAAAACCATTCAAATCTAACCGTCTTTATATCACCTCTTGCAGGAGCAGGTGTTGGATAACCAGATTTTAGATTAATTATGAAACAAAGTTTTTTAAAGCACTAGTTTTACACTAGGTTTTAGAATAATTGTAAATAAATGAGTGTCATAATAGGAAACTTTTGGTGATAAATCATTGGTTCAAATCCTCTTTCATTAGCATTATAATTTTAGAACTATTAATTTATGATAGAGTAGGAATTTTTTCAAATAGAAATATGAGTTATTGGAAGATAATTCTTCCATACTCATATTAGAATTAGTTGCAGATATGTAGGTAGATGTTGAGAGAAAATCTCAACCTCCATATTCATATTTAGAAGTGGTTGGATCTTAGCAGCACTATAAATATTGTGATGTATTCGTGTGATGATATATACAGTGATAGATATATATTGTTTTATGTGTTAATATTGTGCAATAGATGCTTTTACAAATTTCAATTTAAGTATATAGAAATTAAAATAAAATAAAAATGGAAATCAATTATAAACCATAAAAAATTATCTTAAAATGTTTTTCCTCGTCAAATCTTTCTAATCTTATAATAATTTTAATAAAGGTATTCTTTAAAATCAAATTATCGTATGATTTTAAGATGACCAAACTTATTTGATTAAGAAAAACTAACATTTTAATAAATAAATTGTAATAAATTTACTCACATTTAAAGTATAATAGTTTTATAAATTTATTATATAAATATTATAGATTTGGATAAATAAAAAAAAATTATTTGATTTATTGGTTTTTAATTGTTTTTAGAAAAGTTTTAATGTAATATATTATCTTATAATATAAATCAATAAGTATAAAAATTCACAATGATAGAAAAATAAAAATTCACAATGATAGAAAAATAACTTATTTGAAATGATAAACTAGTATCATTACATTAGTAAATATAGTTAATATAATATAAGGAAATAGATATAGGTAAATTTTTATGTTTCAACTTTTCATTAATAAATATATATTCAAATCTTAAAAATATTATACAACCAAAACATTAACTCTAATTTTTCAAATTAATTCTAATATTTCAAATTTTCACCATTAAATATAAACTCAATCCTTATTCAACCAAAATCCATTCAAGATTAACATGCATTCCATAACAATATCATTAACATAAAACTATTCAGCTTTTAAAGAAATAGCAGCTCATCATCAAGACACTTATATTGTCAAAATTAAAAAAAAAAAAGTTAAAAATAATAAATTTTTAATAAATATATTACTGTTAAGAAAAAATTATTATGAATATAATTTACCAACTTGTTCTATATTTCTAACCGTTATCTAAGTTTACTATTTCTTCTTACTTTGTTACTCTGTTATTTGGCTTCTCTCGTTGAAATTGAATACTTCAATTTTAATTAATATTTTTGAGTTGATATTGAAAATGATTTTTATTTTTTTTATATCTCAATCAAAAGTTTAAATCTTCCTTAAATAAATTTTTACCAAATCAAAATTAAAAATTTACTTTGCATATTTGTGATTTAAAAATTTACTGTACCTATTTTTTAATAAAAATGCAATGATCATTTGATTTCGTTACATTAATATAAGATACTGTGGATCAAAGAGGAAAAAACCACAATCCGTTTTCCTCATGGTTGTAAATGGGTGGCTCAGCCTTCAATATAAGCAACGAACCGTTTTCCTCAGAGTAAACGTGGGGCACACACATACGACAGCATTCAATATTCATGAACGCATCTAAAGATTAGGGAAAATAAAATTCAAGAAAAACAATTATGAAACCTGCATTGAAATTTGGATTTATCAATCTAATAGACGCGTATCAAAGAGGAACAAACTATGTATTGTTTTCCCAAGGTTGTGTAACGTGGCGCATACACGTATGGCATCGCCACATTCAGTATTTCGAAAAAGTGGCTATGGACGCCTTAGTGTTGGAATTCTTCTCCATTCATGGAACATAATAATTCCTTCAATTCAGAAATTGAGATTGAATCACTGGGTTTCATATGGAATGGGATGTTTCCCGCAATAGTTCCAGACCTCTTTCTTCTTCTTTGGATGTTTCCAGCCATCAGTGAGCGCTTATGAACGAGAAGAAATAGATGCTCACCTCTGGATAAGGAAAAATAGTTTTTATATACTCTACGTTGTTATTAATCGCCTATTTTGGATTACTTATTTTTCTTTTTATTGAAAATTATTTAAACTTGAACTTATTTTGAAAAAAATTATTATAAATAAAAAAATCTCACATATTTTTTTTATAAATTATAGATCAGTGTTACAATCTCATTACCTTTTATAATTTACAATTTACAGATCAATGTTACAATCACATTGCCTTTGACACAATAAACAATACAATTGTATGAAAGTAAATAGATCTAAAATAAATTATAAGATGCTATAGTAGTACTACGAAATGCCAATATATTGTGTACGTCGATTGGAGAGATAGGCATCTCAAACCAAAGTGCTCAATAATTACAATGAGTTCATATGGTCATGGGCTAAAAGATATAGGTAAAAACTTTTATTTTAACTATCAAGAATCATTTCCTTCAATAGAGATATACACTTAATATTTATTATACTTAGAGTGATTATGTATATTGAAGTATTATTATTTTTTTAATTATAATTAGTTTTCCATTAATATAAAATTGTTTTAATCTTCCATTCTTGATTTTATCATTCTTCCAATAAATATATATATATATATATATATATATATATATATATATATATATATATATAATTTATGACCTACATTGATTGGTAGGTGTAAATCAACAAATAATGAAAATATGTACAGAAAGAAAAATAACTGTAAAACAGACATATTCGTCTTCATTTTTATGTTTATATGGTACAAATGAGTCTTGGAATTTTAAAGAGACCTTATTACCTTGACGAATGTTGATGTATTTTTTATAATTAATTTAATATTAATTTTTATGTTTATATTAAACTTACTAGTGATATGATATTTATATATAATTTGTTAGTAATAATGAAATTTTATTAGATTTAATATTTATATATAAACTTTCCATTGCATATTCATGTTATTCAACTCTAGCAAAAACCAGTTACTCCAAACTTGTGAATATCAAAATATGTGATCTACTTTTTACTTTTGGATAGTCAATTTTGCAATGACATAAATACATAAATATCCCTAAACTACCATCTATAAAAGAAATACAACTGTAATGGTTTTTTTTCCTTGTTGTTTGGCCAAAACTATTAAAGACGGGTAAATTTACCTGACACGAACGTTTAATAAACCTTTTCTTCAAACAGATATGGTATCTAACGAATGAATGTTTTCCGCTCTCAAAGTAATTATATGTGACGATGATATTTATGCGTGTAAATTTCGTTGAAATAGATGAATACCAGTGTAATTCTTAAATATTCCTGTTGAAATATGTAACATTTCGGGTAATTTTTGAATATTGGTGTTGAAATATATGAATATTTGAGATTAGTGTCAATTGCATTCATTTATCAGAATGAAAATAGAGTGTTATAGTTTTGGTAAAGTTTTCATTCATGTCATTTCTCTTCCCTATCTGATTACCATACTCAGACTCTACTAGTGGAAGATGAAACACCTCTCTTAATAAGGATAAATATTTTGGAGAGGAAATGTTATATTAAGTATTACATATTATATTTCAAGTTTAATATTATTAGATTTATATTAGAGTTGATGTTAAGTTTGAAAATAATATTAAAATTTATATAAATTTTAATAATCTGTTTATGTTTAATAATATATTTATTTTAATTAGATTAATGTGTGAGAGTGTAAATTTTTGTGATTTATTACTAATTTAATTATAAATATTTTAGAAAATCACATAATCTTGAGAAGTTCGAACTACAAAGTGTAGTTTATTATTATTTTGATGATAAACTACACTCAATACTCTACCCCTTCTATTTGAAGAAACTCTCCTCAATATACATACTCTACCCCATACAGTTTGAACTTTGTTATCTCTTAGGAGGAAACACATGTTGCCTAATGAGGCCCTGTTTGTATTATAATTTTTCTTACAATATAATTATTAATAAAAAATAAATTTTGAAAGTTGTATTTACTCTAACAATATGATTAATGGTATTAGTGATAATATTAATGATGTTAACATTATTAATATAAGCCCGTAGGGGCATGGTCTAGTGGTCAACAGACGCACTGTTAAGGCGTTCATGTTGTTAAGCAGGTCACGATTTCGAGCCTCGTCTTATCCGAGTACCGTTCTTGTAGGCTGGGCAGACCCTGAGAGGTTATAGTGGTAGCCGGAGGGTTTGACCCTGCACCTTGTGTTTGAAAGTTTTCTGATGCTCCCAATTCCTCTAACTTAAAAGAAAAAACATTATTAATATAAATATTATCAAGATTAATATTAATAAATGTCCTTAATAATATTTACTTTCTAAGTAAATATAGTAAGAAAACTCAACCATGGCTATAAATGATCAGACATTCATCAATGTCATTAACTACTCATGTTCAACAATACACAAACATAGTTAGCCATAGTCAACTTTGGTTAACCTTACAAAACCACAACCAACTATGGTCAAACATTATTAATTAAAACATTTCACAATATATTAATTAAATTTTTTATATAAAAGCAATTTAATAACATTAAACATCAATGTAAAAATGTATCAAATAATATATTAATATTAATTAGTAAAAATATTAATTTATTAATTTATTAACATTATTATATTTCACATTTTAATTAAATTACTAATACAAAACTAAAATAGATTACTTTATACATAATTTTTGTCCTCAACCACATTAGTCAAACATAACCAAACATAATCGCATTAAAATATTTATTAATTTAAACAGTAATTAAAACTTTTGACAATATATTAATTAAAATCTTTATATAAAATATTTGAATAATAGGTCTAAAATAACATATTAATATTAATTAATTTATAATAATAATTTATTAATTTATTAACATTATTATATTTGACATATTAATTAAATCGGTAATACATAATTAAAAAGAATTACTTAATACATAATTATTGTAGTTAAACATATTACCCAAACATAACCAAACATGACCACACTCAAACTTGCTCATTAATAATTATTTAATAATAATTTACTTTATTATTTAAGTTAAAAAATGATAATATTAATTAATTAAATAATAATAATAATGTGATGTTGGAATTGTACACAAATGTTTCTAATGTTGTAATTTGACATTAATGTTACCACTCCAATAATTCTTAAAAGTTGTGATATTTTTTATTTTGTGTTTAAAGAATATTAGAGGTAACCAAAAACCTACTTTTCAGCCTTAGGATTTAGCCTTCCTAATGCTCAGAGAGGGCTCTCTCTATATGGTTTAGCTTTGTTGATTGTATTTAATTTTAGGCTAGTTATGTAGGGTAAATTGGTTTTGGATTTTGATTTGATTTGGTGGTGAAATCACTTACTTAAATGGATAGATGTAGATTTATATCCCATTGGGCTAATGGAGTCAATGTGTCAAGCAGCCAGATCAGGATCAAGTTCTAAAGGGAAATGTTTATAGGGAAAGATAGTTGAGTCACTTAAGATCTTCAAGGCTGATGGTGAAAATAGTTTTAATCGGGATAAAAGAGCAATTAAAGGTTCTTAAATCTGGATAATGAGTGAAAAGGTAGACGTTAATCGAAACTAGGGAGCAATTAAGGGTTCCCTAATATGGATATCAGTGGAAAACATATAAATGATATTCAATCAAAACAGAGTGATTTTAACATATTCTGAAATAACAATTCCTGATTTATCATTTGAATTAGAATAACATTCAAGTATCGATGTAAAACATAAGAAATTGAAAAAGTAACAAGTGAAAATACTTCACTGTAGTAGCCCAACACATGAATCCTGTAATATGATGCTTTATTTCCTTAATCCAGTCTGCTGACTTGAAATTGGTACAAAATACCCTTAAGTTCAGAATAGTACAATCTATAAAAATGTTTAGCAATTCATCCACCCTCAATACTTCCAAATGAGAAGTATTTATACAAAAACTCATACAAAATATCCTATCATAAACTTAGGAAATATTCATGGAAAACAAATATCTTCATGCAAGAAGATAGTGACAACTTTCTAACGAATGAAAGTTGTCCCTTTTTTATTAAAATAAATGGTTTGATGTCTTGATTTTATCACTACTTTCTCTCTTTGTTGTTCAATGAATACCGCAGCTGGACAATGAGGTGTCTTTCATGTTGGCAGATTCATTTTTGCTCTAATTTTGTCTTTAACCTTTCAACTGCTACACTTTCATCTGATTTTCTTTATCCTAGTACTCTTTCACTGCAAAACTGTTTTACTGCAAAACTGTAAATGCTTATGTAAAAACAAGAAGATCTGTTTTTTACTATCACTGTTATGTTCTTACTGCAATTTGATTTTATAGTAGATCAGTCAATTTTTCCTACAATTCTACTTCTGTCAGCTTTATCTTCATCATCCTTCTTAAGTTTTCATCGGCTTCAGTGTATTTTGAGAATGATGTCTTGTTAAAAAATAAGTGTTTTACTTCATGCTATAAGTAAATCAAATTCTCAGCATTTTTGTAGAGGACCTCTCCTGAAGGGATTCCTTGCAAGGTTGAAATGTTAACTTGCTCTTTGGAAAACACTCTTATCTTTTTATCATAATCATCCTGTTTCATTAATATTTGATTAATAACTAGAGGATTGGGAAGGCCTTTTTGCCTTAGAACATCAAACTTGATCATGAACCTTGTAATTGCAATCTCCATGTTCTAGCATTTCTCCTCTAACTGTGTCATCAGATTATTGTTAGAGATTACCTTGCTAACTTATAGGATGGTCTCTGCCCTATCATTAATTCCAATCTCTTCCAGGTCTTGTCTATTTTTGGAATTGAGAAGCTTGATGATTTCTAGAGCTTCTTCAGGTTTATTTCCAAATTCTTCTTTAATCTTCTAGATTGCTTCTCTTGTTGATTTCTTCAAGTCTTTCTATATATGACCTGTATGGATGGCCAAATATCATTCACTGCTTCAATGATATTGGACCATAACTACTGTTTTACATGTGACATTGGTTCCTTTAGTGTCAGTTGTTTTTCTAACTTTTTATGTTGCTCATTCAATCTGTTGCCTTTTTTTTCTTCATTCTTAGCTTTTATTTGAGCAAGTTTCTTAGCATCTTCAAGATTTTTGAGCTATTCTTTTAGTCTGTTTATCTCATTGGTATGAATAGAAATCTCTTGCATGTCCTTTACTAGTTTGCTTGCTTCATCTGAATGATGTGCTGCTGTTGTTGAAGATTCTATGGCTGAAGTTGTAGATGAAGTAACTAGAAGTGCTATGGCCATTGGAACATTAGGAGCTTGTGATTCTGCCAAAGTAGAAGGTATAGTTGTTGTAACTACATGTATGACATTAGCAGGAACTTCTTCTGCTTTTCTAGCTTCTTTCTCCTAGACCAACTTGTCCATTTCATTTATCTGAGCTGTTAACTATAAAATGAGACTCATCATCACATCTTTCTAATTTTTTTCCTGTAAGACCTCCTTCGCTTGAGGATGCTCTGTAGGGGGGAACTTCAATTTTTTTCTAAGTGCAGCAACGTCTACATCTTTCTTTTTGATCAATTCTTTTGCAACTTTTACATTTTGAGGATCATATCCTACTTCAATTACTAGCTCTTCCAAGGATTTGATTCTAGTATCCTTTTCCTGTGAAGATGCCTTCTCCAATTTGAGTTGTTCTCTGAATTTTACCAGGGTGTTTTGTAGTTTCTATGCACTCATGGCCTTAGTTGTTATTGTAGAATAAATCATCTTCCCTGCCTATTTATGAAATTCAATTTGATCCAGAGGATGAATATCTTGGATTGGAACTTCAAACTCCATATTTTTGTAATTTGAGGATGATTTAGGAGTCTTAACTGTAGGCTGAAGAAAGGACATCTGCATCTTTTCATTTTTGTAGTCAAAGGCTGAAAGTAGCCTATTATGTATGCCGGGAGTTTGTTTTAGATACTAAGAATATATTTATGTCTTAATTTCTTCATTTCTAGCTTTGATTTCTTTATATCTTTCCTTTATATCCATGTCATTTTCTATTGTTTTATTGGATGAAGAAACTTATATACTATGTTGTTTCTAAATTTATTGTGTCTTAGAAGTTGTGGGTTGTTGTTCCTCTTCAATTCTTGTAGAAGGTGCATTATTTTTTTTTCTGCTATTTATGTATCAATCACCTATATTGTTTCATTTTCTTAATTAGCAGGATTCAACTTTGGATTTTTACTATATCACAATTTGAATTTTTTCTCTGTTGTATAAGATCCTTCTTTCCTATTTCTCTTCACATTTCTATCTTCCTGGGCTGGAATTTGCAAAGTTTGACTAGTATCACTTTTGTTTCCTGCTTCTACCAATGTATTCTCTAACCATTCAGATTGGTTTGAGATTTTTTCGATCTCTGGCTTCTTTTCATGTACATATGGAGTTAATTTGCATTTAACTCTTACATTACTAATAACACCAAGGGGATCATAATAACAAAGGAAACTAGGACTGAATTTGAACTCCTACAACTATTTTTATACTTCTGGACCTGCCTCTCTATTATTACAGATAAAAGGGCCAACCTGGTTCTTCAAATTGAACTGTGCTTTCTTCTTTGCTATCAAGAAATTGACTACATCTGAATTTAGAATATGCCTTATATATTCCAGGGAAAATAACATCATATGGAGGTGTTTGGGTAGTTTATAAGGGATAAGGCTTGATCCATAGACTCTTACTTCAGTGTGATTTTGGTACAATTACCAATCACCTGTCTTGTTGTGGTCAAAAAATTGCAAAACCTTCCTGATTTCATTACTAATTCTGGGATGTACACACTTGTTCAGTAAATTGACTATGGGATGAATACATGAATCTGTAAAGTCTTCATAGGTGAATTCATTTGAATATTTCCTTATCAAGGAAGTCCAAAAGATGATTAATTGTGGATTTCCTTCCACATCAATCTTGTGAAGGATGATATTGAACTTCTCAGACTGAAAATATAGAAAAACGAGAAATAGGAATGAAGAGTACTTAAAAACATTTTCAGAAGGCATCTTGACCAATTTCTCATGGATAATGTCAGCAAGGTATTGGGAAAAGTTAAAAATGATAGCAGGAGGATGACTAGGTGTAAAAATAGACAAGAAACCAAGCACTGCAACATCACCATGCTCATATGTAAAGTAGCCAAGAATGAAAGGCAACATGGAAATGATATGTCTTGTCCTTTCATAGAATTTAGCAGATCTGAGTATGGAGGATTTAGCTTAGGAATTTCAACATAAGAAGGCATGAAGGTCTGAAAAATCTGGAACCTCTTGGGGAAGTCCCGATCCAAGTATAACTGAGTGAGAAATTTAGTAGACAAAGGAACTTCATTTGGCCCAGGTTGTATCTAAAGCATTTTATTGATTGAATCTGTTGTAATGGTAAACATGACTTCTTGTTTAGGATTTATTCTGGCTCTTTGATCTGGAAAATGGCATGACTGGTAGAGTTTGATAACTTCTGGGCATTGGTAAGTATGAGGAACAAAATATTTTGGCAAGTTTGACTCCCATATAAACACTTCATCAGCTTGATCTAGGGATTTTTCTTGGCTCCAGCAGTGGAGCTCAAGAATATTGAACTCTGTCACTATATCAGTAATCTTGAAGTCTACAGTGGCTAGTGGAATATGCTCTACACCTACAACAAGAGGTTGTAGAGGATTGACTGCTAGAATCTTTTTGGAATCCATTGATTTCTTTGATTAATGAATTTTATATCCTTTTGACCTTAAAAACACTAGGTTAGGCCTGTAGAGGTACCTCTGAAAGTTTATGGAATTTTGCAGAATGATTTGGATACAACAAGGGTTATCTATTTTCTGCAAAGGTATAATTTTAATCAATTGACTTAAACTGAAATCTCTATATCAAAAGAGCAATTGCAGGATTTTAAAGTTTATCCAAAAGGTATCTAGGGCCTGAAATGCACTTTCTGTGATAAAAAAATTCTTAAGACATCAATTTTATGCAAAAAGGATGCCTAAGTATTGTAGGAAATTGTTTGATGGTCACATAAGGCTTTCTTAGGTCTATAGATGGCTTAAAATTATAGAATTTGTGAAAGGATTTCTCAGGGCTTACAAAATAAATGATTTAGGAAGAGAATGGGGTTTTCTTTAGTTTCAAAGGCTCCTAAATGATTTGATTAACTGTAATACTCTTTTAGATCGATGAATAAGTCTGTACTTTTGAGGAATACCTGGGAAAACTGAAGTTTTACTCTACAGGAGGGTTTATGAGGTTGTAGAAAGCTTTCAGAAGCTTTTGCTGGTCTTTATAGACACTCAGATGACTTCTTCAGCAGTTGTAGTGATCAATTTGGTGAATTCTATTTTAATTAGACTTAAAAACAGAGTAGGCAGCGATGTTTTTGGTTTTAAAATGATTCTTCTTCGTGAAAATAGTAATAGAAAATGAAAGGAATGCATTTGGGTGGTTTACAAACATTTTTCATTCAACAGTGAATGCATTAAATGGCGGTCAATTCAAACAGGTGAGTGGTTTGGGTGCGGGGGAGGGAAAAACCGCCAAGCAGCTTTCGCAAGGTTCAAAGGTGGTGCGCTGTATTAGTTCGATTGGTGTGATCCAATACAAATCCACCATGTAGAGGGGAGAGAAAGGCCAAAAACCATTCTCATCGCAAGATTTTAGGTTGGTTAACTATTCCACTAAGGAATGTGCGATAATGGATACCCGTCGTCAGATTTGGTGGATGGAGATAGGACGGAGCGGACTATGCAATAGTGATGCTAGGTCAAATGGCATAGGACCCAGGATTTTAATGTAGTAGGAGGTTAAAAATGTATTTAAACTAAGGTTTAATACATATAAACAGGTTTTTAAATAATAGGCAGAAATTAAAATGTATTAACAAATGTAATGCAAATAATGTGTAACATTAGGAAGGGGATGATTTTTGAAGGAAGTTAGTAAATGAAATGACCAATTTTTTGCTTATCCATGATTTTTAAAAACTTCTTCTACCTACCCATATGCTACCCTAACATTTTTTCATTTTCATGGGTGCATTTGAGCTTGAAAACCCTTGTTCATTTTTCTTTTAAAACATCAAACTAACTAACTCTATCCTTAATTCTTCCAACGGCTCAGATTAAGTTATTGAGCTCCTTATTATTCTCTACATAACTACTGATCTGCCAAGTTTAAACTGTTTGGCTAGATCTTTATTCTCTATCTAAAAAAATGAAATTTAAAGTGTGAGAGATTAAGTTTAAGCAATTTAACCTTCATGAATTGTGGCATTTTAGCAAGCTGCACACAATATTTATTTTGAAGTAAAGTAAATAGTAGTGGCATTTGGATTTGCATCACTTTCATGTTTTATTGTTTATCTCTTTTTTGTTTGGGGTCCATTCTCATATTATTTTTTGATATTTTTTCTTTCAAGTCCTTTTATCTTTCTTTTAGGACTTTCACCCTCTTTACATTTTTTATTTTTTTGATATGGGAAAACAATTTGCAGAAAGAAAAGTATGTACATATTACAAGACTAATCAAAGTCAATTCGACAATTATGACCCTATTATTATAGGACCCTAACAATTAGAGCATTTAGTGAGGCACATTTCATAATCTGGGTGACTCTTTGACTATGATTGATATTGTTTAACAATCAATAGTCTTCAACTTGAGTCAAACATAATTACCTATTAATATTTTTTATTAATGTTGATCAACTGACAGCTATCAAGCAACAACTTGATATGGAAGCTCCAACTTCCTCAATTCAACAACCTGAATGTTTTCTGATTTACCTCAGATATCAGCTCTGTTCTGTAGCTTCTCTTTCTGCTCTTCTTCTCTTCCTCACTCTTCTGTATTCTGCCCTTTCTATATTTACACTCTCTAACCTCTCTCTTACTTCTTCTGTGCATATCAATGGGATATTATATATAGAGTTCATCACATGAATCTTTACATTCTTCAGAGAATTTGAAGTGAGTAGTCTTGACTTTTTGCCTTCTACCTCCTCATATCTTTTACCAACTCATTTTAAATTATAGCAATATGTACAAATTTTCATGCTACAGTGGGATTTTGTCTTTTCCTTAGGATACTTGCCTTTGCATCACAAACAATAAAAATAATTACATCATTTACATTCACGTTCTTAATTACATATTTCAATATCACTCAGCTCCTCTTCTGAACTTTGGCTTTACTGGATTTTGTCTATTTCCACTGCTGTTAAGACACTATTCTGCATATTCTTTGTTCTCTGTGTTTATTCACCTGTTCAACTCATTCCTGTACATTTCTTCCACTCTGCAATCTTTGATTTCCTCTGTCAGGCCTCATACTTCCTCTTTCTGTGTGCATATATAATGAATACAACAAATTTGTACTCAATCCAACTGTCGATCTGGGAAAATTTGAATTAATGTGGAAACTTCATTTTCATGGTTATAAACCCATACAAATGAATTCATTCATATTTTAGTCATTACAATATTCCCAATCTGGGCAATCTCGTCACATTCCTTTATTCTATGCTGGCACATTTAAGTAAATAAGTCTGAGTATTTTTAATGTCTCAATTCACTGGATTTGGACCCCAAGGAGAAGTTGAGCTTACTGTAGTGTGGCTCTGTCAGTGTTTCCCTTTTTTTACTTCCGCATGGCTCTTTTATTTTCTTTGTGAATTTTATTTATCATTTTTGGAGAAAATTGATAAATAAATTCATTCAGTGGCTTTTATAATTCCCGGCTTATATATATATTTACCTCCGAACCTTTATAATCAAAGTTTATGATCCCTCGAAACTTTATATTAAACCCGACTCTTTTTAAATAAACGACTTCACGTACTTGACATTATACATAATGTATCAATGTGTATAATATATGCAAGTCTTCGCATATTCAAATATTTCACACACAATATAATATCTCGATGTATATAATATGCGTCCACATGAATAAATCGACCTCCGTAAGGATTGATCACCAATTATATTAACCTTGGTTAACTCTTTTAACATATTCCATCAACCCTTATATTAAGGCTATAATATGTCGAAACATAAATAAACCAATTCATTATACATATAACTCTGTCGGGCCCCACAGTTCAATCAAACGACCAATTGAATACACGTATAATACTTGGCTATCCTCCGCGCACCTCTATTAAACTTCGGGCAGGTCCGACACATGATCGTCGTCCGATGTCGAGCCTTCAAATCAATGTTCTACACCCATTTCGCTCAGCGTCTTCGTACGATATATAACGCGCGATGGCGCACGTTAGACGACGGTATTTGAACAGTGGCCTGGCCACGTGTCATGAAGTCTATGGAATCGCTGCAAATTTATCAAAACCACTTTCCGTATAATGGTGGTGCGATAGAAACCACCCTCTGTGTTAAACCACTGTTACTATTCCTTGGTCAAAGTTCTGCCTCTCCAGGTTCCAGTTCTTCGTTGCGCTCAGGTTCCATCCACACCGTTCCGTAATCAACAATTTCAATTATCATTGTATTTTTATGATTCGACTCCGCTCCATTCAATTATATATATATATATATATATATATATATATATATTCGACTATGGTTCCGTTATTTATATGTTGTCGACTATGGTTTCGTCTTCTTCATACTGTGCATTTCAACACAGTCATGCCATATATATAACGCATAGTTCTCTATTCTTGGAATAACAGCAGTGATAACGCCTCTGTATTCATATTTGTTTCCTCTGCCTCTGCCTCTGCTTCTATCTCTGCATCTGTTCCTATCTCTGCATCTGCTCCTATCTCTGCATCTGCTACCTCCTTTGCCATCAATGACAATATCTCCAACAGTCTCCCCCTTTGGCATTGATGGCAATACATTTTCTCTATTTGCCTGCTCTTTCTCCTGTTGTTTGCTCTTCCCGTTTGCCTGCTCTTCCTCCCCTTTTGACATCAATGGAAAAGGGTTTCTTTTTGCGTTTCCTCTTTCTGAGTTATGTTTAGGCTCTCTTCTAGCTTCTGTGTACCATAGTGATGTAGAAGAATTGTTGAGAGAACACTTTGAGGATTATCGATTTTGAATGTACACTGTAAATTGATACAGTTATTTCACTTGTATAGAGTTAAAAGTGAGAATAATGATACTTCATAGACTTTTGATGCTTGAATAATGCAGATAACTCTAGGATAATAACTTGGTGTTATTTTGCCTTAATCCTTTGATCTTGAGGACCTGATTCTTGCAGGATGTTCTCCCCCTGGAATGATATTTTCGTTTTGTTCTCCCCCTGAAATTGTGCTTTCTCTTTATATCAGAGAATAGCATCTGTAGATACTACCCCTAGTTTATTTCTCAAATATTGGAATGATTCTCTAGCAAGAGGTTTGGTAAATATATCAGCTGTCTGCTCTTTTGTTGGTACATATTCCAGCTTTACTATCTTCTGAGCCACTTGTTCTCGGAGGAAATGATATTTGATTGGGATATGTTTAGTTTTTGAGTGAATTACAGGATTTTTAGATATACTTATAGCACTTGTATTATCACATTTGATTGAAATAGGTTCATCAATGCTTACCTTCATGTCTTGAAGAGTTTGCTTCATCCACATGAGTTGTGTACAACATGCTGCTGCTGCTATATATTCTGCTTCAGTTGTAGATAGGGAGATAGATGTTTGTTTCTTGCTTAACCATGCCACTAGATTTTCTCCTAGATAGAATGCACCTCCACTTGTACTCTTTCTGGTGATCCACACAGCTGGCCCAATCTGCATCTGTGTATGCTGATAAAGTGAAGTTTTTTCTTTTAGGATACCAAAGTCCATACTGTGTTGTTCCTTGTAGATATCTGAATATTCTTTTCACTGCAAGAAGGTGATTTTGTTTAGGTGCTGCTTGATATCTAGCCACTAGTCCTACTGCTAGCATGATGTCTGGTCTTGATGCAGTCAGATACAATAGACTTCCAATCATGGATCTATAAAGTCTTTGATCTATATCAGCAGGCCCATCATTAGCACACAGCTTGCAACCTGTGGTCATGGGAGTTGACACAGGTTTGCAGTTCTCCATTTTGAACTTTTTCAACATTTCTTTTATGTATTTTTCTTGTGAAATGAATGTACCTGTGTTCTTTTGCTGAATTTGTAGTCCCAAGTAGAAACTGAGCTCTCCAATCATAGAAATTTCAAACTCTGTTTTCATTTCATCAGCAAACCCTTTTGCAAGTTCATCTTTGTTGCTTCCAAACATAATGTCATCAACATACACTACAAAAATCAAAAGTTCATTTTCATGGGCTTTTATATATAGATTGCTGTCTACTCCACCTCTCTTAAAAACCTATTTTTGCAAATATTTATCCAGTCTTGAGTACCAAGCACGAGGAGCCTGTTTCAGTCCATATAGGGCCTTCTTCAGTCTGCATACATAGTCTTCTTTGTCTGTCAATGAGAAGCCTTCTGGTTGTTCCATGTATACTTCTTCTTCTAGATCTCCATTAAGAAAAGCAGAATTTACATCCATTTGATATACCTTGAAGTATTGGTAGCATGCAAATGCCAGGAACATTCTGATAGCTTCCATTCTGGCTACTGGGGCAAATGTTTCTTCATAATCAAGTCCTTCAATTTGTGAGTATCCTTTGCAAACCAGCCTGGCTTTATTCCTGATTACTTGTCCTTGCTCATTCATTTTGTTTTTATATACCCATTTTGAACCAATGATATTCGTCTCAATTGTTCTAGGAACTAGTTCCCAGGTATTGTTCTTCTCAATTTGGTCCAATTATTCATTCATTGCTTTTACCCAATACTTGTCCTTGCTGGCTTCTTCAAACTTATTTGGCTCTATTTGTGATAACATTGCTATGTATACTTCTTCTGTCTGTTCTGTTAGCTGCCTTCTTGTTTGCACTCCTACACTCTTGTCTCCAATGATTTGATCTTCTGGATGGTTCTTTTGAGTGTATCTCGAGGGGGTTTTCGAGCTTAGTTCAGTATCTTCTGATGTCTTGCTTGCTTCATCATCCTCTTGGTCCTCTTCTTCATTATTTTCTGAATAGCTGCTGCAGTCTATATCTCTCGTTTTGTTTGGGAGTTCTTCATCAAATCTTACATCAATACTTTCTACAATTTTTCGAAGAGTCTTGTTGTAGCATCTATATCCTTTACTCTTGGCTGCATATCCTAAGAATATTCCTTCATCTGCTCTTGCATCAAACTTCCCCAGATTTTCATCATTATTTTTATGTAGCATTTGCTGCCAAAAACTCTAAAGTGCTTGATTGATGCTGGTTTACCATGCCATAGCTCATAAGGAGTCTTATCACTGTTAGGTCTTAAATGAGCCTTGTTTATTATATGTACTGTTGTGTGTACAACTTCTGCCCAGAAGGTTTGAGAAATATTATTCTCCTGCATCATGGCTTTGGCCATTTGTTGTACAGACTTGTTTTGTCTCTCTGCTACTCCATTCTGCTGAGGTGTCCCTTCAATGGTAAATTGTTGCTTTATTCCATGTTCATCACATAGGTCTGCAAAGTCATAATCTGTGAATTCTCCTCCTCTATCTGATCTGATACATTTTATCTTGCATCCATTTTGATTTTCAGCTAATGCTTTGAATATATTAAACTTTTCCAGTGCTTCTGATTTGTTCTTGAGAAAAGCAACCCATGTCATTCTGGAGAAATCATCTATTATCGGCATAAAGTAGGATTCTCCACTTGGTGTCTTAGTTCTAGCAGGTCCACACAGATCCATGTGCACAAGCTGGAGTGGTCTTCTTGTTGATAGCTCATATTTGGATTTAAAGGATGTGCGAGTCTGTTTCCCCAATTGACAATATTTGCATATGGTATTTGAAGGCCTTTTTACTTCTGGCATATCTCTGACAGCCTTCTTCTTGCTCAGTCTGATGATATGGTCGAAACTGAGATGTACCAATCTCCTATGCCATAACCATGACTCCTCTAGTTTGCTAAGATGACAGGCTTCATCCTCCTCTTTTACTATGTACACATTGCTCTCTGTTCGAACACCTTTGAGTAGAGTCTTTCCTGTTGTGCTTGACCTAACTACATAATCTTGTGCTCTAAAGAGAACTTCACAGCCTTTATCACACTTCTGACTGACACACAGTAAATTTTCTTTCAGCCCATCTACATATAGTACATCTTGGGCCTTTCCTCTACCATTGTCTATGCTGATTGATCCTTTTCCCTTGATCTTTCCTGATTTGTCATTTCCAAAAGTGACATTGCCTGATTTCTTATCATCAAGAGTTATAAACTTGCTTTTGTCTCCTTTCATGTGTTTAGAGCAGCCAATGTCCAAATACCATTGACTCTTCAAATCTTGAGCAGTTAAATCCAAGTCACATTTATTCATCTTCTTTATCCATTGGAGGCCCCCTTTTGTTTGGTATCTTTTGTGAGATGATGAATTATATCCTTTAGAGAACACTTGGAGGATATATGTCCAACTTGATTGCATATACAACATTTGATTATAGTTTTTGCAGAATTGTGAGCATGAACAAAATTACTTTGACTCATAAACCTCCTTGAGGTATTGAACATCAGTCTTTGACCATACTTTCTACATTCAGTAATTCTATGGCAAAAATCCTTACAATAAAAACAATAACCATAGAAATTACTTGCATACCTGATGTAAGGTTGTCTCTTCCATGCTTGCATCTTTTGCTAGTTTGAATCATTCCTCCTGGCATGACAATATGCAGCAATGTGTCCCAGCTTGTGGCAGACATAACAGGTGGCATTCTTCATAGGAGGCAAGAATCTCCTTTGATGGCTTCCAAATTTGATATCATCAGGGGTATATGATCCTTTCTCTGTTGTCTTAGTATTTGTTACAATCTTTGTTATTAGAAGTTTTTTCTGGTCTCTTTCTTTCTCATTACATGTTTCTTCCTTTGTAGGAATTATTTGAGCTGCTTCATCAGCCTTGTTTTCTTTCACAAAAATTATATTTTTGTTTTCCTTTTCTTTGCCTTTACTTGATTCTCCTTCATAGCCTATCCCAGTTTTTATTAGAGGAGATATTTGAACATCTAAGATTTCATTCAACTTACCAGAACTTGTCATTTGAGAAGGGTATATAGAAACTTTCTGTTGAGCATTTTCTAATTTCTTTCTCAGACACAGAATTTCTTCTTCCAGCTTCTCTTGTTCTCGAGTTTTATCTTTAATTTGCTGAAGTAACATATCTTCTATCTTCTTGGCTTCTTCAAGCTTTACCTTCAGCTTCATGAGGACTTCTGAATTTTGTTCTTAATTCACACATTTTAGGAGAATCTCTTTTTGTTTTCTGCATTTTAGTTTGAGTTTGTCAATCTCCTCCAGAGCACTTCTTAGCTCCCCCTCAAGGTCGACTTCCCCTTCTTCTTCTTCTTCTAGAAAGAGTCCTTAAAGATCTTATATGGCCATCAGTAAAAATTCAGAGGTTCCCTCTTCTCCTGAGGATTCATCTGAGTCTTCAGATGCACTGTTGTCTTGCTGAGCATAGAAGGATTTTTTGCTGAATTTCTTTCCTTTCTGCCAGTTCTTTGATGTGTCTTTCTCTGATTCTTGAGCTTGATTTCTTACTTTCTTGTGAGGACATTTAGCAGCATAATTTCCAACTCTTCCACAGTTAAATAATTTGAAGGGAAGTTTACCTTTGTATCTACCTGAGCCTCTATCCAATTTCTTGACAAATTTAGCCTCTTCTTCATCAGAGCAGGAGCATATGTCTTCCTTTTCTTCTTTCTTCTTTTCCGTTTTGAATGCTGCCTCCCTTGTGCTTGGCTTCTTCTGTGGGAGCCTCATCTCATATGCTGTAAGATTTCCTAGTAGCTGGTTCATGGTCAAGGTCTCCCAATCAGCTGTTTCTTCTATTGCAGACACCTTGGGATTGAATCTGGATGGAAGAGATCTTAGAATATTTTGTACAATTATACCTTCTGGTATTGTTTCTCCAATAGCTTTCATACTGTTAACAATTTCTGCAACTTTTAAGAAGAAGCTGCCAACATCTTCATCATCATTCATTTTTAAATTTTCAAACTGGGCTCTATAAACTTGAAGTTTGGCAGTATTAACCTTTTTATTTCCCTCATGGATATTCTCTAGAGTGTCCCACATTTCTTTGGCAATCTTACTATGCATTATTTTGATAAACTCAACTTCACATAGTCCATTTAGGATTGCATTCATTGCTTTTGCATTAGCTACAAAGCTTTGTTTAGCTTATTTCTCTGTATCAGTTGACTTTGTGACATATCCAATTTCCACAGCATCCCAAAATTCTAATCCTAAAGACATTATATAAGCTTTCATTCTTATTTTCCAAAAGGCATAATTTGCACCTGTAAAGAAAGGGGATTTATTGGTTGAGCTTCCTTCTTGAATTGCCATCTTGAGAGCCTAGGATCTCCTTTCAGTTGTTAGACTGATATACAAGGAACTGGCTCTGATACCAATTGTTGAGCCTTTAATTAAACTGAGAGGGGGGGGGGGGTGAATCAGTTTAATACATTCCTGATCTTTGAAAAAACCTTTTCATTAAACTATTTCACCTTCATTTCATATCGAATTTAATGTGTGAGTAATCTTAGAATGCAAGCAGCAAGTATTAGTTTAATATAGCAGTAGACTTAATATGAGAGTTGCAGGTATTAAGCAGATGATACATATCAGATTCAATACATAACTATCATGCACAGAGACACCAGATATAAGTGGAAACCCATAACGGGAGAAAAGCACATCTTACTATTGTTGTGATGCAAAGGCAAGCTCCTACTCCCTCTCACCACTATTTTTCTACAAGCACCAACCTATAGGAGGCTCCTACCTCAATTTTGCAAGCTGCAACTTGCAAGGAAGCACCAACTCCCTTCAATTTTCTGCAGGCACCAACCTACAGGAGGCTTCAACCTCAGTCAGCTACAACTGACAGCTATCAAGCAACAACTTGATATGGAAGCTTCAACTTCCTCAATTCAACAACCTGAATGTTTGCTGATTTACCTCAGATAAAAGCTCTGTTCTGTAGCTTCTCTTTCTGCTCTTATTTTCTTAATCTTATCTTGCTCACTCTTCTGTATTCTACCCTTTCTATATTTACAATCTCTAACCTCTCTCTTACTTCTTCTGTGCATATCAATGGGATATTATATATAGAGTTCATCACATGACTCTTTACATTCTTCAGAGAATTTGAAGTGAGTAGTCTCGACTTTTTGCCTTCTACCTCCTCATATCTTTTACCAACTCATTTTAAATTATAGAAATATGTACAAATTTTCATGCTACAGTGGGATTTTTTCTTTTCCTTAGGATACTTGCCTTTGCATCACAAACAATAAAAATAATTACATCATTTACATTCACGTTCTTAATTACATATTTCAATATCACTCAGCTCCTCTTCTGAACTTTGGCTTTACCGATTTTGTCTATTTCATCACGTTAAGACACTGTCGATATTCTTTGTTCTCTGTGTTATTCACCAATCACCTGCTCAACTCATTCCTCAGACATTTCTTCAACTCTCTAATCTTTGATTTCCTTCGGTCGCCCTTATACTTCCTCTTTCTCAGGTGTACATATATAATGAATACAACAAATTTGGTATCAATCCAATCATTTATCCGGGAAAATTTTAATAATGGGAAACTTCATTTTCATGGTTATAAACCCATACAAATGAATTCATTCATATTTTAAGTCATTACAATATTCTAACTGGGCAATCTCGTCTTATCTTTATTCTATGCCGGCACATTTAAGTAAATAAGTTCCAGTATTTTTAATGTTCAATTTCACTGGATTTGGACCCTAAGGAGAAGTTGAGCGATCGTGGTCACGGGGTTGTTTCCCTTTGTTTACTTCCGCATGGCTCTTTTATTTTCTTTGTGAATTTTATTTATCAGTTTTGGAGAAAGTTGATAAATAAATTCATTCAGTGGCTTTTATAATTACCGACTTATATATATATTTACCTCCGAACCTTTATAATCAAAGTTTATGATCCGTAGAAACTTTATATTAAACCCGACGCTTTTTAAATAAACGACTTCACGTACTTGACATTATACATAATATATCAATGTGTATAATATATGCAAGTCTTCGCATATTCAAATATTTCACACACAATATTATATCTCGATGTATATAATATGCGTCCACATGAATAAATCGACCTCCGTAAGGATTGATCGCCAATTATATTAACCTTGGTTAACTTCTTTTAACATATTCCATCAACCCTTATATTAAGGCTATAATACGTCGAAACATAAATAAACCAATTCATTATACATATAACTCCGCCGAGCCCCACAGTTCAATCAAACGACCAATCGAATACACATATAATACTTGGCTATCCTCCGCGCACCTCTATTAAACTTCGGGCAGGTTCGACACGTGATCGCCGTCCGATGTCGAGCCTTCAAATCAACGGTCTACACCCATTTCGCTCGGCGTCTTCGTACGATATATAACACGCGATGGCGCACGTTAGACGACGATATTTGAACAGTGGCTTGGCCACGTGTCATGAAGTCTATGGAATCGCTGCAATTTTATCAAAACCACTTTCCATATAATGGTGGTGCGATAGAAACCACCCTCTGTGTTAAACCAATGTTACTGTTCCTTGGTCAAAGTTCCACCTCTCCAGGTTCCAGTTCTTCGTTGCGCTCAGGTTCCGTCCACACCGTTCCGTAATCCACAATTTCAATTATCATTGTATTTTTATGATTCGACTCCGCTCCATTCAATTATATATATATATATATATATATATATATATATATATATATATATATATTGTCGACTATGGTTCCGTTATTTATATGTTGTCGACTATGGTTTCGTCTTCTTTATACTGCGCATTTCAACACAGTCCTGCCATATATATAACACATAGTTCTCTATTCTTGGAATAACAGTAGTGATAATGCCTTTGTCTTCATATTTGCTTCCTCTGCCTCTGCCTCTGCTCCTGTCTCTGCATCTGTTCCTGTCTCTGCATTTGCTCCTGCCTCTGCATCTGCTACCTCCTTTGCCATCAATGGCAATATTTCCAACATAAGTAAAAAAATTTCCACAAAGATGGAAAGTGAGTTTGAAATGTCTCTACTTGGTGAGCTGACATACTTTTAGGGCTTCATATATCTCAACAGGATAAAGGAGTATTTATATATCAAACCAAGTACATCAAGGAAATTCTCAAGAAATTCAAGTTGGAAGATTGCAAGCCTGTCCTTACCCCAATGGTAACAGGTTGCAAGTTAAGTTTATATGATTTGTCAAAGGATGTGGACCAGGGGTTGTATAGATCTATGATTGGCAGTCTTCTATATGTGACAACTTCTCAGCCAGACGTAATGCAGGCAGTTGGAAAAGTAGCAAGATTCCAAGTGGTACCAAAATAATCTCATATTATTGCTGTCAAAAGAATTCTCCGATATCTTAAGGGCACAACATAATATGGTTTATGGTATCCCAAAGGAAATAATTTAGTTATCCAAGCTTAGACAGATGCAGATTGGGCAAGAAGTGTTGATGATAGAAAGAGTACCATTGGAGAAGCATTCTATCTAGGTGGTTGCCTTGTTTCATGGTTAAGTAAAATTCATTCTTCAATCTCGTTATCCACAACATAAGCATAATATATCGCAACAGTCGCTCTTTGTAATCAAGTTCTCTAGATGAAGCAAAATTTGCAAGATATTCAAGTCAAGTTTGATGAGGCTATTAACATATTTTGTGATAACTCTAGTGCCATCAGTATCTCCAAGAATCATGTGATGTATTCCAAAACAAAGCACATTCTGATCAAATATCATTTCGTTAGACAACAGGTCATCGAAAAGAATATCAAGCTTGAATATGTTGGAACAAAGGAACAAATTGCTGACATATTTACCAAACCATTACCTCGTGAAGAATTTGAGTATCTTCGCCTAAAGCTTGGGATTCTCCCAAGTTCTCATTAGATTCTTTCTCTTATTTGATTAAGTATAAAAAAATGGGAGTTGAGGTGTGTATAAGACCGCTGGATGTCATTTGTCAGGGTGAGTTACCCTTTGCCATTGATGACAAAGGGGGAGAGAATGATGTAGGAATAGGTGTCATGATTGCAGGGGGAGTACTTGTGTTGCCATCAGTTCCAAAGGGGGAGGTTTTTGATCAGTGGTTGTCATTGATGTCAACCCAAGCAGCACTAGGGGCTACCCCGATCTTGCATGGGAATTTTGACTTGAAAAATTACTCTATTCTGATTCAAGTATATTTTGAATGGTTTCTACTTGTCGATATGTTTCTGTTGATATATGACATGCCACATAATTCTTCACGATTTGAGAGATATTCGTGTTTGAAGTTAGTAACCCCAATTAGTAGGCTAAAAACCCATGGGGTTGTGGTAGGACACTAATCATTGATTGTGGTCACTGAATAAAAAAATAATTAATAGTTTTTTTAAGCTCCTAAAATCCCTCCAACGTTTACTTGTTGAAGGCCGTCTGTTACACAACAATTTTTCACCGTCCCTGCAATTCCCCATCCCGCATATTGGAGGGCTCATTCCGTGACCTGTGAGCAGTGACATAACCTGAAAACACTTTCATGGAATTCCCCTAGACATGGAATTTCATTTCCCTGAAGACATCTCCTTGTGAAAAACCCTAAAAATAGCCTTTTCATCCTTGGCGCGACTAGCCTGTGTTATACCCGCGCCAATGGGGGAAATTATTCAAAGAGGGCGCGCCAATTGGCACTCTGTCTCAGAGTCGCACTCGCACTAGGCTTAATAAAGGGTGTTTTTTAAAAATAAATGGCAGAAGATTGACTTTAAACAACTCCTGAACTGGTCTCTAAATTGAGTTGGGATGTTTGGCTCCGGATTTCCATGTAGAGGAAGTAGTTTGCCACCTCTCATGGAAGCTTCCTTGAGGATAGGGAAAATCCCATGATTATAGGGATCCCAACTCCTCTTACACCATCTATATAAGCTTGCCATTTCCCTTTGCAAGCTAATCTCCAAGAGCCTTTAAAATGCTGCAAGAGCTTTGATAATCTTCATAGTGCCAAATCCATAGCGAGGAGATTGACGATCGAAGAGAGAGGCTTGTCCCCATTCCTGACAAGCTTTACTAAGACGTATTTCGCTGACGACCCGCCGAAGGAAGGTTTAGAATCAGAGCCTGGTTTTATTTTCCTTTGATGAATTAATGATAAGCGACTATTGGTTATGGTTCCACTCGTATTGTTCATTATGATCATGAGTTGTGTCTTCTCTGACTGATACATAATTGCATATATCGGGTTTTACGCTTGTTTTTGTTGTGTTTCTTGCGTGTGCAGGTGTTCGATCGTGACAAGTGAAAGGATTGTGATCTGCTGGAGCAAGGGAATGGGAACATCATCTTCTTTACGAACAACAACGTTGGACTTGAGGTAGGCCTTCTTCGCAAGTTGGTTTATTGCAATTAGGAACCTGCACCTTAGCGTGATACGATTGTTGCTAGACCCGATCTAGGCTAGTAGGGATCGCCTCTGTCCACAGAGGGGATTTACCTCTACAACACCCTCTTAACCTAAGAATTTATATAAATTTTGACCCTCATATCCTCCTCATGTAAGGATTTTGCTACTTAAAACAGGTCATCGTGGCAGTTTCACTATAATTTTTTTTTCTGTGAAGCTTCAGATGCTGAAAAAAAAACCCATTTGAGCCGAAATCCTAATGAAGCTTGTGACCTAATTTTAGATTTTGGTTCACTATATTTTTGGAGATATGATCTGAGGAATTTATGGTTTTTGCAGGCTCCTGAATTTCATGTCAAACAGGTGACCTTGGGAAAATCGTCATAAATTTATATCTGAGCATTGGATTCAAATTTCATAAAAATTAACAGAAATCTGATGGACTGTAGTTTGTTGGATATTATTTTTAGGACCAAAGGTTGAAACTGTGACACGTGGCACTTCGTACAAGTTCTCTCTACCGAACTAGTCTATGATAAGGTTATCATAGGAGAATGGGCATAACTATTCCTTGAAGAATCCAATATTGATTAGACCTGTGGGGTTGGAAAGAGGGATTAGAAGTATACCACATGGCGCATTTTCAGACCTTGGAGATCCGAAATTACATATATACAACATATTCAATATCGAGCTTCTATAAGTCAAGAATAAGTATGCATTCAAGGATCATTGTAGTAAGGACAACACATCAACAGTCAAGGGTAAGTCTGCTACAACAAGGTATGTATGATTATTTTTTTAATTTTAATTTGAATATCATCTTTGACATGTGTTTTTGCAGGACAATGTAAGTATTTTTTATGTATGTTTGATTGGGTTTTTTTCATCGCTATTGAACGTATTTACATTTGAATTTTGAATATTTCTTTGACATATGGTTTGCATGATAGTGTAAGTATTTTGTTTGTATATTGATTTGGGTCTTGTTCATTAATGCATGTGTAGGAAGGAGGACACAATAGGACAACTTAGACACATACTATAAGGAAAATGCAACACCAAAGTACCATTACTTCACAATACCTCAACAACTGCCAGTGTTCAAAGAAGCAGCGTCAAGTCAAGTATCAAGTCATGTCAAAAGTCAATATTGTAAAAATCTTCATTGTAAAATTGTAAAAGAGTCAATTTTCCTAGAGTTGGAGAGGCATTTTTGGGAGCTATAATTTTCATTGCTGGATAATGTTATGGTTGGGTTGTAGGTCATAGTGTTATTGGGTGATTGGTCTAGTTCAATAAAATCATTGTGAATCATATTTTATCATGGATCATTGTCCCTGGTGCAGGATTCCACACTCTTGTCTTATTTCTGATCATTATAGGGTGGTAGGGAGGTGCTAGGTTGGTGCATGAAGTCACCTACAGGTTGGAGCCTGTGAACACTTCAGGGTGGTAGGTTGGTCTAGTATGCAGGGGCATCCATTCAGTTGACTATTGAAGAAACTAGGACGTTGGGGCATCCTTCTAGTGGGAGCTGGAGAAGAATGATTTTCTATAGTTATAGGAAGTTGTACCTTTTATTTCAGTTGGGGTTGAAGATTAAAGAATTTATTAAAAAAATATTCGGTGGTTTTTTACCCAGAGGGGGTTTTCCACCTAAAATTCCTGTGCCTATAGTGTTCTATTGTTTACTATTGTTACTGGATAAACATCAAGAATAATTGAATATTAACTAATGTTGTGAAAATATTTAAAATTTATAATTGATAAGAAATACTGATTCACCCCCTTCTCAGTATTTCCAACATACATGTGAGTTTCTAGTTCTCTATTTTAATTGAACCATTTTTCTTTCCTCTTCCATTAAACTTACCCTTTCCTTTACCTTCATACTCAAGGAAACTATCAATTTTCTCATCTGCACTATGTTTCCCTCTTGCTTCTAGATGTATGGTTTGAACACAAATCTCATCTAAGTCCTTGGGATTAAACATGAGAATAGTATGTCTAAGATAGCTATGCAAACCCCCAATATAATTTAACAATTTTTTTTGAGAAGATAAATTGACACCAAAAATAAGAGCTCTTCTCCTAAATTCATGAGTGTAATCTTGCACACTTTGTCCCTTTAATTGTCTAAAATTTTTCCAGTCCATAATGGCTTTTTGCATGTAAGCTAGAGAATAAAATTTCCTTTTAATGACAACAATAAAATTATACCAATACATTGAGATCTTACCATGGTTTTTAATCTCATCTTGAGTCCTTGCTTCCCACCATACAAATGTTGCGCCCTCCATTCTCAAGGAAGCCAACTGAATTTTTATGTCATCTTATTGAAGGTTCTAAATTCTACAATAAACCTCTAGCTGATGAATCCAATTATCTAGCTTCTCTGAAGTCACTTTGCCATTATACATCGGTAGCTCAAATTTGACATCAAGTGTAAGTAAGGGTGATTTTCTAGTTCCTTTCGAAGTATGTGGATGAACATATTGAAAACGGTTGTGGTAGTGGAAGATGATGAAGAGGAAGGTGTAGATGGTGGACTGGATGGTGGTTTCCTACCATCTCCATGTCCTCCTCCTCTTGAAGAACCCTCTCCTCTTGGAGGCCTAGAAATTTCTCCTTGCATCCTTAAATTCCTCTCCTCATAGAGGACCTTAACCATCTCAATCATATCAAAAGATTCCTTTCTGAATGCTCTCTCATCTTTTGTCATGGTAGGTTCTCCTTCATGTGACATGCTCACTAAAGACTCAACTTCAACTTGAGGATGTGCTGGTGTTGAAGAATTTGGAAAACTTTCACTTCTTCCTCTTGACCCAACTGCAGGGATTTCAACCAACTTGCCTTCTCCTCTTTTG